>CM055961.1:26477500-27030000 GCA_029531755.1 Holothuria leucospilota | reverse complement strand
ACTTGGGTGATATTGACTTAAGTACAGAAGTTTGTCAACTAAGGTAATAGTAAACAATAAAAAAAGCTTTAAAATTTGTACTTCTACATGCATTCAAAGCATCGTTTTTTTTCAAACACACTATAGTGCATATTTCAATGTAAATCGTGTTGAAAGTTTGATGAATGTCTCTTGTTTTACTTCCTAAATAATGAAAAATAAAAATCAGGGCTACAATTTTTGACTCCGCCCACATTGATAGATCATTTGCATATTTTAGTTAAATAGACTGGTATATTGAATAAAAGTGTATGCATTTGATGACTTCTGTAGGCAGGTACGTTGTACTACATCACAAAGTTGTCTTAACGCAGGACAATCAAAATAAACGCAAAAGTATTAATTCATACGAACTTATAAAACTTGTATTGTACATCTATTACTGTCTTTAATCAAGTTATATCTGACATGATATGGCCATATCAAACTTCATATGCATATCTGGCATTGTATGTTATCATGATCTATCTGGCTTGACAAGGGCGGATCCAGCCCCTAGCTGAAGGGGGGGGCAGTTTGAAAAGGGGGGGCGCCAACATCATGCAGTGGCCGCATACTCTTGAATTTGACCGACTACATTTCGGAGACCAACTCCCATTGCCATAGTTATATATAGCTATACGGTTCGAAATTCTGGGGACCTTTTTTTTTTTTTTTTTTAACTTTTCGGGCAGTTTTTACTTAACTTTTAGGACGCAGGGGGCGCATTTTTCTTGTATTGAGGGGCGCTAGACTGGTCATAGGGGGACAGTTGACCCTAGTTGCCCCCCCTGGATCCGCCCTTGGGCTTGATTTGGCCATATAAAGGTTGATATCCATATGTGGCATGTTCTGTAATGAAGTCATATATGGCTGAATATGGCCATATTGCATATCAGGTTCATTTTTCCAAGTGATATCTGTCCTGATATGGCTATATAAAACTAGATATGTATATCTGGCATGATCTTGTCTCAACTGATATCTGGCTTGATATGGAGATATAAAATTTGATATGTCTATCTGGCATGGTGGGTTACCAGGTAAATTTCTGGTTTGATATGGCCTTATAAAAATTGATATGTATATCTGGCATGGTCAGCTGGCATGTTATCTCTGACTTGGAATGGCCATTTCAAAATTGATATGCATATCTGGAATGGTTGTCTATCAAGTTATATCTGGCACAATATGGCCATATAAAACTTGATATGTATTTCTGGCATTTTTTTCATCAAGTTATATAAGGCTTTATATGGCCTTACGAAAATTGATATGTATATCTGGCATGGTCATTTATCAAGTTATATCAGGCTTGATATGGCCATTTGAAAATTGATATGCATATCTGGAATGATCATCTATCAAGTTATATCTGGCATTATATAGCCATATAAAACTCGATATGTATTTATGGCATTTTTTCCATCAAGTTATATAAGGTTTTATATAGTTATATGGGCATATGAAAATTGATATGTATATCTGGCATGGTTATTGTTCAAGTTATATCTGGCTTGATATGGCCATTTGAAACTTGATATAACATATCAAGATACTTACATCTGGTTTCATATCTGGCTTAATATGGCCATATAAAACTTTATATTAGCCAGATATATCCAGATACGAATCCAGATATAGACTTTGAGTAAGGGAAACGATGAAAGAGAACTTCGATGTACAATGCATGCTGGAAAGGAAAGTGTACCATAACAGACATTGCATGTGCAAGGCAGATATTTTGTATAATCAAGCAGAATTTCGAGTTTAAAACTATGGTTTTCTAGACATCAGTCACGGGTCAAAGAGAATTCTTTTTAGCGGAAATGTTCTCTTTAAAGATAATCTCCTCATTTGGACCGAAAAGGTTGGGCAGAATGACGGTAAATTGTGGAAGACAAAAGCAACAGTCGCTCGGAACCTTCGTATCTGTGCGAAAATGTCCGTGGACTTGATCCGTGGTACTACATGCTACAGCAAAATCTAATTTCCCACCTCGTCTATTAACGTATTCCATTCAGTTACGATCGTCTCCGGGGAAAACATACTTTCATAAGCATTCACATAAGCCCCATTTTATATTGCCCGCCCGGCGGACGTGTATTACTCCTGCACCTATATTGGCTGCACTCTTAATACCAACGTCCGCGAAATTTCGCAAGAATTCTTCGTCAAACTGCGTAAAAACTGTACGCTATTAACTATTCATATCTACGATCACAACAAACAGAATTATAAATATTCAACGAAAAAAACGACTAAAGCAAGTCTTGATTGTCATGCTTTTTTCGAACGACACATGTCAATGGGGTTTTAGTGTGTGATTTCGCCCGCTTCAAGCTCACGCAGTGAAGTCCTATTGACTTACTGTGTAAAAGTGAACGTTGAAGCTGAAGCCTTTTCTTGAATATGAATATTCATATTTTGAAACCAATCAACAGTCGAGAGAGTAAAATCGTATTGGGCTCATGAATATAACGAGATTTGGATGATCTCTGTCATTGTTCGCAGGTGTTAGAGTATGTACGCCAAAGAGGAGTACATATTCGACACCTGCTACGAAGGTAACATTTTATACTTTTTCATAGAAGTGAAAAGGACGGGGAGCTTGTGCATTCTAGGGCGATAGGTTTTGTACCTTACGTAATTTTCGTACGCTTGATATCTTACCGCTCCTTAGGGAGGAGATATTGTTGTAACTTCGCCCGTTTAACTGTATAGTCTTAGTCTTACTTACCTAGCACAGGAGTATCCCTGATCACGACGGCGGAGCTCCCAGGGTGGGACCTGTTCTATTCAGCCAGTCTAGAACGGGACCACTGTCAGGTGGTGTCAGTTAAGTCAAAGTTTGTCCCTTGGGGACGTTATTACTCCTTCGGGGAGCAGAACTCTTTCGGGAGTATTGTTTGGTTTTCGCCCCTGGCTCTTCGCCAGAGAGTCAGGGGACTTTTGGAAAAAAAGCTTAGTCTTAACTTTTGAGGGTCAGAAAGCCACAGGCTCATCGAGGGCCCCATACCAGAGTGGGCGTGGATGAGCACCAGCAAGATTCGCCTTCTTTTCGACTAGTGCTCAGAGGTTAACGAGGCAGGTGTGTTCTAAACCTGCCAATCCTGCTCCAGGAACCGCCATTTGTCCCCATCCGACGCATTTGAGTGTATCCCCTGTCTTCAGCCTCTTTCCCAAAGGCCGGGAGGGGTGGAGGTTCCTTGCTCTGCACCACTGCTCGACAGCAGAACCGAGAAAAGCAGACGACTTCCTGAGTAGGACAACTTCATGAAACGGACAACCTGATACCCAATTATATTTCAACGATTTTACACCCCCTCATCATCCCTGTGAACAACACATGCTGGACAAATAAATTTTAGTACAGAGAAAATTTCTATGTGGTTCCACTGGGATTTGATCCGGGGACCTCTACTATGCAAAGCAGTACATTCAAACCACTAAGCCATTTTCACCCTCAAATACAGCAGTGCCAATTACCTAGCAACGGTTGCCGTGGTAAAAATTAATTTTCCCAAGAAACCAGTTTTGGGAATCAACCCATGTTTCAGTAGTCCAAGACGACAGAACGTCAGTGACTGAAGGATGGGAAAAAAAAAACTTGTCCGTGTGTGTCGTGTGTGAGTGGGCGGAGTGTGTGTATGCGGGCTTGTGTGTCATGGGTACTTTATTCAACCGAAGACCTCAGCAAAGAATTTTAGGCCCTCCTTATTTAACACAATAGATCTTTCAAGCCCTCCTTAAGAACACAGTGAGTCTATTGTTAGCAAAACGTGTACATTCTCCTACGCTGTTACAGCAGGAATCTGATTTCCCTCTTCTGAGAGAAATAGCCCAGAAGGGTTAGTTCCTGTCCGGTCAATTACACAGAAGTTTCCCGTTTCACCAAGCTAGGAGATTCAATCCGATGACAGCTCAGTGAGGCCAAGAAGCTTGAATGGTCTGGAAGGTTACTCACAGTTTCTCTCACAATGTCTTACGTAACATATAACTCAAGTTACACTCGGCCAACCCAAGCGTAAAATTGGTGCCTTGAGCAACTACTGCATATTGAAAAGTTGTAACCCTCGAATCCTCATACATTACTCGGGTCTGCAGTTTGCTGTAAAGCGGTAAGGGAGATGTACACACTAAGGAGGGTATACTAAGCAAACACAATGTTGAGGACAATGAAGTCATCCCTACAGCATAATTGTTTCACATAAAGTTGAATGTTGGTGTAGATGTGTCCAATTTTGTTTCAAAAATATATCTTAACCAGCTCTGCTGTTATTCTGCAAACTTGGAGGAACCAGTGGCGCCGGCACGGGGGGCATGGGGGCGCGTGCCTCCCCAATGAAAATTTTTGAAAATTTTAAAATGATCCCAAAAGGCAGTTAAGCTATAGATTTTTGTAGGAGGTAGGGTGAGGTGTGCTTTAACCGAGTGATAGATTTATTTAATTTTTATCTATGACAACTGTTTCACAAACTATCAGAATTTTTGCAAATCCTTCGAAAACAATCAAACATTTCGCGCGCTCCGCGCGCTTCAAACCATACCACAATGTTCTTATTATCAATATCTTCTGATAGCAACTCCCGGAGAAGCAGAGCAGCAAAAATTGAAAGCTGTTCACGAATTACCAGGTAAAGAACTGGCTTTCTAAGTGTCATGTAGGTTTGTTGGGCAATTGAAAGTGTCTCGATGCAGATTTTGAATGCAGGTTTTGTCATGGAAACCTTATTTAATGAAAAATATCTCTCGCTTTGCGCGCATGCTTTATGGTTTGCACTCCATCTCATGACCATTATTAAAGTAATAATACATAGAACTATAATCACAACATCTGTAGAGTCCTAGCATCAATATGAGACCTTTCAATCTAAGTTGGTGTGGAATGATTTGAAAAGTTGAAATTACGTATTTGCCGTTATACATTTTCCAAAAAAAATTACCGAGCGCTTTGAGCGCAGCCGTTATCGGTATAGATGGCAGGCACGTAGCCAAGGGGGTGAAGTCAGCAGCCCCTTGAGCATATTCTTGATATTTTTTAATGTTTATTTTTACAATATTGCTAGTGCTTTCCCTTTTTATTTGCGGTAAAATAGGCGTCGGCTGGGAAGTGCCATTTCCAGCGATCTGGGAGGCATTTTGGGCCAAAATTTTCTTGCGCTTTGGGCCAACCCATGGTGGCGCAAAGCGCTGAGAGTCTATCTATGGGCTTCGCCCCCCTTGAAAAATTCCTGGCTACGTCCCTGATAGATGGTGATTTTTAATACAATTACGACAAAAAAGCATTCTGAAACGCGCTTGTTAGTCCTTCACCCCTTTTGCTATACCTGTCAGGGAGGTCTAATATCACCTTCCTGCACCTATACTCTCCCTCCCGCCCATTTCCCATTGCTGGAAGCTGTTCATCTGGATTTTCGTTCAAAATTAGTAAAAATATGCTAGTTGTAAAGTGTTCTGTGTCATACTCTATATTATCATTTGGATGTCAAGTAATAAGCGTTACGTCATTGCTCAATTTTAAGTACTTTATCCAGAGCTTCCAGGAGGCCCTATGCAGGTATCTGCCAGCCATAGATGCCTTTTTATAATGCACAATGAAGGGGGGGGGGGATTTCGTTATAGTCCAACAATGTTTCTCTGTGGACTCCAAGCACGTATTTTGGGGTAAAAACTTTGCTAATACAAGGCGGTAAAGTAGCCAAAAGGGAGTCTTCAGGAGGTTTGTTGACAACGTATTCTTCTCTTAGACAACATACTCTCCTTTTTTACCTAACCAAAAATTAGAATTCACTAGATTATGGATATTTTCCAGCTTTATATGATCAACTCCAAAAAGATTCCAAAAGATAGCACCATTATGCACCTAAGAAACCTTAATTAGCAAAAATTTCTCAAAGGGGAGGGGGACACTCCTTCCCCTTAGACCCATCCCCCAGGACTGCACCTTTATGTAGTGACAAAGGAAAGATCCTCACTGCTGTATTCAAATGCAGGGCACAAAAAGGGAATATTTAAGCCACTTATTTGGAAAAAATATCCAGCCAGTCGGGAAAAATTAGAATTCACTAAATCATGGACATTTTCCATCCATACAGGTATATGATCGGCTCCAAAAAGATTCCAAAAGATAGCACCATTATTCACTTAAAAAACCTTAAATCAGCAAAAAATTCTCAAAGGCACCTTAGTGTAGTGAAACCTGACAAAGGAAGGATCCCCACTGTTTATACGAAAGCAGGGAGCGCACGAAAAAAAAAACGCATTTTGCTCAGACTTGCGAAGTTAACTGAAGTGCCATTACGACATCATCTGTTGTGCCCCCCAGTCACCAAAGCCTGGCGGCGCCACTGGGTGGACCCTACGACCAAAAATTGGAAGTGTATGGTAGACCTTTGGAAGTAAGTCTTAAAGGCTAGAGGTTAAAGGTCAACGTTTTGTGAAAATCAATGCTTTGCTATAACTTCAAGTAGATATATTGAATTGACATAGAAACTTCACGTTTTAATGGAAATGTCTTGTCATACCAACATATGTTTCTCCTTGATAAGCGAGGCAAAGACCACTTGCTTAATGTTCAAATGTGTATTGTAAGCATTTGTGTCAAAACACCTCCTGAAAGGCTGGGCCAATTTTCTTCTAACGTGGTGGGCATGTTCCAGCTAAGAGTAACGTAGAAATTGCGTCTCGCAGATCTCCTAACGCTATGGTGAAAGATCAGAGGTCCAAGGTCAAGTTTTGTATAATCACTTCTTTATACTTCATGAGCAAGCAGTAACAGTTTGGTTACAGTTAGACATTTTTTCTGTTAACTACTGAAGAGTGATTAGTACTTCAATACCGATACTTTGGCTCCCATCACGAGTCAATCCTCTATTTAAACTGCGGTATCAATGCTTATAATATGTTTGATACCGTACTGAAAGTTGTGCAGCTGGACTCAGAAATTCGTGACACCTATCATTCAAAAGCGCCGCGCAGACAGAGAATATCCCAAAGAGAGACAAGATAGAACAGAGATAACGTCAGGATATTCCCGACAGGGGGGTCAAGCTCCACGACGAGGGGCCAGCAACCCGACCCCCGACAAAGTCGATGAGTTGTCAAAAGGATGTAGAACGCAAAATTTTCGCAAAGCTGATATTTTTTTACAAAAGATTAAAAATTTTGGAGTTTTATTAAAGAAAATTTGAAAAATATGGATTTTTATGGAATAAAATTTGGTTTTTTGAAGAAAACTTTGAAAAATTTGGGGTCTTTATTGAAGAATCTGCCCTTTCTATGGAGAAAATCAAGCAGATCGTCGGGGCGACTGAAGGTCGTTGGGATTACATATTTTATCGTCCCCATTAAAGGCTCCCCGACGAAATTAGAAAATTCCCCGACAAGGGGCCATCCTTCCCCGACGACGACCATGTCCCCGGCCCCTTGCTTGCAACACCTCTGAAATAGAATAGTGCGCGGTAATTGGCACTGAAATGCCTTCATTGGTATTGCAGACTTAGCGCGAGGTACTGGTTCTTGTCAATTAAGGGCGCGTTGATTGTGAAGAAGCGAGTTGACAGCGCAGACGCAGTAGTGCAACCCTATGTGAGCCTAAGCAGCACAGTAGTGTTCAGCTACATATACCCTTGGGGTTTTAAGCACAGAAGCCTAGCAAGTATTATACCTTTTCCAGCATAACTGAAATATGGCTTAGTTGGTGGTTAAAAATTCTCCGAAAAGTTCTTTGCGGTACTGAAGAATATTTTGCATACGCCGGAGGCTTATTGGCAATGTGATTCAATATAAGTTACAGTTATGGCGTTTATTAGATGCTGGCGATGCATGGGATATGCAACTCGGTGGATTGCCATTTTTTTCTTCTTCTTAGTCAGTTCCCTTTCAATGGATCTACTTCGACATCAGACAACGGTCGGTATCAATGAATATGGTGCGGAATATTCCAGCAATGGTCACAGTATACTAACTTCATCATCATCAGGCCTTGAAGGGCAGTTGTTTTACGACGCTAAGCGACCACGGATGTGATAGAAGCCTATATAGCTTATGAATTGCAACTTCAATTACAACAATTCAGATCAGTTTTGTATCTTTTGAAAGGCCAGTAGATAGGGAAACCGTAGATTGCTCTTGGATGAATAATTACCCACCTTACTTTGACGTGAAGTGGGGGGTAGGCGGTTCACTATCTGACGTTACCAAGTCGGTGAACTGTGGGATTTTTTAGGGAATGGTACCCGATCATGTTATAACATGATTTGTGCAAAAGCTTGAAAAATCCCACTCTTTTGGAGGAATGTGAGTCGTTCTCAAATTGACATTTGGGTGGTTTTATTCAAACCAACTAGACCGGTTTCTGTTCTCTTGCTCTATATGGCGGAACTTCATCAGTAGAGGCCTTTTACACGAGGCGGGAGTTGTCTTGAGAGTTATAATGCAGCTAAAAGTGCATCTAACAAAATATCGTCGTAACCTTCCTCTGTTTCGACCGACTCCTGGTCTGGGGGAAACCTTGATTTAACAAGTAAATCTTTAAGATTTGGTGCCCTCTTATAGGCAATAATGGGATGATCGGGAAACAGACGGGATAGTTGCTTGTCACCTGCAATTAAATTCCAGTGCTTTATTAAAGCTTGCTTTAAGTGACATGTTTTGATATGTGGGGTGTATGTTGTTTTGAAAACGAGTGGTGGCGCTGTTTCTTTATTCTTAGTCGCGAGGAGATTCGTCCTTTGTTTGTAAGCAAGGCCGTTAGTGGCTGAGGCGATCTCTTCGGGCGAGTAGTTTCTAGTAAGAAGTTTCTCTGAAAAAGAGTTTCTCTTCTCTAGGAAATCAGACTCGTTACTACATAATCTGGCGTATCTTAGTACTTCACCTTTAATAAAACCTTTGAAAGTGGCAAGTGGGTGTGCAGAATTACGGTCGAGGTATTGAAAAGTTTCAGTGGGCTTGGTATAGACTTTCGTGTCCAGAAGGCCGCTGGTTTGAAACTTGTTACCTTTAAAGATTTTTAAATCCAAGTAGGTTACCTCAGTTTTAGAGATTTCCATGGTGAATTTCAGAGAGAAATGAATTTTATTCATTTTGGCCACTAAGTTTGAAAGTTCAACTTCCGATCCCTTATATAACAGTAGAATGTCATCCCTGTAGCGGAGCCATTTTAAAATGTTGGAATCTGTCGGTATGATTTTATTTTCAAGTCTATGCATGACAATATCGCAGATTTCCGGCGAAGATTGGCTGCCCATTGCGCATCCAATTTTTTGTAGAAAAAATTGGTTATTGAACCCCGAACCTCCCGGTTGCTAATCTTCATCACTTCAAATGCCACCTCCTTTATCCACTGCCACATCAACGGTTACTACTAAGACATTACAGTTTCTTCAGCCTTTAAACGAATATTTTCTCCTTTTTCAAAATTTATTTTTACATCTAAATTACACAGTTTCCTCAAAGGTATGTGAGTAACATGTTACAAAACAAAGCCCCTTGTGGAAAAACACATCCGCATGAGCCTATATCTTCAATTGGATGGGGTAGGGGATGAACAATTTTGCCCACAATTTAAGTAATATTTTATCAAAAAGGTGCCGAGAAACGTTTTTCCCGGAAAAAGAGCGAATTTTTTGCTCGAATAGAGCTGCAGTCTCCACCTAAAGGTCAAATGGGCTAAGAATAATATCACTCAAACTGTCCAACAGGAATCGTGATAACACAACTATTGGCTGATTGGGACTGGTGTATGCAATAAACATTACATTTTTGTGGACAGTTGAAATGTTTCACCTCATTCTGCTGCATTACTCCTTACACTTAAAGTCCCCTCACATTTTGTTTCTCGAACTTTTCTTCATTTTTCAGCCCCGGTGACTAGAGCTGGTATTCCCTACCAGCCCATCAAGACACCACTCCCCCAGTGGGTATGTTCCAGTCGTGGTTGGGGAGGAGGAGTAGTGGTAGGAATTGCATTAGGCTTTAGGAAAGCAATTTTATTTGTTACATAATGGACCTTAGTATAGACATTTTGGGTACGTAATGATTCACTACATTTGACATTGCAATACTTATCCAGTACGAACAAAAACAGCACAAAGCGTATTTTCGTCACATCTATGGAAATGTGCGGGGTTGTAATGTCATTCCCCTTCTCAACGTAGGGTGGTAATATATGGGAAAATATTATCTATTTCCATATGCCCCAGCAGTTCAATTACAATAACCTGAATTCCTTTAGGTATACGTCACCTGTACCATTTATCAGAGAGGCATGACACGACTAACTTAAGAGAATGATGGCGCTTATCATAGGAATTTAGGAAATGACCCTCCCACTAGCGAGATTGACAGCACTTTTACATTTTAATATTGAGGCTAAAAAGTAACACAATTAAAACATGTCAAATGTCAACAATAGCAAATGGGTAAAAATACGGTGAAAATCCATAAAGAGGGCTCCTGCAGTTGCTATGAGTTCGGTAAATCATGGAAGCTCCCCCACTACCAAAGAGGAATGCAACAGACGTTAACATAACCAGACTTCATCTGTTTCCCAATCGCGTCCGTTTGGAATTCAAAGTAAGCTCTTCTTGATTTACTAACAGTAACATGAACTGTACACTTGTACATACAGTAAAAGAGTATATACCAAAATAAAAAGAAATCGAAGTAAACGAAATAAAGAAATAAATTAAACCAATTTGTTCTATTATTTGGCACCTCAGTCACTAAACATGTAACATAAAATCATGAAGGGCATATTGAAAGACACCTCACAAGTGTAATTGAAAGGTTTTGTAATGGAATATTTCAGCGTTGAGTTTGACAGTGTTTTTCTAGTGCGGGGAGGGTCTGTGGTTGCTACTCCATACCTTTTTTTTTTAATATGCCTAGAGACGCAATAAATTGTAAATTTCATAGCTTCGTTATTTTCAGATTGGTCCTTTTTTGTTTAACTTTTTCACAAGCTTAAAACGACTGTAAAATAGCAGGAGTTAATCATATATTGCGTCTTGCAAAAGACAACAAAAAACATCATCCGACCTCACAAAAGTAATAGTAAAAAACTGGAATTACATAATTATTGTTTTCAATACAGGTAAAGGAGGATTCAAAAAATTTCATTGATGATGATGATGATGACGATGACGATGACGATGACGATGACGATGACGATGACGATGACGATGACGATGACGATGACGATGACGATGACGATGATGATTTACTAAATGACATTACACAACTGCAAGTGAAGTTAATACCTTTTAACTAATTTTGGCTTCTATCAAGCCCACATTATACCTTGTAGTCGTACTTCAAAACTGCCTGCAGACAACAAAGAACATGCCTTACTTTGACCACTTGTTAGCAGTACAATGCCACCAAAGTGGTATTCAATGTCGTAATCCAAAAGAAAGCTGTAAGTTAAAATGATATTGGCCTAGTTTGATTTGGTTGGGAAATTTATTTCATTTCAGTACTGCTAATTATTTTTTTATTCTTGAAGCTCATTGGTGTGCGTAAACCCTTGTGCGTAAAACCTAGTACAACTTAAAAGCTGCTCAACGTAGTACCTATATACATGGACAGACGTCCAAAACAGTTGTTTAAAGATTACATTTTGATGAGACGGAGAACAACTGAAAAGAAATTTATCCCAGCTATTGGGGGGTAACTTTCAAAGTCTTGATAAAAGAGATGAAAGGATTGTTATTGATAAACAAGAATTACACAAATTTTAAAGACAAACGCCAGTCTACGGAGGAAAATTTAAAAGCTAGCAATAGGTGACATTAAAGAGTTGCAGTAGTTGCGGTACATAATTAAGCAGTTTTTATTTCCTTCTCAAAGTGCAAGGGAAGGTTTAATCACTCTTTCTCGTCGAATGAAGTTATCTACAATCCATGACTCTAGTTGCAACCATGAACCTTTTCTAAACATTATTCTTTTTATTCTAAGTTTATGGAACTGTCAAAAAAACTATCAATCTTCTTTGAAAACCTGAGAAATGCAGATTATTTTAACATACCAATTGGTTACAAACGTGATTTATTATTGCCTGTTTAGTCACTGAGTGGTCACTTGTCTGCGTAACTGGTTTATACAGATATTAATTTTATCTGTTTTGATTGATTTGTATACGTTACACATAGTAACGTTTTAAAAGGTCTGGTCAAACATTTTAACGGAAAGGTCTATAGAGGGTGCGGGATCTCTCTCATTTATCCTGATAATTCAATGGCAACAGTCCACTTTGGGTGCGATTTCGGCATACCGTTACTAAAGAGCTTTCTACACAAACTAGATTTTAATTTTAAACGAAAAGACATTGCATATGTTGGAAAACTTTATGCAATGTGCCTGGTGGTCGACCAAATGGTTTAATACATGAAATTTACCCTTCACATTTGGTGTACATGAAACTGCTATTAAACAAATTGAAACAAGTGCAGTGATACACTTTAAAAAAGGTCTGGTCAAATTTGAACCGAATCTGATCAGAGGGCAAAAAACAGGAATCTGATCAATTATTTGACAAGATTCGGTTCAGAAATGATCAGAATTGGTTCATTTTTGAACCGGATCTAGTCAAATTTTTGACCAGATTCCTGTTCGGTGCCAATCTGATCAGACCTTTTTTAGAGTGTAGCCCCTTTACTGTTCCGTCACTGTTCATCATCTAGTACAAAATACTTCCCACTGAAAAACACGACTGATGACTGTTTTCCACATGAACACGCCTTCTACAGAAAGCCATAGTTAATGTATAAATCCTCTGAAGTATGGTCAAGCACAAGTTATCATTGGATTTAGGACCATCTTACTATACCGTCTTATTTTTCTGTTGACGAGAGTTGTGCTTAGAAGGTTTGTAGTCTAATATAAGGTGCACCTTATCCAGCATGCAGTAAGGACATATCTCTTCCGGATGTAGCAACTTTATTTAGCACAGTGGTTCTCTTTATTCAATTATCTTAAAATTCTTTCGTAACGTTACTTTCCGTATGTTAAACATGTCAATGAAATATCCTCTTACTTTTCTCATAAGCAATATTCTCAAACTGGATAGGTGTAATCGTTTTTATATAGTAAGTGTGGCACGGCTGGAAACATTCTGGAGACAGTTTTTTGAAAGAGGTAAATTAAATCAGGAAGCATAATTATTGTAAACTTTTATACATGTGTTCCAAGTCTATGGTATACTCTAAAGGTGATATCACAGGAAATTTGGACAATTATAACAACAACTCGGGCTCTCTTAGTTCATACCAAGTATTTCGTTTTCCTTATATACATACATGCAGTAAACTGTAAACTAGCTTTATGAGAACTTATCAAATCTCAACCGCTTCCTTTACTTCAGTAGCAAACTCAGTCTATAGGCCCTATGCTAGTCATTTATTGAATAGCTGTAACATAAATATTTGTAACGAAAACGAAGAAACTTAACCTTTGCTAACATTATATAATGTTTGCCAAGGGTCGGACGAAGTGTGCAGAATCTTAAAATTACTTTGCAAAAATAATGAGCAGCTGTCGTCTTCAACACTGCAAAAGAATTATAACAAATTTTAAGATTTGAATTGAAATTTAACCATTGGTGTAATTTACTACTGACAGTTCCAACGCCAAAATTGACTACTTTAAGATTAGTGGCTATGAAGAGAAGGGGCTAAATTCCCGTGATCTCCACCTGGATCCGTGCCTGGTATATAAAAGACGGCAGTGTTTACCTGAACCCTCCTGAACGTAATGTGGGGCCCTATCCCCCGATCAAGGCCGGATTTAAGCATGGGGCAGCGCGGCACGTGCCCAGGGCCCTACAAAATTACATTACTGTATTTCTGGGGGAGTTTGTGGAGATCATCTGTGCTAATTTTCGTTTTGTAGGCTTACATGTACATAAGAAGGAAATCGGTGGAGTTCATTTCTAGTGAGGCGGGGGTGAAAGTGACCACAATCATTGCCCTCCTTTCGTGACTTGCCCCACTGCAGTCTTGAGGGGAGGACAGTTTACATAATTAGTTCGTTTCTAATTGGATATTGTTGCAAGGGGATTACACATCCCATCGACTTCAAAACATCATTATGTACATTATCCGATCCGGGAGTCTTTTCAAGTTTTAATGTCATTCTGGACTTAATTATAAACGTTGTGTCCATTGGTAAAGAAATTTGTAAGCTTAGTCTCCACTCTGCCTCTGTACACTTAAATAGAAACAGGAAGATCATCAGTATCCTCTCTTGTAAAAACAGACGAGAAATAGACATTCAGAATGTTGACAATGGCCCGACTATCCACATGTAACCCCACCTTCCGTTATACCAAGACGTCCACTGGTATCACTGGGCTCTGCTTATCGAACGTGCATAAGAACTGCGGAATATGCATCCATAAGTAACAAGCAGCTTGAAGTGTATTGTTTAGAGTGCGTACCCGTAAAAATGTACCATTGGGGGGGGGGGGGGTGATACATGGGCCCTCAGATCAACTTTGAAAAAATACAGTGATACCTTATCACACTAATATGACAAAGCACAAATTTTAGGTTCATTGCACTTTCGGTATCGTGGTAAGAAAATCGTAAATTTTAATATAAAATAAATCATTGACACGATTAGCCAATTTCCCATAAATGTAAATGTGTGTGCCAATCACATCCTAATGAAAGGAAAAAATATTTTGAAACCATCTGGTGGGTACACGCAAAAGTGGAAACAAATTTGTTGGGATCCCATTGGTGCGTCACATTACGCTGACCTGAACCCTTGACGAACAGCGCCACCTCATAACTTGGTGCGCCAATAAGATCCCGTTGAATCCTATCCACCCCAGCCCACTAAGGAAGCATCTGTTTTTAATATTAAATCTGGATCGGATTCAAGAATATGGTTATATGCAGTGGCAAGATTTTCTTGCCACCAGTCAAGTTCTGTAAGGTCTGTTGCTGAAACACAAATTTGTGAATCAAAATTTCCTTGATTTCTCTTTAATGAATCGATTTTGATCATCTCCAGGTCTCTATAATGAAGAGGCCCGTAACGTACGCCAGGTAAGAGTGACACCAGCATACCAATAATATGCGCAAGGTCCCTTATAGTTTTCATTTGCTTACCCTTAACTTTTGAATTTCAGACAGGGTAGCAGCAACTCTTTCAGGTTTGGGCCGGACAGTCATAGTTTGTGAATTTAACACAAACCCGAGAAAACGTTAAAGTGTTTCTTGGTTCTAAGATCAGATTTATCCGGGTGTATAAGAAACCTTCTTTTTGGAACAGATGTACTGCTTGAGTAACTGCATATAGACAGTCACGTTTGGAACTGGCCTGAATATAAATATCGTCAATATAAGCAAGGCAGGAAATTCCTAATTTACGTAGTTCTGACAAAATAGGTTTGAGCAGTTTTGTAAATATACGAGGTGCTGATGCCAGCCCATTAGGTAAACATGTATATTGGTAGACATTTTCTTTGTATAGAAATCTTAGGAATTTCCTACTACCCTGGTTGACAGGCACAGAATAGTACGCATCTTTGAGATCAACAGATGCCATAAAGCAATTAGGTTCCATAAGTTTAAGTGCAGATTGCAGAGTGTCCATTTTAAAATGGTAGTACTTTACACTCTCATTCAAATTCTTTAAATTCAAAATCATTCGAAAGGACACAACAGGCTTTGGTCTAAAAAATACTGATGAGATAAATTCATTACGAGAGTGTAAAGTTCTTTCAAGAACACCTTTTGAGAGAAGTTTCTCAATTTCTTCTTGCAAAACCAGTTCTTCATTAGTATTTAATTTGGCATATTTACACTTGGACTTGTACCATCTTATAGGTTTGTCCTGGTCAAATTCAATGTCATATCCATTGACACAATTCAGAATTACAGGATCACTAGTAATTTCTTGCCATTGCTTTTGAAAGTATTTCAATCTACCAGCTGTAAGAATGGATACCGAGTTTAAGCAAATGGAACTCACCTCACCTGATTTGGTTAATTCTTTGAGTTCTTGTTGGCCATGGTGTTTGGCCCCTTTGGCAGCGTTCTGTTGTAATTACTGCCGACCTTGGCGGTTGCCTAAAAAAGGCTGATAACGATGAGTTCGGTCCACGACCGGTAAAATTACTCCGGCCAAACCCTCTGCTTCTGCCACGAGAGGGAGCCATGCAACGCTTGCTAATCTTATTTTTGCGTCGCTAATATCTCTTAACTGCTGTGTAATGTTATCTTCCAAACAAATATTTTGAACTTTCAAATTCCGTATTTTTATCGCAGAGGGTTTTGTACTCTGCTTTAGCTCCAGGGCGCATCAAAGTCTCGTCGAAATGCATTGAGATCTACGTTAGCAGATCCAAGAAGTGCCAGAGCATCTGCTACTTTTATTAGCAGTGTATCTTATCATGATGGCTTTGCTTCCAACACAATTATTAAGAAGAGAAGTTAATGCAGACATGGCTTTGACATTTAATGTCTGAATTTTTTGCAGTTTCATGTCTCTTGTACGGGTAGCCATTTGTAGATGGTCCCAAATTGGTTTGTTACAGTGAGTGGTTTCCAACAACTCCACATTTTCTGGCCTTAGGTATTTACTGCATTTTTCTTTGATTTTTGCCGGCTTGAGTTTAGCTTTACAGATATTCGACACAAGTGTTGCTACTTTGTCTTGGACTTTGGGTCCATTTTCTTGAGCCAAATTAAGCTCAGCTGTAATATCACCGAAAACCTGTTCACCGGCATCTAAAGAACAAATGTCAGGCTCTTTTGTGCTACCACTCAGTAAATTTTCAAGATCATTGTCTAAATCAAAATGTTCTGAATCCTCCTTTTCTCCAAAAGGAGACGCATGTAAAGCCTCCTGATTTGCTGGAAATGGTGAGTCATCCACCTCATGAGTCGGAGGCTTGACATTTACTGCCGGAACCAATTTCTCCGACAAAAGTTTAATTTGTGCCTGCATTTGCAGCAACATAGATTTATAGTCAGTATCGACTTTAGATGTGCCTTCTCCTGATGGAGATGCCAATGTCGTGGCTTGACTTTGCTCTGTGGCATTGGGAAGTGAATGCACTTCCTCATCTTCATAATCCAGTAGGTCCATATCCTATCTGTTTCTTACAACGTAAGCCAACACAGGGCTTCAAAGTGTTATGGTTTTACCAAATCCTCTTGAAAGGACAATTAAATTTTTCTCACCAACGGCACTATTGCTTCTGCTCTAGTATTTACAATTTAAGCAAACACGAGACTCGAGACTTAATTGGTACGCCCGACTTGATAAGAGCAATTAAAGCTTTGATAAGAGCAATTAAATTTTGCTCGCAAACGGCACAATTTCCTCAACAGTTAGAACAACTTTCACTGCTTTAAGGTTGTGTACATACATATAATATGTGAATGTACAATTTTTTCACAAGCGTGAAGAACAATTAACGACAATCTCTACCCAGCAAAATACTGGGAGTGATGAAATCTGACACTAAAAAGCAAAATACTTTTAGTGTGCCCTGAATACTTGCTGTAACACCACATGCCTAGCAAAATACTGGCAGTGTAACGTTTTCACTAACCTGATGAAAAATTGAAACGTCAAGCAAGCTCAGGAAGACTCTAACTGTACACAGCACGGGTTAAGAAATGTTTTACTTACCAAGCGTTGCTTTCACTGTTCAGGACGAGAGTGAATCCACGTGCGTTAAAATTGCATGACTATTTTCTGTGTGTATGCTAAGATTCAGTTACGTAACACACGTCGACTGGACAATGCCCCAGTTCAATGAAAGCCACAGCCAGCTAGCTTGACTGTCGAGGTCGCATTGTTAACAATACAATGCAGGTAGCATACACGTAACTACAGTTCAGTAGAGTCTTACAAGGAGTAATGAAAGTATTAGAACAAACACAACCCCACTTGGCATATTTAAAGAGGCGGCTGCAAAATGCGTCCGTTCTCTTCAAATCCAAAACAAGCACTGAGCTTGGCTATCCAATCTTGCAATCTCATGGAATTCCGTAATGAATGGAATAGGCGAGGTAGAATCCTAAACTTCTTAGTAACAACCTTATGCTTTAAGTATCTAATGAAAAATTTGAGGTCTACACAGCAGCACGCTCTCACGTAATCCCTGGAATGCAATGCATATTGATGAGATAGAATAAACAATTTCACTTGAAAGAACTCAAAGGCCTTGTCCTTATTTGAGTGAAAACTTGGTGGGTGGGGTCTCATTGGCGCACTGAGATAACAGAGGTCAACGGTCAAATTTTTCTAAAATGTTGCTCCTAAACTCATCATAAACTCATCATCTCAAAAGGATTTAAGTGATAACAAGTAACAGAGGCTGTGCACTTCTAATCAAAAATGAAAAAAAAAAAAAACAGCTTGGGATCTCTGCAAACAGTTCACTAACAGGATTTTTTTTTTGAAAAATACTCTAAAAGTATCAGTATTTTACACATAATAACCTAAATCTGACTTTGTAGTGACACATTGGACAGTCGTTAACATCTGAGCCATCAATATTTTGTTACATTTGGGTGATTTTTTCACTTGACAAATTATTGGGAAAATGTTGGCGCAGAAAGTAATTAAGGTCAAAGGTCGCACCTGACTACCAATTTCATCCCATTTGGGGCAATTTCGCGTCACCTGCAGTGTGGAGCAAATTAGTGTGCAAACTTTGTTCCAATAAATTTTTAGTGTTTATGTCAATATGGATACTAGCCTGCACATTAAGAGTAGAAACAGCAGGGGATAAGTGCAGTGTTTAGAAATGATGGGGGTCAAAGGTGACAACTTAGCTTGGAAATGACAATGCAATGCACAATAGGGTCATTCCATATGAAATCAACAAATTTTCAGGGCACAGTTTTACAGGGGGGCTAAGTTTTTGGGGAAAGCTGGTATTAACCTTAAACTCACTCCCTAGACCTAGTTTTGAGTGGTGACTTCAAAATGAGGTCAAAATGGTAATGGCCTTACAGATTTGAAGATAATGAAGCTCAAAAACTGGATTTTTACAGTAATAATTTTGGTAGGTCATTTTGCGCAGAGTCCTGCTCCAAATGTAGCTAAGCTGGATGAACCAAATTTTCAGAATATTAAACCCCTATGAAGTTTATTCTCATACACAAATAAAAAGGCTGTATGCCATCTACATTGGAAGATGATTGGGGTGACAATTGTCATTTTACTCAATTTTCGAAAACAGTGACCTTGAAACTTGGGCCAAAATGGCAGCGTCACCAAGTAATCAGTTCCTAGAACGGTAAAGAACGATTTCTTTGGTTTGGGGGTAAGGAACTTGCCCCTTATATCAAAATGAGTCTTTGCTTTAAACTCAGTTGCAGTTGTTGTATGGCCTCTTACAGCAATGTATTGAGACTGTTCCCATGAATGGGTATGTGACTATGGGACTAACTGTGCAGAGTTATAGAAAAAAAAGCTTTTCGAAAGACATGTTTGTCTTTAACAACAGAAAGGCTCTATCATAAATGTAAATAAATTTGAAATGGTTTGTCGAAGTTTAACCAAAGATGACCTCTACTGATTTTGTGCTACATTTGAGGTCGCCCACTCAAGCAGTGCTCTACAGGCTGTATGCTCTATTATAGTTAGGTTAAGTGAATATATACACACCCGCGTTTTACAACACGAGGGTTCAGAGTTGGATCCCTGGAGACAAACGATAATCACAGGCAACAGTGGTGGTGATCTTCAACTTACAAGATGGTATAAAAGAATGAAACTGATTTTACTTACAACTAACAAGAAAAAACATTACAACATCTAAAACACTTGCCAAGTTCAGTGTATTTATTACGGCATTTTATAAGAGAGGGAGGCATTGCAAAACGTTCATTTGAACTCACCATATCGATTTAGCCTCTTTGGAAACCCCCAGTTTTGCAATCATATTCTGAGGGGAGAACATAAATTGGACACCTTTGAGAACCGCTTAATATTCATGATTTGACGTCATCAAAAAAGCGAGTAGGGCACCTCCCGTGACCCGGGAAATACGATAAGCAGCAGCCTAGCTGTGTGCGAACAGGTTAAGAACAATGTCACAAATATTGTATGCTGTCATATTACCGTGTTGATGGTACGGTTACAGTATCGTTGCCCGTGTATGTGTGAATCGAGTAGCTGCGAAACAAGTATCTGATGATTATTTTGATGATGAATTTACCCTCCATAATATTTTGGTATGATAATTATGATTGAGAGAATATGACTTACACATTATTTCCCCGGCAGTGAGAGACAGGTCGTCCTGGCCGATAATTTGTAGTCGCCCTTAGGGCTTTTTTAAAAATGTAGGCCTAAATGACACTTAGCAGTTTACAGAAGTATAATGGGCTACATTATACCGAAGGCCTAGTCTCCAGGCGTTATAGAGGAAGCTGTTTTCGACTAGAGGAGGGGAAGGAGGGTTTGAACGTTGTTTCGGACCGCTGTCCAAAGGGAAGGGAAATCTTTTGATTATTTGAGGTTCCTTGGATGCAATTTGGTGGGACATTGACAGGGCAAATTTTAAAGGCGGAAATTACTGCAAATTAATTTGACATATTTTTACAGGGGTACAAACTAAATAATGGGGTTGCATTCCTAGAATTGAGGAGACACGGAGGCATATCTTCGCACACCACATCTTTGACTGGAGTTTAGCCCTACCTACCCCTGCTTTCAACCTCGGTTTTCAGGCTACCCAGGCCTTTCAAGCCTCAGCGCTTTTTGCACACTGGAGGAGTGATTAAACTTAAAGTAGGCCACAAACTTCAAACGAAAGCACTACTTAGAGAGCGGTTTCGGTTTGGGGTTGTATTAGCCTGCCGTAAACTCGAAACACCTGGCCGCCCACCGGAAAAAGGGGGGTCCGGAACCATCAGGGGTTTCCTGGTTTCCGGAATCCCCCTTCTTCCCAGAAAAAAGATAAAGTAAAAATGAACATGAAAGTCCACAAAATAAATTAATTGTACCTTGTTTCGTTTCGCATGTAGTGTCAGCATGGACACTGCGGTATTTAACATTTGTGTTGTATTTGTACACTACAGGTATGCAGGAATACGGCCGTCTAGCAACTTTTTTTTTCAGGAGACAGCCGAACACCAGCTTGGGCTGGAGCGCCGACCAAATAAGCAAGAGACCTTATAGAAGTAATCATTCATTCCCGAATTCCGAGAAATTCTGTAGTACTTCATATACGCAAATATAGCAAAGAAAGAAGGGCCTTTCGATTTTTTTAAATTTTCATGGGGGCATTTTTCAAAAGGAACCATAATAGCAATGCCTAACCCAGTGTATAATAAGTCAGAAAACGCGGACGGAAATACGTTAGCTTTCCGAACGCAGATCGCTAGAGTTATTAAGGGTGCCCAAGCGGAAAACCGAAAGCGATTCGATACAGGACCGATGGCAAAACTCTCTGAGAAAGGAAATATTTTTCATGATGGTCAAAAACAATTCATATATCCATGAATGACAAATTACATATACTGTCTGTATTTCTGTGGCGTTTTCCGCTGAAGGACGGGAGTAAAGCTGGCCATTTTGCTGTCGGCAGGTAGACCAGTGGCGGGCTGCAGAGGGTGCTAACTGGGAACACTAGAACACTTTTCATCAGCATCCCTTTTCCTCCCTCCCTCATTCTGTCCTATCCTTTCCTTGCAAAGCCAGCTTGAATCGATCCATGGAGCCAACTTCGTCCCAGTCTTGCCTTCTCTACCCTTCGATCTGTCAGGCTCGATCCTTCCCCTTACCATTCAGTACTTTCCATCGCCCCTTGTCTTAATTACTCATCCTATCACTCTTCCCCCCATTATTAGGCCCGTAGTCCTGCTCCCCTTCTTGGCCTCCTTTCTTCAATAATTCCTGTTGGCCTACTATTTCCTTCCTTTCGCTTTTTTCTTTTGTTTTCTAGTTTGTTCCCTTTATTCTTTCTTCCTTTTGTTCTCCTTCTCTTTTTTTCCTTTTTGATTTCATTTCTGTTTTCTTCCCCTTGTTTTCGTTTTTGTTTTACACCGATTTATCTCCGATATTTTCTCCGGGAAGGGGAAGAAGTTACCCCTTCCCCACTCCTTTTACGCTACTTATGTATCTGTCAAAATCTCACCAAGATTATGTACTTTACCTATCTGAGAAACACCCTCTCCACTCATGTGAATCTTTTTTTTTTTTTCCAAAAGTCCCCTGACTCTCTGGCGAAGAGCCAGGGGCGAAAACCAAACAATACTCCCGAAGGAGTTCTGCTCCCCGAAGGAGTAACAACGTCCCCAAGGGACAAACTTTGACTTAACTGACACCACCTGACAGTGGTCCCGTTCTAGACTGGCTGAATAGAACAGGTCTCACCCTGGGAGCTCCACTCATGTGAATCCTTTCCATTACCACCCAAACCACCCCGCTGTATTACGAAACGACCAGGGGCCTTTGGTCTGAGTAAAAAATTGATTATACTTTAATTGCTGTGGTTTGTTTAGTGCACATCTGATGCTCTTTATAACTTGAAGGTGCTTTGTTTTAAAGCCCACAACTCCCGGGGCTACTGGGGTGGCCCCTCCCCTAGCTCCGAGTACCAGGGGAGCCCTTTTTGAAGGGGATATGACATCATCCCAAACATATTTAGGAATATGATTACGTCCCTAAATACAATTGGCGAGTGCAATTTTTTTTTATATTAATGCAAACAGTAGCTTCCCTCTGGTTGGTCAATGATGACTTGCATAAGGAGTCAGTTGTTCTCGATAACTAACACACAGTAACATATTGGTATAGCCTTGAGCAATCATACTCAGTGCGAATACAAGCTACTGTAAATTTATTTAGGAGATGAAATAGATCAAGGCCGTCAATAAGAGGCCCAGGGCCTGAATCCCTTCCCCAAAAATTGTCCCCTAGAAAATAAAAATGACCATTGCATTAATGCATTTAAGTTTATCTTACCCCCTAAAACATATTTCGCTCCTGGAAGCCCTCTCGCCCCTTCAGAACATTTCCTGGCTACAGCAAGCTTGCACTAGGCATGGCAGGTGGTTTTGTTTAAAGGTCGTGTGACATGAAAATAACATAGTTGGATATTTGATGTAAAAAGCATTAAAAATCCAGAAAATAGCCACAATTCTCATTAAAATACATCAAATATTGACCATTTTCAGATTTTACAGGTAAAATCCTATTTCACACTTGTATCATGAATAAACATGAGCTAAATATGCAAATATGTGACATCGAAAGAGGGACATACCATATATGGCACATGTTAGCCTTTGTTTTTTTCAACCTTAATTTCAAGGACACTGGTAGCATTGTTATTCCCCGAGGGGTTTATTATAAAAGTTAAAAAATTTTCCTTGAAAAATACTGATATCACTCACCAAACTGTGATCTGTATGGTGATCAGTAATTTATTTTGGGTTAACAAAAGAAATCTTCACACTGTGCAACACTCCACATCATTATTTTTGCATAGGCAATTAGTTTCTTCAGAAACCATCAAACTTTGAAGACGTATATCTTGAGAACGGTAAAAGATATTGAAATAATTCCAACGGATCTTTGATTGGAGGACTTAATTCTTTAAATGACAAGTGAAACAGCTCTTTTTGGTGGCATGTCACACGACCTTTAAATTGGAGGAGGGATAATACAAGTAACTTAGTAGAGAGAAGTTTTACTGTCTTTAGGGCAGTGGTTCATAACGGGGGCCTTATCGCCCCCGGGGCGTTGTCACAACTCACTGGGGGCGATGAGCGCTAGGGGCAGGGGGAGCTTTACAAATAATGATAAACTAAGTATAAACTGGGCCCTACAAGATTCCAAAAGGATTTCTCTAGCTGAGCTCTCAAACTGATTTGCATAAAAATGAAATAAATTACGTCAATAAGTCGAAGATGCATGGGTCTTAACATTCCGTCCTCGGGTGCTCTGCAAAGCATGTGAATTATCTTTTGGAAGATACCACGAAATCGCTTCTAACTGTTCAGTGTTTAATTTCAACATTTTCCCTGCAGGACCTCATTTTCCCATCAGTTGTAGTGAAAGTGGTAAGCGAAGGAGTTATGGCTAAAAATTGCCCCGCCACTTTCATGTAAGTCTTTCACCCCTTTTGCTATAACTATAAAGGCGGTCTAATATCACCTCCCTGCACACATACTCTCTTTCCCTCCCATTCCCAATTCCTGGAAGCTGTTCGTGACGATTTTCGTTCAAAATTAGTAAAAATACGATAGTAGTAAAAGTGCTCGGTGTCATACTCTATAGTATCATTTGGATATCAGGTAATAAGCAGCATGTCAATCAGGCGCGTGGATACGGGGGGATGGGTTCCAAATGTTTGTTAGGCCCCCCAAATGTTTGCGTCCTAATAAATCGTGTAAGGATTAAGGACGGCGATCAATGCCGTAACCCCCACCCCATTTGATACGGCTAGGCCCCCTAAAAATTTCATCCTAGCTACGCCCCTGATGTCAGTGCGGCAGTGCCCCATTTTATATGATTAACCGAGGGTTTCCAGGGGCCCTGTATTCTGTCTGTCAGCCTTAGATACCCTTTTACAACTGTGAAAAATTTCGTAATAGTCCAAGAATGTTTCTGTGGACCCCACGAACTTTTTTATTTTGTGTAAAAACTTTCCCCGAATAGAGGCAGTAAAGTAGCCAAAAGGGAGGGGCTTTGGAAGGTTTGTTGACAACATACTCCCCTCTTTCACCTAACCAAACACTTAAAATTTACTAAAGTATCGACATTTTCCAACCATATATGATCATGCAGTTCCGAAAATATCCCAAAGATATAGCACCATTTTGCAGCTAATAACAACCCTAAAGTTAAAAAAATTCTCAAATATTTAAGGGGAGGGGACCTCCCCTTAGAACCCTCCCCCTGGACGGCACCGTTATGTAAGGTGACAAAGGAAGGATATCCCACTGCCGTGTATACGATCGAAGGGACGCTTAAAAAGGTACAATTTACGCAGACTTAGGGTTTAACTGAGGTAGCATTACGACGTCATCTCCGGTGCCCCTCCCCCCCCCCCCACCCGTCACCAGATTCTGGCGGCACCACTGATTGAAAAACAAAATGATCTAAGGGTGATTTCTATAATCTCTGCCTGTTTCTACAAGGAAAATGCGCTCAGATGTACAGTGGCGTCGCCAAGGGGGGGCCAGGGGGCATGTGCCCCCCTGGAAAACCTTGTGCCCCCCGTGTGCCCCCCCCCCCCAACTGAGATCTGAGATTTTGAAAAAAATTGTATAGATCTGTAAGTTCTGTAGTTAGAATATTTGACTAGCATGTTTCATATGATTTGATTCTTCTTAGGACAAGAAAAGGCAGCAATTTGTATTTTTTCGAATAAAAAAATGGCCCCATCTCATAAAGCAGACAGTGTTCTCTGTGTCGGAGGCTGATCATCGGTCTTGGTAATCTATCCATAATCCTCGCCGCCTCAATAGGTGTGAGTATACGCCTTGATAAAGTGTAGCGGAAATGTCTGCCTCGCGGACTCATTAACCAAAACAGTGAATGGTGTTGTTTGGTACGGACAGTACCATGGAATTTGCCTGCCACTTGCGTTTCGAATTGTAATGCAAGCTCAGTGCCAGCAATTTCAAGGAGACTTTTCCGTATTTTCTTCTTCGAAAAAAATAATTCCAATAAATTTTAAAGAGAAATATATGATACAAAATTCTATGATCACTTTAATCCAATCACTCAGTTTGTGGATCATGAGAATTTCACGTTAATTGAAAAGTCCACAATCGAACGAATATTTGATCGTTGATTCGGCAATACACATGCACGTTTTTTTTTCACTTTCATGAAAATTTCTCAATCCATGCATAATTATTTTTTTTTAGTTCCTAAAAATTCGTTATTTTTTGACAGAAATTTTACTTCAAAAAGGTAGCGTATGTGGCACCAGATTGCATCTAAGGACACCTAATTTTTCAAAAATTTTCAAAGGGGAGGGGGAACCCCCTCCCCTTACACCCCTCCCCCAGGCCGGCGTTCACACAACATACTGCATACGCCGCTATCTAGTTGTGCCCCCTCATCGAACTGTTGTGCCCCCTTGTGCCCCCCCCCCGAGAATGAAAAGTCTGGTGACGCCACTGCAGATGTAGCTCCAATTAAATGCAGAGTCGACCATGCTTTCCCTTATGATTTGGACTGAGGGATAGGTTTATTGAAGCAGAGCATTGCACATTTGATGAGTCGGCAATTGACAAGCTCCTTCCCGAGTTCATGAAATGGCCGCCTAGTTAAAGGCATTGGCAAACTGATGATAAGCCTACACCAATTTGTCCGGGCCCCACACATACTTTTTCAAAAGGGAAGGTGTTATCCTCAATACTGTAAATGGGACACTCAGGTTGGCAGCTATTTTCCGCCGTCCCCCCCCCCCCCCCTTCAACCAACTCTATAGTATACCTTTACAGCTGGTACGTGTCGAAAGTGAACCTCTTTTCGGCATACTTAGGCCTATACTCTGATGCTGGCCGAGGAAGAAATGTTTCGTAAAAAATCAGGTTATTAAACATAACTCATTCACTAGTTATAACACCATGTGTTTTGCATTTGACAATAAAACTGCCTTTCGTGAAGACAACAAAGCTCCCAGAAAAGTTTTTCAGTTACATTATTTCCAGGTTTCCGTGAGGAACCTGTAAATTCCTTATACATTTCTTGTTGGGACTCTACTGTATTACACTGTACGCTAAGTAGTTGGCTTTAACTGTGCTGTGATCTGCAAAAACACGCAGTGCAGAGACTGTGCTGGATCGTTTCTCTCCGATTTCACCACGGGGGTGACGTACATAAGTAGGATGGGTCAAAATAGGTACGTAATATGATGAATAAATTAAGCGGTTCTCAAAGGTGTCCAATTTATGTTTTCCCCTTTGCATACGAGGTGATACTTCAATATCATTTCCTTCCCAAGCACTGCACATATTGCCATACTTAGGCTAAATAACGAACATAACGACGGTTGTGGACGAAGTGATCCTGTAGAGTTGTATTTAGACTGTAAACGAATATTCTATACCTGTGTGAGGACTTCTTTCTTTTTTGTCAAAACATTGTCAATATCAAGAGGAATGAAAAGTGTTAACTATCCTTATTGCTACCGTGAAGTTCTGTTACTACTACATGTTTGTTCATTCTTGTTACCGTTTGTCAGCGCACTCTGGTAGATGTTGACGTTGGCGTGCATCGAACTTGCGTTATGGAAAGACTTACATATAAGTTTTCTTGTAGAGTAAGTTATTGACAGGATCATAACCCAACAATTCGTCCTTAAAACTAACGTCTCACTACAAGACACTGCTTCAAATACTGGAACATAAGGTATTGTTAAAGCTAGTTTTAGACATTACGTCAGCTATATTTTGTTCAGATGCTCTTTTCAAATGTTAAATAAAGTGGGCAAATATTGTTGCTTTTGTTGTATTGGTTGCTATTATAGCACAGCCCTATTTGACTGATTAGAGTGGGTACTTTATCGCTGGTCATGTCGTACAACAACGTATGTCTCCCACACGTTTGAAGAACGAACATATGGTAAGGGAGTAAGGGACATTGCCTTTTATAGCCAGGGATGCACCGGCCTGACTATCCAACCAGTTAGAAATAACCTTATCCAGTTCTGGTGAGTTTTATATTTTTCAAAGTTTAGTTACAATGACCTGCTTTGATGATAGTGGTGGTACCTTCATAAATTAGTTTCCTACCTTGGCAAAATTTTTCTTTTCTCTGTCCATGTCATATGATATGGTATACATTAAAGTCCCATTAAAATACTACATATCTTAGTTGTCTCAGTTCATTGTGTCATTGGCACAAGACTTGCCATAAGCTTCATAAAGAGTTTATAGCAGTACAAAATGTCCATGGTACCGTATGTCTTAGTTTCACCAGTGAGAGGTATCACCGTACATGCGAAGGCTATAGCCGGCCAATGGGGCTGGAGGAAGAACAGTGTAGTGTTTCAATTAGTACTACATTATTTATGAAACAGTTAAAGAGTCTTACAAGCACACTGTTTCGTTTTGGATACATTATCTAGGAACTAAATTGGTTGCCGTTCCCCATACATAAACCAGCCCAATAATAATGTTTTGATATTTGAACTTTTTGTGTCATTTCTATGACAATATGCAGTTTGTGTAATTTTTTTTTTAAACATGCTGACATTAACATTTCGATTTCTCTGACAACCTGATGAATTTAAAATTGTTAAAAGGTGCCGTACGCTATTTTGAGGATTTGTTTACCTTTTTGTTAAAATTTTGTCTGCATCTTTCTACTGAAGAGTCTAGACCCTACAACATCACGTCAGCTTACTGACCTACTCTAGTAATAGAACACAGGCAACCAACGTGCTCTTCTAATTTCGCCTCCATTATCCACAATACTATTTCTTACTGTTTCTTTATACAAGGGTAACACTCTTGTTCCTATCGAGTTTGAGATACTATCCGGCAAAAGTCAATTATTGCCGGATCTGGAATTTTTTTATGTGTCCCTGCGTTTGTATACAGCAGTGGGAATCCTTCCTTTGTCACTATATAAGGTGCCGTCCCTGGGGAGGGATCTAAGGAGAGGGGGTTGCTCAAATTCAAAATGATGCTGTCTTTGGGATATTTTTGGAACTAATCATACATGGATCGAACATGTCTATAATTTAGTAAATTCTATTTTTGGTTAGATGAAAGAGAAGAGTATGTTGTCTAAGAGAAGGATATGTTGCCAACAAACGTCCTGAAGCCCCCCTTTTGGATACTTTACTCTCTATTCGACGACAGTTTTTTATGCAAAAATACGTGCGTGAAAGATTGTTAGACTATTACGAAAATTTTTCTTTCCTTCGTTGTGCAAAATAAAAGGGCATCTAAGGTTGAAAGCAACGGCGGCGATTTGTTCTCAATATTGGGGGGACGTGACCCCATTTTCAGAAAAATTACTGCGTGAAAAATCAAAGTCAATGGGTGATTTCTCAAATATTGGGGGTACATGTCCCCCTGTCCCACCCGGGATGGCCGCCCATGATTGGAAGATACCTTTGTAAGGCATCCTGGAGGCTCTGAATCAATTATATAAAATAGGGCAATGACATTATGCTTATTACCTGACATCCAAATGACAAGCACTTTTCAACTGTCGTATTTTTACTAACTTCGAACGAAAATCCAGACGAACGGCGTCCAGCAATGGGAAATGGGAGGAAGAAGAGTATAGGTGCAGGCAGGTGATATTAGACATCCCTGTCAGGTATAGCAATGGGGTGTGGGACTAACATCCAGACTGATTTTTCGTCGTAACTGTATAAACAGTCACCATCTATACCGATAATGGGTGCTCGCGAAGCGCTCAGTAAAATTTTTTGAAAAATGTATAACGGCAAATACGTACTTTCAACTTTCCATATCATGCTACAAATTAGATTGAAAGATCCCATTTTGATACAAGGCCCCTACAGATGGTTGGAGATGTATCTCTGTTTTTCGGGAAGGGTTGTGATCAGAATAGTTCCATGTATTATTACCTTAATAAAGGTCAAGAGATGGAGTGCTCAGTGCAAACCATGACGAATGCGCTCGAAGCGCGCCGAAATGTTCCCTTTTTCCATACGCACAACGCACAGCTCTTCAAAGTTTGAAAGGAGGAATATTTTCAGGAAATTTTTGGTCAATTTAGAAGAATATTCTCTGTGAGAACCTATTATATCATTGTAAAGAGCAAAGATGGGGAATTTGAATGAACTTTTTATTTTTGTAAACTAATCGTATTATGTTGCAAATATGCAAATTAGATGACGTCATACGGTTTTTCATAGAAAACCGTAGAAAAACCATACAGATCACTATTATTTTGTAATTTGTGGTGCAGGAGATTGTTTAGCTTCCTTTTCTCTTTCATATGATACCAAATTTGAAGACACTGGATCAAAAATGAGGAAGATATGCCCATTTTACTCTTTGTTTTACAGCCCACACTGAACTACACACACTTGACGTATATGACCTTACACACTGTGTGGCTCAGTGCTCAGTGAAACGTAAACAACATTGGATCTATAAATAGGGTTGCACTGGCTTTGTAAGGTAGCTCTAAATGGACATTTTAGTGAGTGAAAAAGTCGGAGGGGTGTTGTGGCTTATAATTTTTGACATTGGGAGGGGATTTTAGGGTCAGAAATGCATGTTTTGGACCAAAATTGACGCATTTTTGAAAACTGCATATGTTTGGATCTCTGAACCTCTCTAAATCACCCTACCCTTGCCATTTATGCATATCTTTTGGTATTTCTATGTAAGGAATCTTGTAAAGGACATTTGGTCATGTTTGAATGAAAAAGATCGGACTTTCCGTTGTTGAGTTATGATTTTTTTGTGTTGGGGCGGGTATTTGGGGTTGAAATGTCGATTTTTGACCGAAAATGACGCATTTTTGAAAATTATACTTGAAATATCTCTAAAATCCCTATACCTGGCATCTGATCACCTCTCATGGTGTTTCTTTAGGTTCTAAGGTAATCAGAAAAAAAAGTGAGTAGGGCTGACTTTTCCTAAGTGCCAGAACTGATTTTTAAAAATTATGACATCATTTTAAGCATTTTTTTGAGTTTTTTTTTAGCATTTTTGAATGTAAACAACTATTTTTCGATGTTTTGAGAAAAAGTCTCCCACACAACACCCCCACAAATGATGTCATTCGATAGATCTATTTGTAAGTGCCCCCCCCCCCCCAGGCACCACTGCTTTATGCCTCCTGATTTTTTTTTTATTTTGTTGTCTGTTTTATGGTTTTATTCCCTCTTTCTGTTATTTTTAACTTGTGTATCTTAGCGGCTTTAATTAAGATTGTACAATTGAGCCCTTATAAAGTAAATGTATAAATACATAAATTAATAATATAATCAAGTTCATTGCACGACCCTGTAATTCAAGGTACTTCAAACTGGTATTGGTGTAAAAACTGGGGCAAGTTTGTTTTATTGTTTATGTGTATATCTTAATCCAGCAAGCCAATCACACGCCCGTGTAACCAATTATCTATGCACAAAAGCGATATTGATTTAACTGCTTGTAAACTTATATGGCGGAACACTGATTTTGTTTAAGCGCAAATGCACTAGCATTATCATAAAAATGGTATCGTGGCAACATTTTGGCCCATATTACTGCACCGCGTCCATAGCCTTGAGTTGGAATGAAGTAAAATTCTTTATACTAGCTGTAATGTTTTTATACAATACTTACTACTTACAAGCTAACCCCTGCTCCAAACAGTTTTATATTTGGGTGATTATTTAAATTAGGGTACCAATGGTAAAATATGCTTTTAAAGGCAACTGTCTTGCTATTTTAATCCACATGGTCTTTGCTATGCTTTCATTTTGTCCTCACTATTTATGTAAGTGCATATCTTTCAAAAAATAAGTATCATTGTAGTGAATCCTCCCAATTTTGATGAAAAAATTGGCTAAAATTAGCAATTTTTTTGGCAAAAAGTGTGACATTTAAACTACCATAGCAGAAATTAGATTTTCCCTTATTTTTACACATATCTTTCTCAGTTATTTTAACTTAAATGGTTGATGAGGTATCAATTGTACCCTTGAAACTCATATTTTATGAGAAACTGATGTTTTTCTCTTTCCTGGGATTCGACGAAAGAGAGGTTCCACGTGTAACATTTGGTGTTACCGTTACAGTGTGAAATTTCAGTATCTTATTTTCCAAAAATTACCTACAGTAAATACTAAATCTTTCTTGTTTTAGTGGTTGATTGAAGCCTGTGCAATTGTTTAATGCATATATAGGTTTGGACAAAAGCAATTGTACAGAAAAGAAAAACATAGCCATTTTGCATTTTGACAGGCCACTTTGGTGTCACGGAAATATGTTACATAGTGAACCTTTGCAGTAAAAATACCACTACTTCCTAAACTTGATATGTTGTCATTTTTAGCTGAACTATAGTATTTAACATAGCTTTTAACTTACAGGTAGTAAAACTGTGCCACCTTGTTTATGATTTGAAATATCATACAATATTACTTTGGTGTTCTCCCAATCTAGGTTACACGTGGAACGTATTGTTTGTACCACAGAATTAAGATGAAACCCTTGACTAAGTAATCACAAGAGGTTTTAGCTTCAGACTGCTCAGATTAACTATAGAAAACCCATAAATGATATAAAATAACTCAATAAGTAGTCTTAGTGGGACAAACATATTTTTGGTGTTCATGTTACACTGTGAAACCTATAATTTCCGTGCAATGGGGCTATTTTGAGGTCAAACGTCATCTGAGCATTCATAAAACAACTTGTACAACATCATTTAGGCCTAAGCCTACAATGAACTAGTAAATATAACAATTCCACCCATGGTTTCACATCAAAAATTATGATACATGAAATTAGGGCTATAAATGTCATGTCACAGTCTGGTACCCTAATTAAAATAAACACCCATTTACCAGTTGTGTTGTTAGTTAAACGTCATACATGATTGTTTCAAAGAATGAGGAGGGGTTTGTTTTGTAAATGTCTTAAGTTTTTCTAACAGTTGTCTTAGTTGTTCTTTTTGGAGATGGGCCGCAAGAATTACTTGTTTTCCACAACAACGACCTAATTCCCTATTAATAAATATTACATGAACATTAGACTTTTGGCTCAGATATGAACATTTCCTTTTTTTCTTTTTTACTTCGTGCACGAAGCATTCCCTTGAGCACAATTGACAGAACGTAACTTGACCCAGACTTTTGAAAGAATATCAAACATTCCTTTCTGTATAAACTTACTCAACACGTCTTTTTCAACGCATGTACAATTTGCGATTGTCTCGTGAATCAGTCACTGTAACTGCTGCGGTGTGCGAAGGGACGATGGTCTAATTTTACAGTAGCTTTCTTGTATAGTGTATACGTACACGGTATACAGTTGTAAATGGTATTGATAATACGGTGAATTTTCACGCTCCTACGTCTGCATGTAGGGAGGCTGGAGTGAGATTATGGTTGGGTATCCAGGTTCGGGTAACAGTTAAAAGTTAAATCTCAACATCTCTGTGAAATGAGATGAAAATGTTGACCCATCACCAGGCCCGTAGCCAGGAATTCTGATATAGGGGGCACCGGCACCGCATGGGGGGGTGGCACCGAAGAAGATTATATGTTGTAGTCAGTAGCGCCACCATATGATAACAGTTTGCGCCAACCACAGGGGTTGATACCTCAAGCCTACCGCATGCAGACAGCTTAAAATGTGCACATACGCCCTCGAAGCGCGCCAAGTTTCACTCTTCTGGTAGGAACGTCCCCTTCAATTGCAATACCGAGTCGTAGAGAGTCGCCACAAGCGAAGGGAACAAGGCTATGATCGCGATGATGCTCCTTTAGCTCCGCAAGCGCAGGTGAAGAGTTGAGCACTTTGTGAACACAGAGTGGACCAGGGACTGGCATATAGCAGGCTTGGTGTGGTCCAGTATGATTTTGGTAGAATTCATAGTGAAATTCCCTGAATGTCCTAGTAATTAACAAAATCTGAACACTAGCATGGAGCTTTCAACAGGAATTTGAATGACAGAGCCACACCAAGCTCTTCATAGGTCACAATAAAGATTGTCAATTATCGTATTTACTTTGAAAAAAATGTTGCATGAAGAGAAAAAGGAAATTTTTGAGTGAATTTTTGGTACTAGTAAATTAAGTTTCAAACCATATAGTCATCACGTTAAGATTGCTACATGAAAACCCCTTGATGCCCGACATCTAACTATGAGTCTTCACCTTGCTCTGGCTAGAACAGTTTCTTGGAATTTTTGTGCTAATAATGTTCATTGGTGATAGGAAAAGATTTGAGAACTAAACGCGAAGCGCCAAAATTTTGCAGGAAAATTATTTACCATTGTAAACACGTGCATGTAGACTCAGTATAAGGGATTGTAAAAAGGATATGCCATAAGGGGTCCTGCAACTAAAATCCCCGCCAGAAACGACGGGTTGCCCAAAGGATGTCGAACCCAAAATTTGGGGTTTTGTTGAAAAAATAAAAATAATTGGTTCTTGTTAAGGAAAGTTAGAAAATTTGAACAGACACAAAGTTTAACCTACTTTATTGCTTAAAATTATATCATGGTGGGCACACAAAGCCAGAATGTAATCAGAACACCCAGGGCCGTCGCGACCGGGGGTGTGGGGGTGTCTCACCCCCCAAAGTTCGTCAGAGCGACGATAGTCGGAAAATCTGAAATGCCAGTTGGAATTTCTGATATCTCACTCTAGCACATTTTTCCGACTGAGCCTATGTCAACTTTGTATATATTTTCCAACTAGACCAAGTGAGAATAATACCAAACGTTATTTTGCTCACGTAAAATCAAATCAAAGCTGTCCTTTTTTCGCAAATTCTTCTCAAACTCTCAAAATTTTCGCGCGCTCCGCGCGCTTCAAACCTTACCTCAGTGTTGTTCTTATTATCAATATCTTCCGATAGCAACTTTCGGAGAAGCACAACAGCAGAAGTTGAAAGCTGTTTACAAATTACCAGGTAAAAGACTGACTTTTGAGTGGCATGTTTTTTTTTGGCAATTGAAAGTACCTCGATGCAGATTCTGAATGCAGGTTTTATTATGGAAATCTTATTTAATGAAAATTTGGGCGAGTTTCGCGCGCATGCGTCACGATTTACAATCAATCTCATGAACATTATTAAGTTAATTATACCAGACAGAGTTCTATGGGGGCTAGGGCGCTTTAGCCTCCCTCCCCAAATTTTTCCGAGCCCCACAAAATTGCGTAAAATTTTATATAAACTAATATTGTAAAGACATAGATATACTCAGAAAATATTCCAAACGTTTATTTACCAGGCCCGTAGCCAGTAAGTTCTGTAACGATTCTTTCTATAACTTCAAAAAAATTTCGCGCGCTACGCGCGCTTTCATCTATAGTTCTATCTAGTGGTAACTCCCCCGTTTCAAACATATTGAATTTCAACGTTTCCACAAATTTGTTCTTCTGTGTAGGCGTGATTCTAGAGAAACACGAAAATGCATCGTTGCGAAGTTCTTTCCTCTTTTTCCTAACTTTTAGAAGATTCTTTCTTTAGCCTCGCCATCGTGGCAAACATATTTTGTAAGAAAAAGATCTTTCAGTTTCGTAGGAGATCCTTAATGGGTAAGATAAAGAATGTAATCCCCGACGACAATTATGCAGTCACCCAAACAAATTTCTTGGTTCTGTCCAGATTCTTCAATAAAAGCCCAAACTTTTTCAACTTTCCTTAATGAAAATTCAATATAACTCAAAATTTTTCGGCGCTCTTCGCGCGCCTTATATTTTGGGCTCGGCAACCCATTGCATCTGTCGGGACTTTGAGTAGCTGGCCCCCAGTCAGGGCGCCCCCCCCCCCGTCGGCAAATCAAAGCACTACCCCTGGCTGAGCCTGCGTGCAGGTTTTTCATTTTGGCATTGGAATATACCCCCAAATTTCGGCGCGCTTCGCGCGCAATCCTCACAATCCACTTTGTATCACTTATGAACATTATAAAAACAACGTACCAGTGAACTTTTATAGCATAAACTAGGTGTACATTCTGAAAACGCGCTTGTTAGTCCTAAACCCCTTTTGCTATACCTGCCTGGGAGGTCTAGTATCATTTTTCTGCACTTATACTCTCCCTTTCGCCCATTCCCCATTGCTGGAAGCTGTTCGTCTGGATTTTCGTTCAAAATTAGTAAAAATACGATAGATGTAAAGTGCTTGGCGTCATACTCTATATTATTATTTAGATGCCAGGTAATAAGCATTATGTCATTGCCCCATTTTATATAATTGATCCAGAGCTTCCAGGAGGCCTATACAGGTATATGCTAGCATTAGAGGCCAGAATAGAAGGCATTAAAGTATTCAAAAGGGGGGGGGGGGCTTCAGGAGGTTTGTTGACAACGTATTCTTCTCTTAGACAACATACTTTCTACTTTCACCTAACCAAATCTTAGTATTCACTAAATTATAGACATTTTCCAGCTCCAAAAATATCCCAAAGATAGCTCCATTTTGCATCTAAGCAACCTTAAATTAACAAAAATATCTCAAAGGAGAGGGGTCAACCTCTCCCCCTTAGACCCCTCCCCCACGACGGCACCTTTATGTAGTGACAAAGGAAGGATCCCCACTGCTGTATGTAAACGCAGGGCACATAAAAATGGTGCAATTTACGCGCGACCATTCAATCGGAAAAAATATCCATCCAGTCGGAATTTGGGACCTTCACACCCACACCCCCCCCCCAACATACGACCCTAGCTACGGCCCTGAGAAGACCTCCTGTGTATGCTGTGTAATGTGAGCTGCTCTGCATCTTTTGACTTTGATGTCAATCAAAGAGCATTCATCAATTGAAAATTTTGCTTTCTCCCAATCAAAAAATACTTGGGGTGAGGAGTGTCAAGACGCCGGTCACCGAGGGATTCTCCTTTCACCACCGCTGTACTCAGCATTGAGACACTTTATGTTTCTTACGAAGTATGTTTACCATGATTATAAGTCTGATTTAAGATTTTTCCAAAACGAGGATAGAACTTTACACTGATTAAATTTTGTTTTCCCCAGGATCAAGTCTATACGGAAGAACAATAGCATAATTGTGTAAGCTTTCCCCTTTATAACGGTGGAACGGTGAAAACGGTGTAAAAAGCAAATATAACTGAAGGAGAAAGACTGCGTAGCCCGCGAAAATTTTGTAATTAAAGAAGTTGTTACAGGAAACAATATACGTTCGTTATTAAACGTCTTTGAGAATCATTTTTGGTAAAAAAATTGCCTGGAGTCATACCGGGGCCACCGTATATACGTAGTAACATTTTATTTTGGATCGATTTTCCATATAGGAGGCACAGTTGTTCGCACGGGGGTCAAGGCCCCCGTGCCCCGCCTTCCTATGGACCTGCCCATCACTCGAAACCACCTGTCTGCATGTAGGTAATGGCGTTGCAACTTACTTTATGGTGTTGGAACGGAACACACTGAGAGATGTGGGCAAAGAGCTGTAATCTAGCCTGGGCTTACAAGCACTGGCTGTAACGAGACTGGAAAAACTAAGCAATAGGACGACTAAAACCCGGAATAAGATAAGCGACACCTATAATGTGGGTATAGCAGGGGTGGCGACAGGGGGCCAAGCTCCCCGACGGGGAGCCAGCAACCCAAAGCCCCAACAAAGGCGATGAGTTGACAAAAGTATGAGGAACACATGGCTTTTCTTTACAAAAACTTCAAAATTTGGGTGTTTTATTGAAGAAATTTTGAAAAATTTGGACTTTTATGGAAGAAAATTTAAGAAATTTGGGTCTTTTTAAAGGAATGTTGGAAAATTTGAGGTCTTTAGAATATGCCCTTCCTTTGAGCAAAATCAAGCAGATCGTCGGGGCGACTGAAGGTCCTTGGGATTACATATTTTATGGTACGGATTAAGGCTCCCCGACGAAATTGGAAAATTTCCCCTAGGAGGGGCCAGCCTCCCCCGACGGGGGACCATGGGCCCCTTGTTTTTAACGCTTCAATAGTTTTAAGATGAGGAGATCCACCCCGGAGGGCAAGTTAATGCTGAAAGTACGCTTAAACAAAGCAACTTTTGACCATATTGTGCTTATGATTTCAGACGTTTGGTTCAGCTTCGGAGAGGTAATCTCTTTATAAACTCCACTTTTAACAGTGTGTATTGAAGTTTTAAAGAAAATTACTAACTTTGAACTTTGCACACTATATGTGAGTGTCATACCGGAAGAAAAGGTCAGATTTGAGGTTGACATTTACCGGAAGTATTCATGCATCTTGATCCGGACACATCCCCGGTGACTGTCACTACATCCTGCTACTGTAATCTGAATACTTCTGAGTGTAACTTATGTTAACTGTTCTTTGCTCTTCCCCCATACATATCTGTAGTTGTAAATGTAACATTAAACACTTATTGTATTATATACGGTGGTTAAATAGCAATGAGTGAACCTCAGTGACCACCCACTCTGCATACAGAAGTCATAACATAAACATCCGAAGGAGTTACATCTCCTCTCATTGAGTCTTGTGTATCGTTACAAATTACCCCAGCCATTCGAATAGACATTGAGGAGAAATTTTGTGAAGTATGCTTCAATTTACCACACCTCTCAAAACCATGTTGCCGTTTGAAAGGCTAAGCCGTGTTATTCATGGTGAAATGACAAAACATTGAGTTAAGTATGACTTCATAAATGGTTTTTGAAGTCGCTACTGTTAGGGAAACAGATAACTCCAAATGTGGTCATCTCCTCGAGCTGACTTTCGTATAGTCATACGGTCCAATATTTTTCCTAGGCAACAGTAAACAATAACTATGCCACTACATCTTACACTGAATATGGCATTCCATATAAAGTCATAGAAATGAAGAAATTTCCAACTGCGTGAATCTAGGCTTCCCTTAAAAAAATACTATTTATTCTCAAAAGGTCATTTAAATTAGATAAAGCCTAATAATTAGGATTTTTTATCTTTGCCATTTGCATGAAAAAATACTGAACATAATTGATTGTAGCCTACAGTCATGCCAAAAGTCTGACTTTTAGTCACGTGTCGGTTGATCCACTTACAGATAACACATTATGCAAAAACAGAGCCGTAGCCTGGGCGAAACCTCTAGGGGGCAGTTGATGACACTTGCTAAGAGGATCATCAAGTGGCGTGCCCACAGATAGTTGACACCTGGAAGGATACTTCCTTTTTCACCTTTGAATGAGTGCCATCTTGAGGGAGGGTGCTGAGAGGAGGGGTACATGTAAGGGCTGGCTTAGGTACAAAACTGTCATATCGTTTGCAAAGCCTTGTGCTGGTTATTCTTTACAAATTGTCTTTTTTGGGTGATATTCTTCCTTTGTCTCGGCGTAAGTCAAGAGGTGCTCTCTAAGAGAAGGGGAAAACACCCTATATGTAACACTCTACACTCTGAGAAATTCTTGTATTTGTACTGTGGCTTGAATGAAAATTGTGATATCTTTGGAAAACCTTCTTTAAACGTAGAAATGATTGCATGTTTAGAAACCCTCATATTTAGTGATTTTTTTCTATTCTGGAAGGCCCGACGGTGTAAGGACGTTGATTCAGGGATAGGTGACACGTGTACCCTTTGAGAAAGTTTTCGTGTTCTAAGGTTTCCGAGATATGAACTGGTGTTATCTTTAGGAAAGCTTTGGACTGATAATATGATCTGAAATTTTAACAAGAGGGCAATCAAAGAGTTGCTGATCTCATCCCAATACATCCTTTTGCTTCTTCCGAGTCTGGTGTAGCACTCTGTAATTTTATTGTTATGGGTTGGTGGGATCGACATAGCCTAAGAAAAACTCTACGAGGATAATTCATTCATGTTCTCAGTTCTATGACTGTCGTTAGTTTGAACACTAAGGGGAAACTGGAAAAAGAGAAGGCTAATCTTGAGCTGGGGATGTTTGTTCATTCCAGCATCTTTACGGTACCCGCCAGCTTCCGGTTCTGATTGCATGCAGTGTGGTATTAGCACGCAGTAAGCACACACGCACAGCAAAACGTGACACAATGGACGCGTGCCCTTCGAAACCTCCAGAGACGCGCGATCTTGCCCTTCAAAAACCATAGAGACGCGCGATCTCGTCTCGTGAAACCCCTCACGTGACGTTAACCCACTAGACGCAAGTTTTAAGGGCAAGAACGCGCGTCTCTTTGGTTTTTGACGGGCACGTGCATTGTGTCATAGTAGTACCTATGGTTATGCCGTGGGTGTGATCTGTAAGTTCGTTTACTGCGTGCTTGTTTTGCCCTTCAGTGCCTGGAAATCCATTGCGCATGACGTCACATGAAATCCCTCTATAGAGGTTCTTCACCGACGTCACTGCGCTGCGCGTCTCTCTATTTTGATGGTCAGACGTCCATTGTACAACAATTGTACAGTAACTAAGGCCTCATTCACATGATATGATTTTTTCACGCGATCTGTGGTACGCAACCACCGCGTGCAACAAATCGTTTCGTGTGAATGGATTCTCACGCAACCTTTCATTGCGCACGACTTGTCGCGCCAGATTAAGCAAAATTCGTGGCGCACAAAGTTGTTGCGTGTGAACGACTTGTCTTTGGTTCCGCGCGACTTTGTAAGGATTTCAAGAGATCGTTCCAAGTTCACCATTTCTGCGTTCAAACGATACGACCAATGTGAGTGCGCGATTTTATTCAATGTGATGCAATGGATGCCGAAAAAGTCGTCGTATGAGCGAGTGTATTTATAGATCTAGCCAAACATTAATGAACAGTCTTTTGTTTTTCTTTAACTTTACAACCAATTTTCTCCTCAACAATTCCATGTTATCGGAATGTGATTGCATGAGAGGCACAGGAAAATTACAAAGTTTACATTCCCTATGGAGAAGTCCTATCCCATTTAACTTCAAGGTCAACACAGCAGACTGAAAAAATTAAGGAAACAAATCATTCCTTTTTATTGTGAGGAAATTATATAACCTTTACTTGCAAGGGTGCAGATTCATCTTTAAAGGTGTGGGGGAGGACTTTTCCATTTGTGAATCGCCGTCCCGGGGAGGGGTCTCAGAGGAGGGGTGTCCCCATTTTGAAAAAAAAAAGAAGTTTGAAGGTGTATATATGGCAAATGGTGCCATATATTTGGGAGCAATTTAGCTTTTAAAATGTAGTGTCAATTCGTAATCTATGTTATATTATTGAAAGAATGGGGAAACTTTTTGGAGATGTCCCCCCTTCAAAAAAGGTGAGGGGACGTGTCCCCCGTCCCCCATGATCCACGCCCATGTTTAAAAGCCTGGCTCATATTGAAAAGGGTGAACTGGGTCAAAAACCATTGCTTTATAGTGAATAACCAACTCAACCAATTCAAATGTGGTATTAATCAATGCCCGGAACTGACGTTAGTCTTCAAAGAATCGTAAGTTTGGTCTAATCTTACCCTAAACTCAACCCTAATTCTCAATTTAAACCATATATTTTAAGTCACTTATTCTAGGTTAAGCCTAGACCTAAATAGCTTTTCAAACCACAAATTTGGCACATTCTCACCAAAACCTTAATCCTAACCATCATCACTAGTCTTCACTTGAGCACTGATTCTAAATTAGAGCTTTGAAACTTGTCAAAACAGGGTCTTTGTCAAAATTACTACTCCTCTCTTTCCTACTTTCATCAGGTTCAAGAGTGACGCACTCGCCTCCGCAGTGCATACATATATGCTTGCACACTAGTGACTACGCGAGTGGTTTATCCACTGGGGAATGAGAAACGACTAACTTTTTACCACATTATAAGTCAACATGAACACTTTCAGTGTAACGTTAGTTTCTTATTGATCTCATATCTTTTTTCGTCCCATTTCTTCTTCCAGGCTCTCCACTCCCACTTTGACCAACGTCTGTCATTTTATTTAGCTACTTGTCGTGCTGGCCAAAAATCGCACGCAATAAGTTCAACAGTGTTTAACTTTCAACGACAAGGTCGCGCACGACAAAAGTTAAGCAAAAATCCATTCACATGCAACGACAAGATCGCGCACAACTTTTCAGAAAATCGCACGCAGCAAAGTTGCGTGCGATAATTTTCATTCGACTAAAAACATCCATTCACACGCAACGACAAGGTTGCATACAACAAGTCGCACGCATCCAAAATCGCACGCGATCTTGTCGTATCGTGTGAATGAGACCTAAGGCCGTACCGTGCGTGCGTATCGATAACACACCTTCTGCGCATGATCACTGACAACCAGTATGTCAGACTGAAACACTGAACTATATGCTAGGAAGGATCATTCCACAATAAGGTTTTGAAGCCATCATGGAGGGTCACGTGATGTAGGTTAGTTTACTCAAGTCGATTTCACTGCGTATCTAGAACTGAAAGCGCTGATGCAATGATGTACATGCTAACGCATCGTAACGAGCCTTAGCGTCTCTTCTTCCTCTTAGACGATAACTTGCGCCCTTTCACGCGTTATCGTATACACCATTGCGCCGAGGTAAAGTTGCCTCAGCAACTTCATGAAAAGGCCTACATCACAATAGCCGTATAACATATACAGAGCACCAAACGCGTACCGTGTAGGAGGATTCGAGGCACATCATTGGCCAAATGCAAGCGTGCATATGCGCGCGTGGGTTAGCTTTCCTTCACGCGCATTGGTGTTTTTGTGTCAAAAAGACGCTTTCGACGCATTGTGCAGATCATCTGTGCACATGCATGGACAGTCAGTAACAAGCGCGCCTACCCTGTCGGTACTTTTCAATGACGGTACTAGCCTATCGCGAATTTCACAAAGTCAACGCGTCTCGCTCGATGCACTATTCGAAATGTGGTCACCCGCGCTGTCCTTCGAATAGGCAGGACCACTCCTAAAATCAAGAAACGTTTGTGAAAAACAATCTTTTGATCACACAATCATAGTGTAAAGATTTCCTACTCAATGAAAATACAACAAAAACACTAGAGACGTAATGAGTATAGTGAAAAATAATTGCTCTAGCGTGTACATCAATGATTCAGATACGCGTCTCTAGGGTAGTGTAATCGACTTGAGTAAGCTAACCTACATCACGTGACTCCCAAGTCGGCTTCAATTTCGAGGCATATTCCGCATTGACGTGCGTCCTCCAGTTATAGATAGTTCTCACATGACGTCATGGGAGCTTTTCACGTGTAATATGTCAGCCATCTCATAGGGCAACCCCGGCATGTACGTACAAGCTTGCCCTATGACATGGCGGTTGCCAACCCCAGTTGTGACGTCACTGAGAACTATCTATATAGCTCAGTGGACTGAAACGCAATGACGTCACGTGAAGAACCTATGTAAGACATGTGTAGGACTGTCCCTTGGGGACGTTGTTACTCCTTCAGGGAGCAGAACTTCTTCGGGAGTATTGTTTGTTTTTCGCCCCTGGCTCTTCGCCAGAGAGTCAGGGGACAAAAAAGAGAGAAAAGAGAAAGAAAGAAAGAAAGAAAAAAAAAAAAAAACTAATGTCAGTCCTACATTTAGATCAGTGGATTGCCTCTGGCATCACTCCGCTGGTCTCTCTGATTTATCAGTGTTGTAAGAGTCACTCAGTTTTGCAGAAGAGTCGAATCATTTACTACTTTCAGTGTAACTCGAGTCATTTTCCTTTTGAAAATTAATGACTCGAGTCATGAATCGTTACAACAATGTGATTCATAGACGTTTTTAGTGCTTAATGTCCATACACCCCTTTCCGAGTAATTGTTGGTGGTGGCAACCTAGCGATCAATGTCCCTTCCAATTTTTCAGGAGCCTCTTGTATTGGCCCTATCAAAACTAATGTGCTCTGAAAGAAAGTATGAAAAGCGCAGACTGGAAATTCCCGATATTACTGACAGTGATTACTGTTTAAAGGTCAAGAGCAGTCGCCCCAAACTTATTTTGAAGCAACAGCTAAATCTCACAATTGTCTTCTTATTTCTCTTCAAAGTATCTTTCATAATATGTTAGGACTTTAATATTGCATATTCAAGGTAAACCAATCAGTTACTTCTTGTAAATTTCACATTTGAGGAAAAAAATATTGTCACATGACTCTCAAGAGCCAATCATGAAACAGGACAGTCTACTACACTACTTCAAGTTGGGGTGACTGCATTTCCCCTTTAAGGAATAAATCGCATTCGGCGGACTAGGCGAAACCGAGTCTGTTATTTTGCAAATTGGGAGTCCAGACGATTTATGAGACAATAAAAGTCCGACAAATGTGGTTTATTCCTCTTCTACCACCGAAAATGTGTGAAAACTTCATTTTTATCAGTGCATAGGTTTACTGACCGTATGTTGTGGAAAGCAGGTCAGTGTTTAACCAATCAGAATGCAGGATTCTCGATAGCAGATGGCTAGAGGTGGTAGAATCCATGATAAACGTATAAAGATGCAATTACTGAGACGCATAAGCGGCGAATGGGTGGGGGTTGGTTGACTAAAGCCTATACCCCTGTCAAAAATGTGGTGGGCTCCTTCCCCCTCATTTCCAGGACAAAAACGCTCTGTAAAAATGTCAAAAAATTGCAGTCTTATTGCTTAAAATTTGCTCAAATATTGCACCAAGTGCATCTAAAATACTTTCTAAAGGAGATGGGACCCCATACCCTTGGGTTCTTCTCCCAGGACGACATTCCGAAAACAGTGCACAATCCCCCACCTCAATGGATCGAGTACAGCTTCTACGTCCATGAGTTAGTCTGTTAGTGCCCCTTCCCTGCTCATTCATGCATGGTAGTGGGAAGGAAGTTGCTATTTGACCCCTGGTTCATATCAGTGTGTTTGTGACGTCATTTGCTTCGAACTCGTAACTGCTGTGATGTTAGTTAACTTGGTTGCTTACAAGCCAATATCAGGTGTGTATAGCACTATTGCACAACGTACGTGGGGGGGGGGGGTGTACGCTTTCACACTTACTTGCGTACATTGTGTATGAATGGCCCATCATGGAAATAGCTAACCACGTCCCAACACACTCGTCTTTTTTTGCTATGTCAGGCTGGCCGGTCTGTTCTATATACCGCACTTGAAGGGAAGTAGTGGTGTGTGCATAATTTATAGAAAACCCATTGTTGTCTTTAGTATAAGTGCATTTAGGGCCATTTATCAATGAATAGGAAATAGCACCCGAAAATCCCAAAGTGACACTCGCAATGGAATTGGGTTTTTTTTTTTTTTTTTTGAAAATAGCACCCGAAATTGAAAAACGTATCTTGGACCAGGGAGTTATTATTTGGAAGAAGATACATCGCTTTGAAGTGAAGTTTACACCGCCAAGGTCACACAGTAATCTGCCTCTTGTATCCTTCTTGGCATTTCTATAAGACTTACACTGGATTACGTAATTTAAACAAAGGGGATTTGTCGTCTGCTACATCAACAGTAAAACTAGGGGTTTGTCGCTGGAAAATTAAAATTTATTGCATCTTTGGACTTTCGTGGACGCGGATCAGAGTATACCAGTAAGGGTTTATGTAAAACTCTGAATCTGATTGTATACCCAGTTATTTCAGGAAGCTTCCGGAAACTTTCCAAATTGTTGCGACAAAATTTAGACTTCTGCCTCTGCAACTCATTTGCATGACGTTCTTCTTTAGGAAGGGGCAGACCTCATTGGTTTATTTCAATGAAACAGTCGTTTCGAGTTTTGTAGGACCTGCCCCTAAATTGGTGGTGGCGTCATACCTGCCACCTCTCACAGTTTCACCGTGAGTCTCACGGTTTTTGAGGTCGTCTCACGGTCAAATCTCCAAACCTCACGGTGAAAAACTAAGTTAGAGTCGTTGAAAAAATATTGTAATCACAAATATTAGCCTATACTCACGGTGATTGCAAACCAATTCTTAGTTTAGAACCAGAACACGGAAATTTCTCTTAACAGAAATTTGGGCAGGATCTTCAAAACGTATCATATTCAGTTGCAAATTCCTGGAAACAATCTTTCCTTAAGTTGGTAAGTTCATTACTTTGCAGAAAGGTAAATTCACCGATCGAGCTCGATTATACCAGGGAGCTGGAAGACATACGAGCAGAGTGAATCATTTTATTTATGAAATTGAAAGATGTTAAAAGGTTGCAGATTTATAACTGAGTTTCAAGTTTTCCACAGCCATAAAGGAAAATATAGTTAGTGTACCATCCACGATTCTATTCAAAACCCTAGTTTTGTTTGATTTTGTATAGCATTAGCAGGGGTGGTGCCACAGGGGACAGGGGGCGACCGCCCCCTATTTGCAAGAAAAGGGGGAAGGAGAAGGAAAATAAGAGGGGACAAAGGAGAAAAGAAAACGAAAGAGAAGAAAGGAGGAGGCGAAAGAGCAAGAAGAAGAGAAGATGAGGGGTGGGCTAGGCCAATATCTGATCCACATAACTAATTTAGAGCTTCCAGGAGGCCCCATTCCGGTGTCTTCCAGACTTAAGATACCCTTTTATAAAGCACAAATGAAGTAAGGAAATTTTCCGTTATAGTTCAAGAATGTTTGTGTGGACTCCGCTCACATATTTTTGCGTAAAAACTTACCCCGAAGAGAAGGCAGCAAAGTATCAAAATGGGGGGGGGGGGCTTCAGGAAACTTTGTTGACAACTGACATTTCCTTAGACGACAAGGGCTTTCCTCTTTTACCCAACCAAAAAGTAGAATTCACTAAATTTTGAACATTTTCTAGCCATATTTCCAAAAATATCCCAAAGACAGCACCATTTTGCATCAAAGTAACCTTAAATTAACAAACATTTCTCAAAGGCGAGAGGGATAACCTCTCCCTATAGACCCCTCCCCAGGACGGCCCTCTTTCACCCAATATAATCAGTTTAAAAAATATACAAAACATAGCACCATTTTGCATCTAAGTAGACTTTAATTACCAAAGATTTCTCAAAGGGGAGGGGACACCCCTCCCCCAGGACGGCGATCACTCACCCCATGCCCCCCCCCATGAAAATACCCATGCGCCTCCGGGCCCTGAGTATAAGATCTGTTTAGAGGTACTACAGCACAAATTGTAAATCTCCAGGTTTGATGTACCATTCTCCAGGGTTTTTTGGTGAAAATCTCCAGGTTTACAAATTTGGAGGTTGGCAGGTCTGCGGCGTAAACCTACTCATCAAAGCATTGTCCAAAGTAAGCCAATTGTGATAGGATTACTAGACCTGAATGATGTTGCTAACATATATCGATGTCACATTGAAGCGAACGAATAAAAGAAAGAATTCCCCATTAACGGAATAAGTAGCTTATCATTAATAATCTCCTCGGTATTTAGTGGATCGTAGCGTATTAGCATAAATTAAACTTCCCGTTAAACCTCCTTCCGAATAACAACTCCCAGCTCGGAGCCTGGAGTACAGTCAGTGCAGGAGCTACACACGCCGTCCGCCGGGCGGCCAGATCAAAGGTATAGCCTGCATGATTCACAGTCTATTTGTGACGTCATTTGTTTGGAACTTGGCGCTGCTTATAGTGTATCCACTATGTACTAAAGCAGCGCAGTCGCTCTCAGTCTCACACCATACCTACTGTACTTGCGTGCGTGCATTGTGTGTCGCGGTACGGTGCGTGTGTCAATTGAACTTGGCCCCTGCAGAAATATAATATATATATGCACACGTGCGTCGTTGTTGCCATGCAAGAGGAGAATAGTTCTTCAAGAGAAGGTAAGCAACAGAGTGACAGACAGCCAAAATTCCGTGATGAGCCACAATGCTCATAAATTTGGTCAAAGTTCTTAATAACCTGGCGTGTGTTTCAACTATTAGGCCTAGGGCCTACATGCCTAGCTTGTTAGCGTTATTACTATTAATAATTTAGCGTAACCTAAGCCTAAGTTAGGCCTAGGCTAGGCCTAACATCAGTTCCACCGTGCGCGTAGTTATGCTTCATGTACTGGGACGCGCTTGGACTTTACTACGGTGGGGACACGCGTATAGTTTTACTTTTATGGCGCCAAGAACTAGTCATGCTTGACACGCGTGATCGCAGTTCACTGAAGGCCAGGGTTTTTACTTAGAGTTAAGTTAGAGGTGGTCAATTTTTGAGCAAGATAAGTGTGCATCTGATCATGCCATTGTGTGGCTTTTATGGTGGGGTTTGTTAAACCGCAGGTGAAAATTGAATTTTGAGTGTCAGGAAAAGACAGTGGTCGATGTAACAGATTATTTACGATTTCTTTCAGTGTTTACTGCCAAATTTAAAAAAAAAAAATTGTTCTTTTGAACATCTTGACCTTTGACCTCTGACCATTGACCTATCATGCTGAGGGTACTGGAGGCACAAATTCCAAGGACTGTGCACCCCCACACCAAGTTTGGGGTCAGTAGTACCTTCAGTTTTGAGTGAGCGCACGGCACACTTTTGACCCCAAAATTGTCGTTTGACCTTCTGACCTCTTGACCTTTGACCTCAGAAGGTCAAGTGTAAAGTTGTGTAAAGGAGGTGTCTATCAGAAAGTTATGCGAAGAAATGAGGATCGTTAAATGTTTCGTTCAGCTTTTACAGCCAGATTTAAAAATTTGCTTATTTTGACCTATTGTGACCTTTGACCTCTGACCTTTGACCTATCATGCTGATGATATTGGAGGCACAAGTTCTAGGGACTATGCACCCCCTCACCAAGTTTGGGGTCATTAGTACCTTCAGTTTTAAGTGAGTGCGCGTCACAGTTTTGACCCCAAAATTATCGTTTGACCTTCTGACCTCGTGACCTTTGACCTCAGAAGGTCAAGTGTCATGTTGTGCCAAGAACACTTCAATACGAAAGCTATGTCAAAAAATCAAGGCCATTTATTGTTGCATTCAGGTTTTATAGCCAGATTTGGAAAATTGCTTATTTTGACCTTTTTTGATGGTTGACCTTTGACCTTTGACCTATCATGCTGAGGGTTTGTCAGGCACAAGTTCCAAGGACTATGCACCCGCCCACCAAGTTTGGGCTCAATCTTGTTCTTAGTTTTGGAGGAGTTCGCGACACACTTTTGACCTTGTGAATGTCATTTGACCATCTGAGCCTTTGACCCAAATTTTAGGCATATTTGGTCACATGACCAGGAAACAGGACCCTCACCACTCCATTTTGCCCCACCCTTGAGTAGCGGTCATAAAGCCCCAAATTTCCCTACCATGCATTTCCATGGTTACGGTTGCTATGGCGACTGGCAGAGGCAAACGTGTGCACTTTTCAATGGTAAACGAAGCACAATATCTCATCCCCCACATACTACGTATGTGGGGATGAGATAATTACGTATTGATTTTTCGCCTGTGGCATGGCATCCATACAAAGCTGGTACGCGGTGCGGGATTTCCTTTGCGCTCTTAGTACGTCACTGAGGAACCACCATCGGTTGGTGCGTAGTCATAGTGCAGGCCTGCAAGAAAATGTTCGATCAAAATGTCTCCCAGATGAGAAGGAGGGTGACACATTTTATAGCAAAAAAATTAAATCTTGATATTCTTTACTTTTAGATTTTATGCTTTAGAAGCAAGCTCACATTTCACAAAGGAAAGTTAGACTTGATTAAAGGGAAAATGCATTTTCCCAATTTGAATTGAGTATACCCGGATATTCTATTTCATGAATGGTTTTTGAGGATCATGCTCCAACATATTTCTCATTGAGTTGTGAAATTCACGTATAGAGTGACTCCTTGGTTTATATTGAATATGCAATACTTATGTTATAACATATAGAGAAAGATACTTGAAATTACAGGACATTTGTGAGATTTAGTTGTCTCAAAATAAGTTTGCGGCGACTGCTTATACCCTTTAAATTAAAAGTTTCTTTATCAGCTCATTTGAGTTTCTTTAGCTAATTATTGAAGGTTATCATAGGCTATTTTACCTTTAGCCAGCTTACATGCTGGTGTATTCAGTTCATAAATCTTGTAGAGAAAGATGGTTCATGCATCATTAGGAGAACCAGCATAAGAACGCATCCACGGCGGGGGTCCGTGGACTCCCTGGGAAAATTTGGCAAGAAAATGAATTACCCTTATACATAATTTTCCAGGTTTGGGGGCCTTAAAATCATAATTCGGCCATTAAAGTTTTCAGCAGTTTAGTATTTCTTCTCAAGTAGGCCAATTTTTATTTTTGTTTTGGAATTCTCAGGGGAAAGTTTCCCCCTGCCCCCGCCCCCTGGCTACGGTCCTGAAAAAATGAAATAAAATAATGAATTCACAGTAATGTGAAATGAAGAGGGCGTTCTCGTATTTAAAATAATAAAAAGCGTGCAGTTTCCAAGGACTTCCCTCAAACCCATGGACTGTAGATGATGGACCGTAACGGTGTAAGGAAAAAGGAGGGCTGGAGTGGCGTGAGTAACTTCAAGGAATGGTAATGCATTAGCCGACCTAAGCCTAAATTGATGTATGTGGGTTACTATTAAGACAATGAACCTAAATTGGATCCTTCCACACAACTCTTTAGGGGATTGTGAATCATTGAACCAGTCGTATATTTCAGCACGTATGTTCGAAAACTTAAGCCAGCAGGCTTCAAACGAGACGTCGAGTATCTTTGACACATAATAATCCGTAAAAACCGTAGGCTACTTTCAGGTTTTCATTAAAAAGGCTACCATGTTATATAGCCATCGTTTTTCATCAATGACTTGTCCATTTTTGTTGTCAATATACAGTACTGCTATACCATGGTTTCACTGCGATTATCTATCTTTTTCTTACCTTTCATCAGAAATTGCTAAATTTACACCTACATACAGTATGCAATGCACATGCATGATGGCTGCATCGGGGTGTCTTCCGTTAAAGTGTAGCATGTGTCTGGAAGACTTCTTTCAACTGAAGATAATCTCATGTGGACATAGTTTTTGTCTGCGTTGTTTAAATGACCGCACCAAAAGACGCTGGTTTTCTTCAACGAGGACCTTACAGTGTCCACAATGCCACATAACAGTAGGATTGCCGCCATCTGGTTCATTTGAAGATTTACCAACCAGTTATGCTATCTCCGTTGCTCCTGAAAATAACCAAAATGAAAATGTTTGTCCTCTGCATACGAAACCTCAAGATCGGTTCTGTAACACTTGCAAGGTGTGCATCTGTATTGATTGTGTTGAACAGGATCACAAGCAAGATTTGGAAGGTATCTATCATGATGTAACTTACTGCATTAACAAAGCAAATTACATTATAGATCAACTCACGTTAGTCGTTAGAGGGCTTCAGATACCTAAATATGAGGCTCTGCTTAAAAAGGTCTCAGAAACAGAAACTAATCAAACAGAAAATGTTCGCTGTATAAAAGAAATCATACGGCAACGACGCGACGAGATGATTCACGAAATAAGGCACCAATCGGACGAGTTGGAGATGGTAGTAGATATGTTAGATAACAGTAAGAAAGAAAAAATTTCAGAGATAAAAGAGGACCCTCATCTTACCCAATACAACCAGAAGAAAGAAATAGCAGAAAAATGTCTGTCCCAGGTGAGAGAGATTCGTAACAATGGCTTGACGCAAGCCCAGTATGAGGTCAGTAACGATTTACTTCTTGAAAACGAAGAAAGGTTGCAAAAAGCAGTAAGTATTGCGCGCGAGGAAAATGAGTTAGTTTCATCGACTTTTTTACATTTAGAAAACTTGAACGGTGTAGTGGAATTCTGTGAAAATTCGACTTCCAGTGTCAAATTAGGATGGATAAAGGTTTCGGGGACTGTAAAGAATAATGACAATGTGATTCGATTCAGGGTATTTCTTACATCGCTTATTTTTATTGTTATAGCTATAGTTGGTGGTGTATTTTTGAACGAAAACTAACCAGAGAATGGGGCTGCCCGGCCGAGCAAAAATTAAGAGAGGGCGCTCTCATATGGTTCCTACCAGTTGCGCGAAACGTAATCGCGACGTCGAAGTTTGTAAACAAAACATCGCTTATTACGTCTAGGCCTACGTATACTCTCTCATAAGTTGCTGTTGAAGCTGAATGTTAGAGAGCTTCCCGGTTTAAGTACGCCGCAAAGCATTGTTCCTGGGCAGTACCCAAAGGTAAACAAGGGATAATCAGTGTTAACATAAACAGAAGAAAAGAAGACTACATCCCTAATATGGACCCAGTATCAGTAGCGGCCTAGTAGCCAACTCACTGCAACAAGAGTCAAAGATAGGTCGCTCGGCTATAGCCCGGTAGTTGTACTAAGAAGCATCATACCTCAATAAATTCCACTTACATGGAACACTTTTCTCTTTCAGTACTTTTGAATATGAACGCACAGTGACTGGTTTGAAGTTCACCTACTGATTGGTCTGTTTCTATGGTATCTTCACTAGCGCACTTCATAATACATGCATTTAAATTCTTACGCGCTAACAACGGAAAAGCAACCAAAGCGTTCGTTTTCCAAGAGCGCAGTATTGTGAGTCAATTATTCCGGAAAAATCCACAAGAAATGTATTACGCGCGTGTAGAACGCGTTGTTAATGTGTACACACGTCAACTCTTTTAACATGAATGGAATTTTCTGTAACACGTCCTTAGTTTTGTACGCAGATCACCGAACAGAACGACGGGCACACATCAAATCCACACTTCCTCCCCGAGTCAGCAGAGTCAGCGCGTCTTACAGTGTAGGTATAGGAGTTTAATGGTATCTATGCACCAAATCCTTACGTTTTGTTCCGTTTTGCATCACATTCTCGTCTTGAGACTTGCATGTCATGCATAATATAAGTTTTTTTACATGATATACTGTCCGGATTGGGTGATCTATGTTTGTAATATCTTTGTAGGAACTAGGGTTCCTATATGGTATATCGTATAAAGGGACTCTAGTAGGAACCATATGAGAGCGCCCTCTGTCGGTAAGACGAAAACACCGGGCAGCCCCTTAGTTGGGTCACGAGGCTTAAATTTTGGCTATGGTGAGGACGTTTGGTTCACCAATGTTGGCTTAAACGACATGCATTAACAATGTCTGAGGATTATTTGGGGGGATTGGTTACGGCATTTACTGAAGGTGATTGTCATGTAGGCTATACGTCAGTTTATCTTGTTGTGATATACCTACATCAATGTAATGCCGAAAAAATATTCACCAAGGTGTGAGGTGTCCTGTAAGAACTACCTATGGACCTCATTCATATGACGTCACAGAGCAGAAAGTGAGCCTTCAAATCGAGGCAAGCACGTATCATTGTAATAGACCTCATGCATTGATGTCACGCGACGTCAGTTTGGAGGAAAACAATAGGGAGCTTTAGATTGCACGACGCGGACGTCGGGTACGACGTAATGACGTCATGTTGTAACTATGCGCATGCATCTACCTGAACTTCACGTTGTCAGTAACTACAGAGTTTTCGATTTCAGGACGGTAGACAAAGAGGACGGAACACGCAGCTAAAAACTGGACTGCGCATGAGCAGGAGCGAGTATCGCTCCGTCCTGTTGATTTTCAGGACGGTCGTCGACCGATTTAACGTTCTGTTAGAAACAAGACGGTACAGGGGTTGCCATGGTAATTTCCCTTGTCCATATAACGTACATGTTTCTGTGACGTTAAATTTGAAGTTAGCTGTATGCAAACGTACATCATTTGTTTATGGGGCATGCAAGCTGCTGACAAAAATGGCCACGACAAACGACAACAGTGCATATCTGGTAAGCCATTTTACGGACGATTCTGTGCTAAGCTAAGGAAAGCTATCTTGAGGTAGAAAATTTCACAATTTTATAAAATACCCAGTTACGATAGCGTCTCTAATCCTGTGTAGGTCGTCATTGTAACAACTTCGCGATGAGTGCGGATGCTAACAAAGCATTGCAACTTAGTTAATAAATGAGCGCTTCATTGTTTTGTTGTCATTCCACCGCACCGTCGTCTTTAAAATCGAAACGCCTTAAATGTCAGGACAGAACGCCGGGCGCGCGTGCGTTTAACTCTCCGTCCTGTTGCTCTACCGTCCTGAAATCGAAAAGTCGCTATTGTAATTCTACACCGGGAGTCGCTCGTTTTGGCGTTGTGGCTAGAACGGTACCGAGAGGCAGCATATGACGTCATATAATTTTGATGCCATGCCGATCGTTGCATTAGAAACTTAAAACACGCGTTGCACACATATCATAAATTCATCGTCGTCCATTATTTCAGTTAAATAACCATAACAATTGCTTCACGGACTCGATGAAGGTTTGTCACTCTCCAACTTAGGCCTACATAAGGAGTAAGTTTGACTTATACTTCCCGCTAAATACTGTTACCATTTACCAGTTTACAGATCGGTTTGCGCGTCCGCTACTCAAACGAAGTTCGAATATCACCACGCGACTTTCATGCCGTGTCGTAGAAATCTAAAGCGCAATAGTTCCAAAGCGCGGACGTCAGCTCGACGACGTGGACTGTGGGTTAAAACGCCGTGTCGCCCTGCCCACGTCGTGTAATCTAAAGCTCCCTATTGAAGCACACGTGCACGAACGGCGTAGGTTTTGTACGCGCGTATAAAAGGCTTTCGCGTGTATACTATGGGTTGAAAAATTAGTTGTCTGCATTTGTTGGTGTAACCAGGCGCGTAGCAAGCAGGTGGAGAAGGTGGACAATGTCCAGGGGCCACGAGGGTTCAGGGGCCCAACCAAATGCGCAAAAAATTCTCAAAAAGTCGTAACTCTGCCTACCGTCTTACCACCCACTGTAGACGAGAAATTACACTCAGTTATCTTGTCCCAAGTTCCCACAAAAATCTACGATTATTTTTAAATAAATTACATTGACCTATGAATCACAAAACATAGTCTTCGATGAAATATTACCGGAATAGCGCCATCTGTTTCAATGTTTACGCTGCTAAGAAAGTTAATGGATTATCTTCCTGTCGTTTACACGTGTTGAACTCCCGAAATACATCTCGATTTCTATTCGAAGAGCAAACCTCACAACGAGCCAAAGAATTACAGGCCAATTAGCATTCTTCCAGTGCTATGTATAAATGCTTGGAAAAATTATTGCCAAGAGACTCTCTGACTACTTAGAGCAACGGAACTTGAACTTCTTCCGCCTTCTCGAGCGGGCTTCAGAAGAAAGAGGAAAACGGCGGTGTCACAGTTGACATGCATTCTTTGTAAAAACCTTTAAGTAAGATAGTAGGTCATTCATTGTAACCTATCACCCCGCGCTAAACAATAGACAAAACGCAAATGTTCCGGAACTACGAGTGACCTCCGTTGCCACGGCGAAGGGAAAGTCCCGGCCGTTTACATCATCTTACTATTATCAGATTAACACACCGACAGCCTATTAGCCTCTGTCGAGTCTTTCCTGCGACAGTTTTCCTCCTCCCTCTGGAAACAGCAGGAAACATTGGCTGTTACCTTCTGGGTGTTGTACTCCCCCTGGAAATCGCTACGCAGGAAAGATACCGGCGCGAGATCGTTTGCTCAGCAGTCAGTGTTACGAGGGCCTAGCTTCAATGGTTGGAGCGCGTAGGCTACTTTCAAGTCGAAGTAGGCCTAAATAAAGTGAGGGAAAACAAACGGCAGAAAAGCCTTGACAAAGGCTAACAGCCTATCAGCTTTAGGACATTGTAGATGATTCTCGAAACTATTTCGCCAGATTTTCTTTGAAAAGAGGAACATTATAGAATAATCTGGATACTCTTTTACCAGAATTCCAGTCACACACTAAAGGTATAGGCATACCCTCATAGGCCTAACATAGAAAAGTAACGTTACTACGAACACTATAAAAATCATGAAAATACTCCCACTTGCCTTTCTGTCATGATATTCTTACACTTGTAGACGGCTCTATCACTCCATCTTGCTATAAAATGACCGATTATTAGACAAACGAACACCAAATAGTCGAAATAGAATAGGATTAGTGCGTGCAGTAGTCACGCTACAGTGAACGTAACGCTACAGTGTGTAATTCGACATGGCCTTTTGACCAGGGAGCAGGGTTACCAGCGACAAGTGACAAAAAACGCTAGATCTGTCAACAAAAAAACGCCAGAAAACGCTACATCCGAGTTTTCACTTACTATATGTATGTTTTGCAACCATTCGTTTCAGTTTAGTGATCATTTTTAATAACTATCTACAACGCTTCATCAATATCAGGAAATAATACGCGTTATCGTGGAAAAAAAGAACTTCAAGCTTCCAAAAAGACATTCAGAGTCTAGTTGCCAACTTGGTCACACAGAAGTCTGTGCAAGGCATTGAGCCGGTATACCTGACCACATTACATCATGTCCCGCCTATATGGTGCAAGGCGGTGTTACAATACCACGCCTATGGTTGGCCACGCCATATTCAACTATAGAGCTTATGCACGTGACGTCAGCGCGTTTCAATTTGGCTTACTGGATGGAACTGCCATACGTAGTAGGTGTGTTAAAGATACGCGCTCACGACAGCACCTTAGTAACAATTGTTGCACAATGTACGCCTGGATGGAAAAATCGAGAAACGTGACGTAGGTGCATAAGCTCTATACGTATACGCTTTTTCATTGCCTACAGACAGCCCACGAATCCACCTTAGTGCAAATGTGTGCGCGCAGTGCAGCTTGTAAGCTGTATAGTTATTCATAATATACAGTTTACGCAATATTATAGTGTAAAAAGCCGCAAGGAAACATTACAATGATTTCATTAGGTTCAAAAGTGGTAATTTGGTCTCGAAAGTCCTGTAAAACGACCAATTTTGGGCAAAAAACGCTAGATTCCACCAAATTTGAAAAAACGTACGCTAGAACGCTAAAAAGGTTAAAAAAAACGCTAAATCTAGTGAAAAAACGCTAACGCTGGTAACCCTGGCAGGGAGTTGTTATTTGGATATGTTGTCATCCAAATAACAACTCCGTGTTTTGACCTTGTCGCTGTTTGTACAGAGGTAGTCAGAGATTTCGCAACTGGTGGCGCTAGACCTATTCTGTTTAGGCCTGTTTTAGGCTAGAAAAGATTGGACGACCGTGTGAAGCAAAATGTTTTTTACAGTTTTGAAATCGGTTGTAAAATGACGGAGATGTGATCTTTTCCCGGAGCTTGTTTTTGTTGCAAAATTGGGCAATTTTTGGTCTCTTTTGAGACATATTTTTATAATTTCTCCAAAACTACATAACCCTAGAAATTCGGCTTTTTAAATGTGGTTGTGATATGCATAGTGTATTGAAAAAAAGGTGGTGAAGTATTGGCCCCTTTGTGGGTACCCTAATCGATTTTTGAGTTGTATGAAAAATTCGCCCAAAAATTTCATAATTTTTGAACCAAAACAAACATTTTGACCTAAATTCCCCCCAAAATCGTCGGTGAGACAGTACCCCCCCCCCCAAAAAAAAGAAAAGTTGGTATTTTTGGACAGGTCTTTCCTTCATCTTTCGTTTGGTACCACAGTCATGCTTATAGGATGTTCTGTTATGAAGTTACAGATTTTCAAAATGAACATGTCTTTAGGGGGTCAGGTAGAGGGTTATCACTTATTTTTTGTTGTTAAACTTTCAGAAACGTCTCAGTGATCTTATTGGACCCTCTGTGTTTATTTTCCCGAAGTATTTAAATTTCTTTTCATTTTACGGACTTAAGCTTGAGGAAGAATCCGGGGTTGCAACTAGAGGCGGGAGTGAGGGACGACATTTTGTTCCTGGCCCCGACGTTGTGACAGACGGACCAACTCTTTAGATTTATACAAAGTACTTCTTCCCTCAGAAGAAAAACAACACCCCATGGCTACTTTTTTCGACGCCAAAAAAGCATTCGACAGAATGTGGCACAACGGACTTCTTCTCAAAATGAGAAAATTCAAGATACCAACGACTTTTACCAGGTGGATCGCGAACTTTTTACAAGACAGACTGGCTCGATACAGAGTCGGGGACACACTTTCCAGAACGTTACATATCACCAAAGGCCGGGACGCCACAGGGCAGCACCATCAGCCCTATACTTTTCATCATGTACGTTGCTGACATTCCACAACCACAACCAAAACGACTGACTTAGCCTACATATCTCAATTTGCAGACCACATTGCAATTTGGGCTACCTCCTGCATAGCTGACAAAGCAGAAGAGAAACTTCAACAGTACATAGACCAACTCGAAACTTGGTGCAACGACTGGCGCATAGTACTCAACCCGGACAAATCACAGGTACTTTACTTTAGGACTTCCGGCTCTCTTGAACGGGAACGACACTGCCTCGAGAATGCGTAAGCAAGTCTCTTTACTCTACAGACTCGCTGACACTAAGGAAAACCCACTTGCCACTCCCGAAACGACTTTAAAAATTTACAAAACCATGACCCGACCCATTGTGGAATACTCGACTGCACCGGCACTCATACACATGAAGGACTCACTCATGGAGAATTACGGACGCACTCAACGATGGACATGTAGAATTGCCCACCACTTAGACAGACAACATCCATCAAACGCAGTACTAGGCATAGCAGGTCTCCCAACTATCAAACAGAGATTTCAGAACTTACACAAAAAATTTCTTGCAAAGTGCAGAAACAAAGACCGAAAAACTCGAAAATCCATTAGGAAAGAACTTAAACTTCGACCACTTGACCTTAGACACCACTGGCAGGACTAACAATGGAAAAATTTAAACTGAGTACAGTGTAAGGGCGCACCATCGAAATGAAGACCAGCCACAGAAGAAAACACCTACCCTGGAAAAAATGGTAAACCCTAAAGAAGGGTCCCTGCCGAAGCATCCACACTCTGAATAAGGGTCCCTGTATCAACGATACCAACTGGCAAACCCTGAAGAAGGGTCCCTGCCGAAGCATCCAAACCCTGAATAAGGGTCACTGCATCAACGATATCAACGGATTGAAAATCCATCAGCGTGAATGGCCCTACACTGCTCTCCGAGGGACCTCGATGCGCCGTGGAGTTCTTCGTGGGTGTGTCTGTGATATGCTGCTCCGTTGGGGGTGGGCCTGGCGACGGCTGGCTTCGGGCTTTGCGCCTCTTCTCGGCCTTCTTGGATTCCTTCGCCGGCCCGGGCGTGTTGCTGCTGGTTGTGGTTCTGTACTCTTTCCGGTCACAGTGATTAGTATGTGGTTGACCCATGTAACTCATGTTTTCCGGCCCTTCGGGCCTTCTGAAGCACCTTCGGGTGGACCAGTTAACACGAGTTAATTAGGATATTCGAAGAGATTGCTCGAGGGAGGATCCAGAAAATTAGGAAGGGGGGCCTTAGAATATGGAGTTAGGTATTTTTGAAATAAATCAAGGAATATAATTATGTGACCCCTTGACCACCTATAATTATGGCTCTGAACGGGGGCGCGCGCCGGGAGGGCCCCTTATATCAGTTGCTTAAAACTACATACGAAAGGAACCACAAAACTATGAACAACTACAGAACTGCCTTTGAAGAACTAGGCAAGATTGGGATTGGGAATTGAACCCGGGTGAGGTGTGTAACAGGGCCTCGCTCTTATCTCGTACTTCCCCCATGGAAATTGGAGGGGCCTTAGGAAAACGGCTTTGTGATACCATTGTTTTGAGTCCCCTCGCTGTCTTTTGGCCATGGGCCCTCGAGGGTCTTGCTACGCCTCTGGGTGTAACTTGCAACGATACACACTTTTCCTCCAATCGAGGGAACACTTTCTGCTCTGTGACAGTATATCAATAAGGTGCAGAGAAATCCTCAGCTTTAGCTGGAAAGCGCGTCCCACAGTAACAAAATGCAGCGCGCTGAAGGGTCACGTGCCGCGGGAATGTAATTGCATGGTTCTAGTATTGATCTTATACACCCACAGAGCTACTTGTGTAACCGACTATGTCCATCCTGAATGAGTTACGCGTAGTTTTCAAGTCATTCAAGGACAATTACCCACGCTCAGCAGTCTAGATCGCGTACCACAAAGTCGACTTACAACTGAAAGCGTTCAAATTGTCTCGCAACGCCTGTATGATGATATTTCGAAAGTTGCTTCGTAGCCGTTTCAAATCATAACGCAATATTTAGAAGTCAGTATATATCTTCCAATAAAATGGTGATCTGTAATGAACTGTTTAGACAACATGGATAGTTTCTAACCTTGGAGATAATGTATTTATTACTTCTCCGTGAGTGGATCGTCCCCTTACCTTTGCACAGCCAGGGCCTTTCAATCAGTCACCGTCCCCGTGGATATTAAATAGCCAGCCTGAGCCACTTCAGTGGAAAGCCAAACCAGTGTCGCAGCCAGCTTTCCCAGGGGGGAGGGTCGCAAGGACAATTTTCTTCCTGATTGACTTTCGGAGCCCCAGTTTCGGTATCGCAGAGTGTTGGTGTATCCGGGAGAGCAGTGGCGCCGCCAGGCTTTGGTGATTCGGGCGGGGCACAACAGATGACGTAATGCCACTTCAGTTAATCCCCCAAGTCTGCGTAACTCGCAGTTTTTTTCATGTGCCCCTGCGTTCGTATACCGGGATTCTTCCTTTGTCACGTGTCACTACAAAAAGGTGCCGTCCTGGGGAAGGGTCTAAGAGGAGACCCTATGTAGAAATTTTTGTTAATTTAAGGTTGCTCGCGGAATGCTCGGGTGCACAATGGTGCTATCTCTGGGATATTTTTGGAGCTGATGACATACCATAATTTAGTGTGTTCTAATTTTTCCGACTGACAGAATGTTTTTTTTTCAACTACGTGGCGACGCCTAATTTGCACCTTTTCTATGCACCCTGCGTTTGTATACAGCAGTGGGGATCCTTTGTTTGTCACTACATAAAGGTGCCGTCCTGGGGAAGGGGTCAAAGAGGGAGGGGTCTTCCTTCCCTTTGCAAAATGTTTGTTAATTTAAGGTATCTAGTAGGACCTAGTGATTGATAAACAACCCCTACTGGCCTATCATCCCCACCTTTTCATGCACAGTAACAAACACAAATATGTTTGTATCGTCACTACAGCTTTGTGTGCAAACTGGTTGGGCAGCAACCTTCTTCATATGCTTTAGGTACGTAATGTTTGCAGTTAGCAGAGAGGACGCCTCTGTAAAATCATAAACTACGTGACTGTAGGCACATTGCCTTTGTCAGTTAGTTCTGCCGTCAGACCAGCGTTCGTCGCAACAACGTGACACAATGTTCCATACGCTAAAGAAAAACAACGCTCCGTACGCGTACTCACAATCTGGGTACATAAAAACACCACACCTCCCATACAACTACATTCCCGCAGCACGTGACCCTTCCGCAGCGCATAATTTGATGCGCATCTTTCCATTCACACGCTCCTTCCACTTAAAGGGGAATTTTCATGATCCCAGACAGTTCCAGTTCTCCCAACTATGCATCTTCTAGCTCCTCCCATAACTGTATGAGGCTCTTCCTTGTGCAAGAATAAACCTGTTTTATTACTTAAGGCCATGTCCTGGTGGGCACACAAGGCTATAAAATGTAATAAAAGTACTCTCTCTGCCTTGTGTGGAATGTGAGCTACTCTGCATCTTTCAAATTTTCAAACTTTGATGTCAATCAAAGAGCAGTCACCAACTGAGAATTTTGATATACATACACTAAAAATGTACTTTGGGGTGATGACAGTCTGTCTTTAAAGCTTAGGATTTCTCTGATAAGGTCTACCAACACTGAAAATGCAGACAGCTGATTTGTGTACCGGTGGGATACGCGCGTAAGTCTACGACACACGCGAGCAAACGCTTTGTTATGTGTGCAGTGTTGTTCATTATTTGCCTCAATAATGACGTCACGTGACGTCAATGCAGAAGGTGTATAGACGTTACAAGTCAAAACCAGAACGCATGTTCTATGATTCCTTATCGATAAATATTCCTGGTCAACTTTTTTATTCTGTTTGGAGAGGGTGGTGAGAGGGCACTATTTGGTACTAGGGCAGCGTTGTGTTTGGCAGTGGGTCGGACTGTGTACAGTGTGAACTTCATCGAAAATAGGCTTCTTTCTGTGAATGTGGCAAATCAATATCTAAAGTATGGATCGTATAACAGGTGACAAAAATAGAATTGCAAAAACGAAAGAAATAATATTCTGAACAAAAAGATAACAACGAAAAATACATCATTGTTAAGTAAAATGTTGATTTAAAATCATAGTCTGTTGTAACTGAATTATATATATGCAGGAAAGTGACTAAAAACGGAAAAGCTATGTTATTCGATTTACAGTAGATTTTTGTAACATTTTGTACAGGTAAAAATTGTAGTAGAAACATATTTTAAGTGTTATTTTTCCAATTTGACAGTAAAAGTATCAGACATCGATTGTAAATTTTTCCAATCGATTTCTGTTTTTAAGGAAATTTCTTGTACAGTTTATGAGTAACTTAGAGTTTTTGGATAGGTATATTCAAAACTATTAAAAGAAAAAAAAACGGAAATAACGGAAAATGTATGAAGGATTAAATAACAGTGTTTATCTTAGAAGCTTGTGTATGTACTAAGTTGGAGTGGTATAAAGCATATAGTACAATTTATAGTTGAACGTTTGGTCCAACCAGCACTCATGTTGCCAGCCCGAAAGGAGCGTGATGCTGCAAATGCCGATGTTCCATTCCAACAGTTGTCCTCCTTGCAACTGACTGTGCAGAATAAAATGTAGTTTAAAGCAGTGGCGGAGATAGTTGATCTGGTCAGAGGGCCAAAAATGACCTGTGAGGGTTGAGGTACGTTGATCCTCATAACCTTCATACAATATCAAATTTTCCCTGTAAAATATTAGAAAACTGTTTTCCCATTCCTCCCCTTCCAGAAATATGTCTACAGTTAGACTATAAATTTACCGGTCATTTCTTTATCCAATCCTTTTCCTACGCATAGTGTAGAGCCGAACTTTATAGTTTACTTTATTTTCCCTGTATTTGCCGGGCGCAGTGGGGATTTATGCAAAAAGTGTGTCTGTGTAGGGGCGCTTACTTTACGAGGGCGGAGACTAAACCCTCTCGAGTCAAAGGGAACTATCCCTTAAATGTTTTGAGAGTGAACACCTCTAGCTAAAATTTCTGGCATCCATCAATTAAAATGAGAACACAAAATACCATGATTTTTCATAAACATTATGTGACCACGGTGCAATAGCCGGTAATTAATATTATTTATCCTTCAAAGAGGCAAAGATTGAAGGTAAACCGAGTCTTCTAGGGTACCTTCCCTGAATTAAAAATTAAAAGAAAGTATTTTGAATATGATTTTCTGGCATCTGTAAATCAGGACAGTGAGTTAAAGGGCATTTGTATGGCACTGTTAATATTATGGGGTGTCAGGTGACCACTCTGCATTTTGGGGTACACAAGCCTGTTATTAAGATCATATACCTGATCAGCTGGACAGAAGCAACTAGGAAGCTGATCATTAGTTAAGGGTCTAGATATACGTCAATCTTTTGTACACTTTAAAAATAACTGTAAATTTACAGCCATTTTACAGGATTTTGTATTTTGGCTGTGTAATAAAATATTCTGTTATTTCACTGAACTGTTTTTAAAACATTTATTTTTATTTTTTATTACAACTATTATTAAGAAAAAACACCTATTAAACCTTTAAACATACTACTTCGTTAATTTTTAGTCTTTTAACAGAACATTTTGTAAATTTATAGTTCATCACTATTAAACTATCTGTAAATTTACAGACATTGTTACTGAATTTTTGTCTTTTTCTGTTTTAACATACATGAACTGGTCTTGTCATTTAACAGACATTTATTTGTTTTTCAACATAATAAAGATTCGTTTTTTTTTTAAAAAGAAAACGAATATTTTTATCTTTAAAACAAATTGTTCTGCAGTTTTATAAAAAAAAAATTTCGGCAAATTTATATTTCTGTTTGAAACTTATGTGAATTTACATTTGTTATGAAAAACATGTCTTACTTATAAAATCACAGAACTGATCTTTTGTCACACATTCAAAAAAATGAGGTGCTAATTTCAAACCCCTTACAAAGTACTTATGCCAAAGCATCACCACGGGTGCTTATGTACGTGATTGGAGCTAATCAAACGTTTCACAAATTTACTGTAAAAATTCTGTAAATACGACGTAATGCAACAACAAGAGAGCAATCTATGGAGTTGCTGATCTCATCCATTTTTTCGCTTCACTGAAATTTCATCTTAAACAGTGGGTTGGTTACATCAGGTCACAAAACTGACGAAGAGCAGTAATTCATGGTCCAAGATGTACCCTGCTGATGAAATACTTGATGGAATAGTTTAAAGGGAAGGGGAATCTTGCTGTGGGTGCATACTTCGACTCGACATCTTTGATGTACTCCCTTCAGTCCTGACAGACACCCATTATCTGATAATTTTGCCAGTAATGACAATGAAGCAGTAGCGCAGGCCCGTAGCCAGTGGGGTCCCCTCCCCCCCCCCCCCGCCCAGACCATGAAAATGTTTGTATTTTTTTATTTAGGCCTAAATGGAGTTTTTGGCGTTTTTCAGGGCAAAATGTCAATTCCGCTGCTTTAGCCAATGTAAGCCGTAGGCCTATGAGTTAGGGTTGCCAGACGTCCGGGCGGGTTTGTAAAATTGCCGACAATGTCCGGATTTCATGTATTTCTCACATAATCTGACGGGTTTTCCCTAATTTTGCTTTGCGGGCAAAATATTTTGAAAGCTTAATTGGTCGTATTATTGATCTGACCAAGTAATAGACCTATACCGATGCCGTGAATAGTGAATAAAACTAACGGTATCCTATACCTCGTATTCACAGATACAACGACTATAGATTCCCCGTACCCACGGCCCACATATGTAAGTTAAAGTAATTCACTTGTAGCGACCGCAAAATGCATTGTGCTAACCTATCAAATACTGTTGTACTGTACAATGAGTACGGCGTTACCTGACAGCATGGTCTGACAGCCACATTCCGAGACAGGGGAGACAAACACCACACGAGGTATGGCAACAATGTGCATAACTTAAGTCAACGGTAGCATAGACCGGCCCCAAGTGACCCTAGTATGAGAAGTTCTTTTGTTTCAGTGCAACACAATTCCCTGGGGCCGGCCCCGGCCTCATGGACTCGTACAGTAACTCTTATACAGCCACACACTAATTCTCAAGGGAATAAAGAAAACATTGATACAAGGTAATAAACCTTCCATTCAGCCCCCCCCCCCCCAATATTTGTCGAGTGTTTCAAGAAGAGGGGAGAATTTCAAAGTGGGGGCTGAACATATTCTTGCTTAGAACACTCGGGAAGTGCCGTTTCCGGCCATCTGGGGGTTTGTAAAGCCGAAAATTTTGTGGTACGCTCCGCGCCAACTGATGGTGGCGCTCCGCTTAGAAATATATATTAACTTTTTTCATAGATTGATTTTTTTTTTGCATTAATTGAGAAATTGCAGACATGAGATCCATATTTCAGGGCTGGGTACATGCAGCTTAAAACACTCAGGAAGTGTCGTTTCCTGCCATTTGAGGGTTTGTAAAGCCGAAAATTTTGTGGTACGCTCCGCGCCATCCGATGGTGGCGCTCCGCTTAGAAATATATATTAACTTTTTTTATAGATTGATTTTTTTGCATTAATTGAGAAATTGCAGACATGAGATCCATATTTCAGGGCTTGGTACATGCAGCTTAAAACACCCGGGAAGTGCCATTTTCGGCCATCTGAGGGTTTGTAAAGCCAAAAAATTTTCTTGTATGCTCCGCGCCATCCGATGGTGGCGCTCCGCTTAGATAGTCCTGCCGCGCATACGCATGACGAGAGCCCCCCCCCCCCCCAGCTGAAAGCTGGCTACGGGCCTGTGGCGTAACTGGGGTAATAGAAGTGGGGCGGGCGTAGGGATGAAAATAAGGTAAATGTACCGACAGCATATAGTCAATGTACCGACACTTTGTCAAAGGGTTATCACTTAACAAGTCACCCCGCAGCCGTGATCCCCCCCCCCCTTTCCATCCACCCCAAATCTTGCATTACTTTCCCATACCTTCGTAGTTCATAAAACTACAAAATACCAATAACGCCTTCATATAAAGAAGTATAATTTGAAAATAATAAAACTGTTCCCTGATTGAAAACCTATCGTATACAGTCATATATGCCAGTCAAATAATCATAACCTTGATACTGAAATTTTCAGTAATTTAGACTGTATCCCGGAGCTGTCAACTTTAAGTGACTGGTGAGAGTGAGCTTCGCTGGAAGACTACTGACCCGGAGAGCGACCACCGGTTTTTGCCAAAAATGCTCCTAGATTGCAAGAAATGGCCCTTACCGTGCCTCATTGCTGCATGCCCACAATTGCCAGTTTTCAGAAGTTTCATGTTTCTGGAAGTTTTTAAGGAGAGATTTTGCTCACATTAGAAACAGGCCTACGAAAAACTGGAAATTATGAGGCCTACCTATATGATTGCTGACAGCCCAAAATCGAATATAAATATATCCGGTGGACTCAGACATAATTGTTCACATTTGGGTTGAAAGGAGCTCGATGATGGTAAGATTAAATATACTGTAAACTTCACTACCGTCAGCTTACTGCAGACTATGATCAGTTGAAGGAACTCAGGTATCGTGATAGATGGCGTTTTACTGACACCCGACGCATCGTTTGCGTTATAAGTGGAATTTTTTCACCATATTGAGCCATCGCGCGAGAAACTGATGTTTCATCGTGAGAGGGCGCCGATATTCGTGACTCTCACGCTGAATGTGTGAGTTGGCAGCCTTGGACTATCCTGACCATGCTGACTGAAAACAATGCGTATACAGTGACGCCATTCAGTCAAATAACTATAACGGATGTACCGACAAGATCAGCAGATGTACCGACAGACCATCTAAGGACGACAAATGGGGGACCCCTCACCCCTGTTCACTTCAGTCACTACTACTGCAGTGGAGCTGGAGAGTATTAACATAGCAGTATGATATTCTCAAAGTTTCAAAACTGTTAGCTTGGAAAACAAACCTATAGGCCCTGTTTTAAGAAGAGTTACGCTCGATAATAAATTTGACTTCAAACTGCACAATAGATTAAACTTAAGGTCAATCCTGACACCATAAACAGGGCCTCGCTCGGTTGCTGTGTACAGAGGTTTTTCACGTGAGGTCGGCGCGTTTCATTTTGGAATGCTGGCTGCAGAGAAATCATGACGTACGTTAGCTGAAGATAGTACAGTTAATGATTGCAATGCATGATTTGAACTTGGAGTATAAACTACCGGCCCCGGCCCAGCTGATCGTTACAAATCCTTTAGCCACCCTGATGACGCATGCACAGCAGACCGTCAATGGGGATTTCAGAACGAGCTCTGAGAATGCAAAGATGGTGTTCCTAGAGCAAAAGTTGATGGGAAACACGTAGATTCCATTAATTTGAAAACTCACTGACAGCTGCAAGGACTGGAACCTACAATCCCCAACAAAACAAATGAAATACAATCGCCGACGAAACAGTGACAAGTTGCACTCACAATCTCTCAAAATCAACTTGGAACCCCCTTGCCCCCTTTCAATGTTGTACACTCTCTGATCATCACAAATTCGTAGCCAACACTGAAACGGTGGAGCGGGGAGGATGTCTTGTTTCAGTTACTTTTGTCAGGGAGTGTAGCTTCATGTTGTCTATTAGCAACTGATAGCGAGACCCGCATAAGCATAGGCGTAGGAAACGGGTCAAAAATGTGGGGGCTGAAGTATGCTTTCGCCCCCAAGATACAAGGCCAAAATCCCCTTTTTTGTCTCTTCTATAAGAAATGTCAAAAATTCGCAGTAATTTTCCTTAAAATTTGTACAAAATGTTGCACCAAATTGCATCTGAGGACCCTAAAATACCCAAAAATTTTCTAAAGGGGAGGGGGACACCCCCTCTCCTTTGACCCCTCCACTAGGCCGGCGATTCGAAACAAGGTTAAGCCCCTCCCCCCCCCCTTAGTTTTGAAAAGCTTCCTACGCGTATGCGCATAAGTGCAGAAGAAAATTTACGCCACGTGTCGACATCATCTAGTGAACTATTAACCTGAACGAGGAAGTTTACAATCTATAGGGCTAATGCAAACTAAATGCCTCACAACAATCGTATCACCTAGCCAGGTCTGTTGGTGAGGTGTTTTCTCCTTTCTCAGTGAGAAAACTGGGCCTGTCTCCGTCCATCAATAGACGGATGGAATGAAGTGTTGGGATGTTGCAGTGTGCTAAAAATTAGTGTTGGACCTGAGGGTGAGTTCCCAAACGCGTAAACACTCTATATATCTGCATAATAAAATGATTAAACAAAGTAAGTAGAGGACTGCAGCTTAGAATGTATCTTGTCAAGATATTTTTAGCAATTAATCTAACCTAACAATAGATTTCGACCGATTCTTTTCATTATTTTTAAGAAAAGGTGACTCACTAGTTCGGTTAGTAACTTCTAAAGAAAATGCACGGGACGGGAAGGGTATTTTCTCGTTGTGGGCATGGACGCATCAGTCTCACCTTGTTTTCTTATAATTACATTAATATTATTGTGTGCAGCAATTGAACACCTTTTAGCCCCCACTTTGTACACAAAAAAGAATGCGATTTATCACGATGTGCTTAGCAAGTAAATACATTATCACACTAGAAGCTTTAGAATTTGACTCGTTTTGTAAAGCGGTGGAACAACTTTTCAAAGGGAGTACAAGAAAAGATAAGAAAAATGCTTCTTTGTGGCTAAACAATGCTTTAAGAGTGTGAGTGGCACTGAAGTGCATGGCAGCTTCTTAGAACAAAACTTGTATTGCAAATAGTGTTTAAGTCAAGCGCAGAACAACTCACATGCATGTATGAATCATTAAAAATGTGTCTAACTCTACCTAAATCCTAGGATTAACTTACTGGCAACAATAACCTCTATATTTTCAAGACACCACTTGAGAAAGATTGGTAACTCTGCTTCGAATATCAATATCAGTTGGTCAAAACATGATTTCACATGCAAAACGAGAGAATGATATTTAAGTACTGTTATTTCAATTCTTTAACTTTGCATTCCTCATTACTTTCTTAATTGTCTTGCAGGTATAAGAGCTGTACAATTAAGCTAACAGTCTCATTATACTTGTCATTTTATTGTTTTAAGTGTGAAACTACTCGATTTAGATGAGCCACACTGCCCAGTCAGCAACACTCTTGCGTCCCGCCAGGGGTCCTTCATGTTACTCTGGCGGGACGCCAGAAAATGGCCAGTTTTTTTTTTCGGTCCGCCAGGGGAGAACGCCACAGGGCATCCTTAATCGCGTAAAGGTGCGTTCACACCAAAACCGAAATCTGCTGCGTTTTGCGGGCGGGGACTTTTTTCCCACTACAAATAGGGGCAATTTAATTTCAATGAAAATTTAGAAAATGGCCTCATTTGTTCTACGATAACAAATTTCTCGTCCCGCCCGCAAAACGCAGCAGACTTCGGTTTTGGTGTGAACGCACCTTAAGACTTCCTAAGTCTCCTAACGGTCTGCGACTGTTTTTCCGCCAGCGTCTTCTAGCGTGAAAACGCTGGATGCCCGCTGGCGGAAAAACACTGCGCTGGCGGACCGCCAGATAAAAGGTGGCCATTTCTCTGGGGCTCCGCCGCCGTAGTAAGCTGGCGGACCGCCAGAGTGTTGCAAACTGGGTGTGCAAACTCTAATAGAAACGCATTTCCCACTACAGATTTCTTTAGTACTGTTCTGTGACAAGGGCGGATCCAGCCCTTAGCTGAAGGGGGGGCAGTTTGAAAAGGGGGGCGCCAACATCATGCAGGGGCCGCATACTCTTGAATTTGACCGACTACATTTCGGAGACCAACTCCCATTGCCATAGTTATATATAGCTATACGGTTCGAAATTCTGAGGACCTTTTTTTTTTTTTTTTTTTTTTTTTTTTTTTTTTTTTACTTTTCGGACAGTTTTTACTTAACTTTTAGGACGCAGGGGGCGCATTTTTCTTGTATTGAGGGGCGCTAGACTGGTCATAGGGGGGGCAGTTGTCCCTAGTTGCCCCCCCCTGGATCCGCCCTTGTTCTGTGACGCCATATGCCCACAGTCTGTATACTTTCCTTCGTTCATAGTAGGGTCTATGCTGACACAAAGTCAGAAAAATATCGTTCTCCAATGCGAATAACTTTGCCTAAACTTTTCGTAAGTGTCGTCTCTTAACTCCATCTAATTTACGCTAACTTGAAAAGACTAACATTTGCATAGCGTCGATAGTCTGATAGTTTCAAACATATTTGAATAATAATTGCCTTTATACTTAAAACGTGATGCCCATGTCATTTTGAAGCAATGTATTCTCTTACTGTTTTAAGTACCGTTTAAATGGTTTTTAGCCTACACATTTCAGTAATGTCACATTTTAAAGACAAATTTATCTTGTCGCAATTCTTCCTGTATTTTCGGTCATATTTACTTAATAAAGATGCGTTAAAAGTTTTTAAGTTAAACAGAACTGTTAATCCGAAAGCGGTTTTCTGAACGGTATTTGCTTAACAAATGAAGTTATTTCTTTATCGCAGAGCTAATTTTGTTTAGACTCCATAAATTGTAAATTTTTACCACTGATTTATATAGTTCTTAAAGCAACGCTATACATACGACATCTTTATGTTCGTTTTATGTAAATTTACTTTTCTTAAACGTCCATTTGTTTAATAATAGAATTAATTCACAAATGGATGGGAAACCTTTTAGTTTCCTCCCTCAACGGTACGATAATAGGTAAGGGTTAAATTATTGGCAAACAGTTAAGTACTGCTAACGATCCTTTTATGCATTTTGGAGTCACTGTCATATTTCTTTCCCTTAAATTCACTTGTTAAAACCTAGCAATAAAATTATATCCTTGAAACTAGACGGCCATTTTGTTGGGGTACAGAATTGGCAAAACAATTAAGTACAGTTAACGATATTTTTTATGCATTTTGGAGTCACCACGGTACTAGATTTCTTTCCCCTCAATTCGCTTGTTATAAACTAGCAATAAAATCATGAACTCTAGACGACCATTCACGTTGCTACTTGCAGTGTTTTACAGTGTTTTACATATTTAAAGTGTTTTACCTATCCTATTGGAGCATTCTTCGTAACTGATAAGAGAAGCTGATAAATTATCCCCCATTATAGCCACCGTATATGGCAAAGACCGAACTGTAGAGATATACTGTAATACATTTTGCTTTAATCTACTAACCTTAAATTGCCAAATTTTCTCTCATACTTCAAATCCACGTGTATTAGATTCAAACCCGAAATGAAAAACAAAACAGTTAATTGAGAAAAACCCTGCAATATACCTGAGGCACTTAGAATACAAAATTTTCTTCCAAACTGGTGACTCACGCATGGTAGCACTTCTGCGAAAAAATTTGATTAATATAGTGCGATAACCTGCCTTCTGTCATTTGAAATGTTACTTATTGTAACCTCGGCCCCTTCTGGAGCAGAGGTCACATTTGTTCTCGTAACATGCCTGTCTTAAGAAGCCGCCCTGACAAACAGTTATGGGACCTGCTACTGTTAGTCGCACGTGTAGTTCCGGTTTCGCCAAGCATGTGAATTTCTCCCCAGGTAATGGACCACTTTTCTCCAAACCCTGAGATCATTCAATAGACAAGATGGGTAGTTCAGTAATTCCGGTGAGGTCACAAGGTCAGCTGTATCATGACCTTTGACCCATCCTCTGATGCATTGCGTGAAAAACATTTTCCCAACTCGTCAATTGCGGTACTCACCCTCAGACCTGTATCGCTATCTGGCCTTGACCCCCAAAACCTTCGAGAATCACTGACTTTGACCAAACCAAAGAGGAGTGCAAACAACGTGAATACAAACAGATAATTCCCAATCGCTTCATTTCAGAATGCAGTGGAGCAGTTTCTGAATTTATTTAAAGGAATATGGCTTCCTTTTCATAACTGTTCATAAAGTTAGCATGCCTCACGGCAGCTCGTTGTGCCGCTCGACCGTTGGTCGGGCTGCAGTGTAGATGTTGTTTTCCTATCTGTAAGTAGTCCTGTGTGGTGGGTGGGCTGGGAGTGTCGTATATATTAGCCACAGAAATTTTGTTTTGCTAGCTTAATGTAAGATAAGAATGTAAATAGTTCATGGTTGTGTTTTTGCCGGTCCGGTTTGGGGTCCTTCTGTTTTGACAGTGTCCGTTTCTATGCACTTAAAAAGCACTGTCCTGCTAAAAATGTTAAAACGTGCAGGGACTAAGAGGTAGCAATCCATCTCACCGATGAAAGTGTCCTTACATACTATAATATAATATACAGTCTAGCCTGGCATCTACGTAATGGCTGCAGCAACACGTAACCCATAAAAAGGGGGAACAAATTTTTAAGTATTTTGTAATTTGTAACAGCACAGAGGTACGAGCCATCGGGGTGAGGGCAGCTTCCCGCCACCGTGAAAAATTCTCTACAGGTATTTGGAAGAACTCCACCTATTTTCTGGTTAAATACAAATCTCTGTCTTAGAAAAAAGGTTCACACTGCACGTCCTAGAAAAATATCCGTACACGTAGGTGTAAATACGTTGGTACCCCAATACAGATCGTGCCTCTGAAACTAATCTATGACTAAGTCAACTCATCCGGTATAGTACAAATGCATGTCATTCTACTCTGCTCAGAAAATTAGATCACGATACGCACAGAGTACCAACAATGTTCAAATCATAAGGGTAAATTAAGAAAGGTGTTGCTGAGTATTTTAATCCTATAATCCAAATGTCCCTGGGAGTATTAGAAAGCAAACAAACATTTGTTATACGGATATGAAAATTTTGTATTTTCAAATTGTATGTGGGTTGATAATCCTTGCTTTAAGGAAACAAATTTTAAACTGCGATCACTACTAAGCTTGTCTACACATTTATCCTAGAATTAGCATTCGTACTGGAGAACCTTACAGTACTTAAATATGTAGATCACAACAACAGTAATGGCTGTGGCAATTTTTCGCCTCCAATCCAGCGTCAGGATTTACATATTACTAGATTCTTGTTTACAATAATTTCCATAACGGAGAATATTTTAAAAGATTGAGGGCGGATTAATTTACGTAAGCATTTGTAAATTTCATCCAACAAAATATTCAAGAGGCGCTCGCCATAAAAAAAATGATCCAAGCGAGAAAACAAGACCAAGTAGAGATTTCTTGATTCTCAGTCAGTCTGATTCTTTCAGTTTTAATTTGGGCTGATCAAGAAATAATAAAAAACATTGGAAACGAAGTAGTGACCTTTCTCGTTGATTGAAGCAATCGTTACATGAAATTATAAAAATGCGTCATCATTCTTAAGTCACTCCAAGAACTATTGAAAATGTCTTTGATACTCTATAATTTGCAAAATCGGCACAAAATAATCAGACATGTATGATGAGCTTCTATATTTAGTTCTGGAATCAGTTCCTAGAAAGGTCCACTAATGGACCCATTCATCACTGTAGTTGGGGTATGAGGGGTCAGTAACAGGGCCTTCGAAAGGTTCCTAAAATTGGGGACTCACGCCCTTTATTTACATTCTAGATTTTGGCATGTTCTCAGATTTTGGCTGTTACCGAGCAGATCGAAAGGTAACTCTTTTGTACGAACTTACCGTTTCAAACTCAAAATTGTGGAGAGGGGACTGTAGCACTATAGTCGAAACCAGCGCAAAGTGCAGGAGAAAATTGAAACAACCTGTTCTATAAAAGGAAATTAACATCGACTGGTGAATTATTGAAAAGAAAGAGGAACATTACTATCTCAGCCTCCTAAATGCAACCGTTTAGAGGTAACATCATAACGTCTCACAACTACAGGTATGTTGGCGAGAAGCTTCCTCCTTTGTCAGTGAGAGGAATGGATCGACGGAAATGATAGTGTATTGGGGGTACAGGCGCGTAACCAGAAATTTTCCAGGGGGCGGAACCTGTAGACAAACTATCTAAGCGTAGTGGTACCACAGGTTGGCGCGAAGCGTACAAGAAAATTCGGCCGAAAATACCTCCCAGATCGATAGAAATGCCACTTCCTAGGCCTTGTAAGTTACATCTAGACATTTTTTTGATTTACTAGCAATATCATGAAAATTCATTATGAAAATACCAAAAATATGATCAAGGGTTGGGCGGCTGCCCTCTTCGCCCCCCGCCTTGGCTACGCGCTTGGGGTGGTACTTTGTATTAGAAATCCTGGTGGAGCAAGAAGGGACAAAGAATTCATAAAGTTTACGGAGTCCTTGAAAGAAAAAATATGTAGAAGTCATTATTTCATTAGTTGTAAAACAAGGGCCTACACGTACATTCTACTTGTACAAGTCATTGATGACTTTGGTACACTGCGAAAAAGGGCTGCACACTGGGATACACCGCACCGCAAAATGGGTGACGCAGTAAGGCCGAAGGCGGTAGTGGGGCTGGGAAGAAGTCCCTCCACTCCTGAATTTCAAAACCCCAAATGAAGATCAGCCTACTTGTAAAAAATATTGATAGTTCGAAAAAATCCATTGTCCAAATCATTTTTAGTCCTTAAGAATCTGAAAAGTTGCATATAAGAGTCCCTTTCCACAAAATTACACGCAGGAGGTCCCCAGAGCACACCACCCCGCAGACTGGCTCTTGTACAGGTCACTCGCAACGAAGGATGAACCTCCTTCCTCATGAAAGATGCACACACACACCAATGCTGAAACCTATACGTTAAAGGAAAGGTTTGAGCAAAAAAATTAATTTTCATTTGTGAAAGAGAAACAAAATCTAAGTACTTTGGTGAGACTCATTCAATTCGGTCCTTCGGATATCTAGTTCTGGAGATATCAGCAAAAGAAGTTACTATATTTGTGACGAACAGTGGACATGAGGCAAGCAGGGATTATATCACCTCATTGATGAGCACTGCTTTGCTTCCTTTGTTTTTCCAGTCTGTTGTGTTGACATTGAAGTTTTGAAGTTGATAGGGACAGAAGCTCCCCATGGTGAATTCGAAGTTGTAAAATTTCCATGCCTCTCTTGCATTCACATTTCGATAAAATGGGATTATGGAGGAGAAAATTGGTTGGAGAGTTTAAAAAAAAAACCCAAGAGTGTTTATTCATTAGAGGTTATGATGTCATATGTGCTAAAATCACAAATCACAATTGAAAACCACAAATCAGATATCAATGCAAATTTCACCAGAATGTTTAGAATAAGTACCTCTCTAACATATCAAAACTTGATTCGAGCCTAGACCTTTCTTTTAAAAGATCTTTAGTAGGCCTTTTGTTTTTCACGCTGTACCAAAGCATGCTAATGTAATATAGCCTATGATTACCTTTAATTACATGCCAAAATCAATAGGCCTGTATAAAACACCTTTTACTCCTGTCTCCTCTAATAAAGTGAATTTAGGCCTACTGAATAATTTTTTTCAAATTTAATATTTCTTCTTAAAGTCATAGTCTCTAAGGCATAAAGTCTTTAGAGAAATGTTTAGATGCAACTTTTAAGGTCTAAGAGGTACAATATCTGCTGATATAGGAGACTTTTTTCACTAGTAAAAAACCTCAGGCTACGCTGCACATCAACAAATGGTGGCTCTCTAAGTTGCGGACTGGGGGGGGGGGGGAGCTCAGCACCGGGCACCAGCCTTCCGCTATTGCACGCCAGGGGCCCCACATCCGAAAATACACTAAATAATGTTTAATCAAGTAACTAATTCAAAGCTTTGTCAAAGATAACACCATTTTGTATCCACGCAACCCTACCAAGGCGAAAAAGTTTTCAGGAGAGGGATCTTAGACAGCATACCACTTGCACCAGCCTGATAGAAATAGAAATAAAAAGTGAGAATTTCTAAACATTCTACCAGCCACCACTATATAAGTCAACACATGCGCACTCTAAGGCAGAGTATTTCTCTTTTTCGTTCCTTCCACTTTTACATCCCTGAAGACATAGAACGTTAAGGTCACGTCAGTGCGGATCGCACGTAACTACCACTCGAAGGTGTCGTAACGCACCCTCTGACCTCTTACGGTTTACAGGCTTACCACTATTCGACTGCTGGATAGGTAACTGACGGATATTAGCAAATAAAAGGGCGCTTTTTCGACTCTTTTTGAAGGTGGGTATGATGTACTACAATGAGAAAACTTAGACGCTGCTCAATATAAAAACAAAACATGAAATACAGAATGTTTGACAAAAAATACTTATACGGACCAAGCAGCAATTTGTCCCTCAAATAATATTAACATCCCAATGAAATACCATTCAATCAACATTTACAGACAAGAACCTTCCAGCAAACTGATGCATAATTCATAGCCATGATGTGTCCATAATGTGGGACTGCTCATATCGAAAGACCTTACGTGCCTGTAAGATTGCGAAGTTGTCCTATTTGATTGGGGTTAGAGTTAGATGAGGTTTTACGGCTCAGTTTCTAACCAATTGGTTTAAATCGGGCCGGCCACGGCCGTTTCCCAGTTGTGGCTCACTGGCTTGTTTTCCCAACCCCATTGATTGGAAAGAAAGTCTCTGGAGCAATGGCACTGTAAAACAAATCTTTTTCGAAAAGTTACAAAAGATTAAAATGAATATTTGATGAGGAGCCCAGTGAATAAAGAAACCCTGTGAATAGGTGGCATTTTCGAGTCGAAAAGCACGACCGTACAGCACGTAAAACTAGGACCAACTGCCCCGTTGAACTTGTTTGAAAAAAATACTTGTGGTCTCATGCAGACAGTGGGTTTGGTCTACATCAGCTGTGTCTCTGTACATGTGCATAGTGAAAAAAGTGGTTAAAAGAAACGGAGGTGCAGCCAGGGTAACAACGTAGCTTATTAAGGCACCTCAGAATCTTTTGCCTACGGCTTTTCGATCTGTCATTCTCGACTTATTTTTTAACAAAGAAACAGTGACTCACTGGTTCAGTTAATTAACAAGTTTGTGAGATGAACTGCAGGGATAGGTCATTTAGTTGTAGGCAAAGAAACTATCATTAGTGGGCCCCTTGTTTTCCTTCAATTACACTTAAACATCTTGTGTAATAACCAGGGAGGCGTTAGGAAGAAGACCCAACATTCTAGGAAACTTTGAAGCAATGTTTGCTTCCGATGGTAATCTTTGTTTTCTCTTCAAAATGTCTATTACAATGACCAAGATCAATTAGGATTTAGTGACCTAATGTAAGAATAATAGTGAACAGGTCTATTCCTTACATTGACCAGTTACCTGCTTGTTACCAGTCGTCACATAAACATAAAATTTTACACTTTTGTCGTCACTGGTCGCAAAAAAGGCATTTCTGTTAACTCGAGTCCATTGAAGACTTTTCACACAGCTTACATGTCGAGAATGTTTCTTAGTGACGAGGAAATTTACTAAAATTGGGAAAAATGATGTAGGCTTGAACAATGCTTAAAGCAGATGACGCATCAAATTTGTAGGTACCAAAAGGAAGAATATTATTTAATCTTTCATTGACAGTCGGTTTGCTAAAAATCTTGATTACAGCTTGTCCCCCGTCGGTAACAAACCTGAAATCAAAGCATGTTTTAACAAAGGCAATTGTTTCAGGTTGATTCAAGTGTGAAAGGGGCAGATCATCTTTAAGAAGAGAAAGTCAACAGGGCTGAACAACATGAACAAAGAAACCTGTCAATCAAAGTTTGATATGATATTTGATTAAATGATTTTTACGTACTCATTGTCTGAGAGGTTTGGTTCTGGTGTCTCCTTCCTAACACTTCCCTGGTAATAACTGAACGCTTCTTGGGCCCCCTACTTCGTACAGAAAGTGTCTAGTAATTAATCAAAATGTGTTTTGGAATTAAACATAATATGACCTTGGGCTTTTAGGAATTTGACTAGTGTTTTAAGCACTGAAACATTTTTACCAAGTGAAGACAACAACTGTTTGGAAAATTTTCTTTGAGGCTAAAAACTGTTTTTAAATGTAGTCAAAGGGCCGTAGCGTGTGGAGGCAATAGGAAAGTTGCCTACCCCTTGACATTTCCAAACCGTAGGCTAAATGAAAGATGGCCTACTTGAGAAAATATACTGAAAATTTCACTGTGCTCGTTATGATTTTCAGACCCTAAGAACCCGGGAAATTGCAAATAAGGGTTCCTTTTACCCCAGATGTTTCCGAGGGAGGTCCCCGGGTCCCCGTCGTGTACACGTACACGTCCATATGTGCTGTACTCTTCTTGACGAATGAACCCTCTTCCTCTTACATCAAACACAGCTTGAATGCACATGCATATACGCGGGCTAAAGATCTTTACTATTATTTATCATAACGTGTCACACCATGATTTTACAATGTATTCTATGGTTGCCTCTAATTACATGCTAAACGCCACGAGCTTGTAATGTAACTTTAAATTTCAATCAAATCTACCATTTCTTCTTGAAATTTAACTTTGTTTCTCAAGAATGAAATCTAAACATGGAGAATATTTTGATGCAACTTACAAGGTTTAGAATGGGTCATTTCCCCCATCTGGAAGGCATTTCGACCAAATATTTTCTAGCAAGGCCTATACGTACGGTAGGGCTACGCGCCAACTGACGGTGACTACCACAGTAGCGCACCAGGAGGGGGAAACCCGCACCGGTCACCATACTTGTAGGGGTGTCATGCCGTAGCCGAAAAAAATACTAAATAACCAGAATTTTTAAACATATGATCAGTTCAAAGCTGTACCAATGATAGTCCCTTTTCGGATCTAGGAAACCCTAGAACAAAAAAGTCCTCAAAGAGTAACAGTGCCACCCCTCCCCTTGGGCAACATTCCCTTCAATTACACGAGATCAAAACAGAAAGAATCACTACATAATGAAGATTTTTAAACATTTAATCAGTTCAACGCTTTACCAAGCTTTACCTAAGATAGCACTATTTTGCATCTCAGCTACCTCACACACATACACCCTCACACACATACAATTGTCTCTAAGAGTAGGGGTGTCGTAAACTTCTCTTGCCCTACAGCAGCCAAAAATTAGGAAAAAAACACGAATGACAATTTCAAAAATGTTACCACCAGTTGAAAGCACTCTCCTCGAGAATGGCACCCAAAGGTGAAAGAGGAAGGGTCAATCCGGGGTGTCAACTATTTATAGGCGCGCCACTTGGTGTTCCGCTTAGATAGTGTTACGAAAGGCTCCCTAGAGATTTTGCCCAGGCTAGGGCCCTGAATCCACGTTACAAGAACGTTATAGTGTCCACAAACTTAGACCAAGGCATGTATTACTAATAGTGCGTATAGACTAACGTATAACCACTTATATAAAACGTTTCAATCATCATACACATATGGAAAAGAACATTTTGTTAACTTCACCCGAATCTAACGATTCATTAACTGACGAGAATTTATTTCTTTTAAACCAACCACATAAAGCAGATGAGCAACTCAGCTACCAAAGATCAATATCAGTCTGTCACAAGAACAAAATGCATTTAGGACTATCTGATGTAATATCGAGTCACTAATTTTGGTCACTTGTCATATTTTCTTCTCTCATAGAAACTGGGGATGTAAAAGCTTTACTTTCCCATTTTATTTGTCTTATCATCATTTCAGTCAGACTGCTCAATGTAGATGCAACCCACACATTCGCCTGGAATCTCATTTCCTGCGACAGGTTTTCGATGTTGTTGTCTCTTATATTATCGTTGCCTTCCCTGTTGACCCTTTATCCACTTCACAAACAAAAAAAGTAATGTTTGAACAAACGCAATTGCTAAACAGACTTGAAAAAGATAACGAGAATGGAATTGTTTAACTTCAGCGTTTTCGTCAGGTTGGAATGATCCAGTCTGCTGGGTTATCGTAATAGATGTATTTTCAACCTCTCTTAAAACATGCATCGTATCGTCGATTTGTGAGTTGCTAATGTCAGTCTCATTCATTTCTATCAGCGGTTTCGAACAAGTATACGAATATTGATAAAACATCGATTTTGCCATCCACTGGTGAATAGCACGCAAGGCAGAGTCGCAAATGATTGGATTCCACCGAAAATCAAACAAGAAATCATCTTGTTCAGTCAAAAAGCCTGTTGAAAATCTAGAAATACTATTATTTGTTATATCTACCAACTGTAAAGATATAAAACCAGAGAAAGTGCCAGATTCAATCAAGTTAATCCTGTTGTTTTGCATGAGCAGACTTTCGAGAAGATGTAGATTCGAAAAAGTGTCCTTCCTCAGAACCGTTATTCGATTGAAATTGAGTTGAACGATCCTTAACTGCAACATAACTTCAAAACAAACAACGGGCACTTCCGTAAAGTTGTTTTGATTCAGGATCAGGCTTTCAACATTCCATAGCTGAAAAGAGAAATTTCCTTTTACAAACTCCCCCAAACGGTTTCCTCCCAGGAACACACAGATCAGATTAGTTGCATTTCGAAACGCTCCCAGCTTTATACGAGTTATTTTGTTAAACTGAAAATTAAGTGAAGTCAAACTCTGTAGATTATCTAGCAGTGTAACTGGTAACTCCTGTAATAAATTCCAACTAATATCTAGTCCCTTTAAATTAGTCAGCGTGCTAAATATTAAAGAATCAAGACTAGTAATTTCATTTCTCTCCAGATCTAGTGTGTCTAAATTATCATTTGCAAAGAATGCATTCGTATCGATCACCCTTATCCTGTTAGACGAAATGTAAAGTACTCTTAACTTCAAATTATGCCTAAAGGCAAACGCAGGAACAGTCCGTATCATATTGTTAGCTAGAGATAGGATCTCCAATTCAGGAAGAAGTTCAAAAACTGCTACATTTATCTCTTTCAAGTTGTTCCCATTGACACTCATCTGTTTGATCTCTCCTAAGTTCACAAAATATTTTTCCATCAGTTTTTCAATATTATTGGAGTTTATACTAAAAGCAGTCAAATTTTTTAAGTTTCTTAAGAGTCCCATTTGCCCTTGACGAAATGGAGTGACATTTGTATATTCGATGTTAAGATAATTCGTGTCCTCCGGGAGTGTGACTGTCAAGTTACTTACGTTCTCCTCTTTGCCATTACAGAAAATTGCCTTTGTTGGATTTGAGCCTAAGCCGTACCTATAATCATGACAACGACACACTCCCGGGCACTCTCCCAAAACGGGAAAAAGAGAAAACCTTAAAACGAAAAAAGCAGCGACCAAGATAACCAACATTCCCATAATTCAACTTCTTTACTCTTGTTGCAACAGTGCGAAAGCTAGAAATTGAAGACGTTTCACCGACTACACACTAGGAAATGTTGACGAAGTCAGGACGGTTATCTGAAATAGTCGTAATATGCAGCTCCTTATCAGGTGAATTTGCTCGGAGTTTGTAATATGGAGAGCACTGATCCAAGGTATAAGTAGAATGCGTAGAGAGCTTGAAAAGTTTTCATCTCCAAATGCTCCGCACTGAAGCCAAAACACAGAAAGGTTTATTTAAATCTGGACGGTCGTCCTTGTAGCACGCAGGGTAAATTAAGGGAAAGTTGAACTATGTCACAATTTTGTACTTTCATGGTGTATTTTACATGTAGCCAGAAATCCTTCCGTTCTTTTTTCTTTATTTTAGTTTTTTGTGATAATTTGAACACAAGCTGAAGCTTGCAACACTAACGACGCCTACAACATTCCCTTAATTTATGCTGCGTTCTATAAGGACGGCCTCCCAAAGTTGACAACGCAGACGCAGTACAACCCTATTTGAGCCTAAGCAGCACATTAGTATTCAGCTACATATACCCTTGGGGTTTAAGCACAGGAGCCTAGCAAGTATTATACCTTTTCCAGCATAACTGAAATGTGGCTTAGTTAGTGGTTAAAAATTCCGCCAAAAATTCCTCATCTGCAGTACTGAAGAATAATTATTGCATAAGCAGGAGGTTCATTGGCAATGCGATTCACTTATACGTTACAGTTATGGCGTTTATTAAATGCGTACAGGCGATGGGATATGCAACTCCGTGAATCATGTCTTCTTTTTCCTAGTCAGTTCTATTACATATACCTCGACATCAGAAAGCGACCGGTATCAATGAATATGGTGCGGAATGTTCCGGCAATTGACCCATTTCCAAATCGCGATTACAGAGGATTGTGAGACAGACTTTTGGTGTGCGACGTTCTTCTCAATGGCATTTTACTGTGGCCAAAAACAACGTGTACCAAAATTCTATCCCACAATCCTTTGCAATTGCTATTTGGAAAAGGGTCAATGGTCACAGTATATAACTTCTTCATCATCGTCGTCGTCGTCGCCGCCTTGAGGCCTTGAAGGGCAGTTGTTTTACGACGTCAAGCGACTACAAATGTGGGAGAAGCCTATGTGGCGTATGAATTACAACTTCACTTCGGGTAGCTAACCAACTCAACAATTTAGATCAAATTTGGTTTCTTTTGAAAGGGAAAACCGTAGATTGAAGGGAAAACCGTAGATTGCTCTTGGATGAAAAACCTACCTTACTTTGACCCGGCCGGGGATGGAACCCCAAACCTCCCGGTTGCTAAGCTTCATCGCTTCAAATGCCACCGCCTTCATCCACTCGGCCACAGCACAGGTTACTTCTAAGACATTACAGTTTCTTCATCCGTTGAGTGAATGTTTTCTCCTTTTTCCAAAATTTATTTTTACGTCTAAATAACAGTTTCATCAAAGGTATGTGAGTAACAAGTTACGAACAAACCCCTGTGCGGAAACACACATACGCATGAGCCTATATGTTGAACTCGATGGGTGGGTCTGAATATTTTGGCCCACAATTCAAGTGATTTCTTTATCAAAAAGGTGCCCGAGAAAAGTTTTTTCCCCAAAAAGAGGGAATTTTCTGCCCGAATGGAGCTGCAGTCCCCACCAAAGGTCAGTTGGGCTAAGAATAATATCACTCAAGTTGTCCAGCCGGAATCATGATTGATTACACAAATATTTGCGACTGGTGTACGCAAAAAATCACATTTTTATGGATAGTTGAAAATGTTTCACTTCATTACAACAATCACTCCTTACACTTAAAGTCCCCTCAATTTTCTATTTCTCGACCTTTCCTTCACTTTTCAGCCGGCCGGTGACTAGAGCTGGTATTCCCTACCAGCCCATCAAGACACCTCTCCCCCGGTGGGTATGTTCCAGTCGTGGTTGGGGAGGAGGGGGTAATGGTAAGAATTGCATTAGGTTTTAGGAAAGCAATTTCATGTGTTACGTCATGGGTCCTACTTTAGACTTTTAAGGTATGTAATGATTCACTACATTTAACGTTGCAATGTTTACCATATGCACAAAAACGTCAGCAAAGGGCTTTTTCTTGTTACAGCCATGGAAATGGGGGGGGGGGGTTATAATGTCACCCCCTTCTCAAGGTAGGGTGCACGGGGTAAATGGGGAAAATAGTATCGATCTCTATATGCCCCAGCAGTTCCATTGCAATAAACTGAATACTTTTAGGTATACTTCACCTGAGCCTTGTATCACAAAGTCATGACACGACCAACTTAAGAGAAGCACCACCATATGGTGGCACGAAGCGTGTAAAAAAATTATCATAGGAAATGAAAGAGGGCGCCTGCCTTGCAGTTACTGTGAGTTCGGTAATCATTTCCAGTACATTTTAGTGTAAGTATTTTGGTATCACCTGATACAGATGAAGTAGACTAAGTCAACTCATCCGGTATAGTGTGTACAGTGGCGTAGCTAGATATTTTTTGTGGGGGGGGGGGGCAAAGCAAAAAAATTCCGACAGATCATTATCTTGATAGTTGTACGATCCGAAATTCTGAAGACCTTTCTTTTTTTTTTCTTCCGGGCAATTTTGAGGCCGACTTTTGATTTTGACGTTGACATACCGATGTGTGATTCTGCTTAAAAACATAAGAAGTGTTGTGTTTCAAATGAATTGCTTTTATTTATTTCCGACAGAGACTAGAAATTTCCGACAGAGGCCTTCGGAGGCTTTGTGGGGGGCGACGCCCCCCGCCCCCCCCCCCCCCCCTCTAGCTACGCCACTGAGTGTGCAAGTGTATTGCATGCTTATTTTTAGCAGAAAAGCCGGTCACAGGAAGCATAAAAGTACCAAACATGGTTCACACTTTGTAGGAATATTATAACAGCTATTTATGAGAGTTATAATCCTAATTAAGCTAAGTATCCTTGATCATAAGGATAAGGAATAAATAATGAAATATTCGACAGACGAATGTGAGAGTTTAAGGTTTAAAATTGAATAAATTTCCATAAAAAGGAAACAAGGATGACGATAATCCTAGTTTAGGGGAAATAAAAATGCCAACTACACTCACTTGCTCCTGGTGAAGTCAGTCTGAACATCAGTCTTGATATTAGCATTAGTGTTAACTGAGACTTAGTAATGCTTAAAATATGTAGATCCCAACAAAAGTTAATGCGAAGGGCAATCTTTTCGCTGCTTAAGCTTAAGAATACCAATTACTATGTATATCTCTTCAGTAATGTGCACAACTGATAAACTCAGAAAATATTGAGGGCAGCACTTTTACGACTCAGCGAGATGTTCTACAGGAAGTAATTCCGAAACAATAAAACGGGCGCGCTAAGCGCTCTCAATTAGAAACAGCGTTGTTTGAGACATTTTGCTTTTAATTAGTTTATTGTTTTTCGTTATTTTTAAATGCAATATTATTCATTACATAAAAAATCTCCTAGGCCTACTTTCCTCAGGTGCCTGTTCTTTCCATAGTAGGATATACTGCTCTGTGGTTGTTTCATGATTTGTTTTGGTCGATGGTCTGGGGCAAGTGCCCCATCAAGTTTTTTAATATTGTGAAGAGAGTGTCGATTTTGAAGATTATAGAGTATATGATACTATCAGTCAGTGGCGCACCCAAGGGGAAGGCTCAAGGGGCTTGCTTGAGCCCCCCCCCCCCCCGGGTCGTCAGTGTTTTGTTTTATTAGATGAAAATGTGTTTAAGTTGAGTTTTCAAAAGAGGTTAGGGGGCAAATTGTTTTTTTGCAGAACGTAACAAACTAACCATCAGAAAATAATCAGAAAATGTTGAGGAGAAGGATTTTCCATCCAAGAAAATACTGACTATACCATTTCCAGGAGCTTACTTGTGGGGCCTGAGAAGGGCGATTTCCGGCGATCTACGGGTTATTTTTATCCAAAAATTTTCTGGTACGATCCGCGCCAACCAATGGTGGCGCTCCGCTTAGATAATCTTCCCACAAATCTCAGCCCCTCCCAGTTCAAAATCCTGGGTGCGCCGCTCCTATCAGTTAAATGTTTTACGCATGGCATGGCCATGGGCGTCGGCATTTAAAGTACCAGGTAAGTAATTTTCATTGGAGGCTATCTTGGGAGGTTGTGGGTGGGACTGAGCCCCCCTCCCCCTCCCGAAAAGTTTCTCAATTAAATCTGACGGCTTTGGCGGTCACTCTGGACTATTTCTAGCAAAAATCATGCTACCCCCAGGTGTAATTTGAAATGCTGATGAAATCTTCTTAAGACGTTTGCAAATTTAAGATACTAATCGTCGGTCAATTTGATGAGGATGGTGGTAGTTGGTGGAAAAAGTGAACAGCGGGAGGGGTAGCGAGGGCTTTGGAAATAGTGCTTTACTCAAGCTGCCCTACGGAGACTCGAGACAACGAGGCAATTCTACCAAACGTTTCCGACGCACAGCAGTACTAATGAGACATCAATTTATAATAGGCTCACGCGAAGTACGCCGAAAAATTTATCGAGAATTGCGATTCGCTATACATGGGTTTGTTTGCACGAACTATGGTGCACTTAAAGGCAATAGGCAGTCACCCCAAAACTTTCTTTGAAAAACCGGCAAACTCTTGCAAATTTCCTCTTATTGCATTACAGGCACCTCTGAAGACGTTTTGAACGTAACTATTACAAACAATAGGTAAAGCAAGGCGAAATTCTCCTTGAATTCCACAATTCACTACCAAAAATATTGTCACATGATCAAAATAGACCATTCATGAACTAGAGTGACAGGATACACTCACTCTGTTTGGGGTGACTGCCTACTGCCTTTAATGACGTACATATATTAGTACTTTCATTGACCCTTATTTCAGAGCTGCAAGTCACCATAGTGTAGGGCGTCTATGCTTTGAAAGAAATTTTACGTACAGTGTCAGACAAATTTTTCAACTGTACTAGTTAGTTTTCTCTGGAGGCGCCCGCGAAGCTCGCCGAGAAAAATCTTCCAGCATTAGGTTGGCAAAGACCTGAACTGATTATATCTTTATACAAATCGTCATTACGTGGTGATAATCTTCCTGTTTGCCTGGGCATAAGTCAAGAGGTGCTGCGACTAATTAAGAGAATTGGATGATACTCTGTATTGTTTGAGAGTTTTTGTCTTTGTGACGTGGCTTGAATGCAAAATGGGGCTATCTTTGGTCAAGCTTCGCAAAGCGTTGAAATGATTACATGTTTAGAAACCCTCAATATTTATTGATTGTTTTTTTCTATTTTCGTTGAGTGTTATCGAAAGGGTTGTTGCCTTAGGGGAGGGATGAGGAGGGATGACACCTCTATCAGAAATTTTTCTTGTGTTAAGTTTTCCAAGATCCAAAATGGTGTTATCTTGGTAAGGCTTTGGACTGATAATATGATCTGAAACTTTAATTATCTACTACATTTTTCGACTGTGGTGTTGCAGCCCTACAAAGCTGGTACCCGGTGCTGGCTTCTCCCTAGCGCTCTCAATGCGTCTCTCGCGGAGTCACTATCGGTTGGCGCGTCTACAGCCGTACCGTAGGCCTTACACTACAAGAAAATGTTTGGTTTAAAACTCTCCCAGATAAGAGGAAATGACACATTTTAGACCTTAAATTTGCATGCTAACATTCTTTACTTTTAAATGTCATGTTTTAGAACAAATAAAGATTTGAAGAAGAAAAATTAGATTTCACCTAAAGGGAAAATGCAGCCATCCCAGTTTGAATAGGCCTAAGTGTAACCGTGTATCCTATTACACGAATGGCTTTTGGGAATCATGCTACAATATGTTTCTCACTGAGTTTTGAAATTCACGTATGGAGTACTGCTTGGCTTACCTTGCATGTGTAATATTTATATCCTAATATTAACCAGGAAGCTGGTCTTCCAGCTCCCTGCATTAACATAGCCTATCATGAAAGATACTTCAACTGAGATCAGGGTAGTTATGACATTTAGAGCTCTTGTTTCAAAAGAAGTTTGCAGTGTCTGCATATGTTCAATAAGTTTAGCTATAGTATTTTAAGGAAATCATAGGCTAGTTAATCTTTAGCCAGCATTTATGCTGACTGTCTTCAAGCAGTAGGAGGAAGATGGTTCATTCATCAGGAAGAGAAACCCGCATAAGAACGCGTCCATGGCGGGGGTTCGGAACCTCCCCGGGCAAATTTGGGGGAAAAGGAACTCCTACATGCGATTTTCCACGTTTTGAAACTTCGAAATCATACTTTGGACAGTGAAATTTTCAGCATTCCAATATTTTTTTTCTCAACAAGGCCAATTTACAAATTTTGAGACTAGATCAAATCATTGATTTCAAAATTGCTCTGGTTATGTTTAAAGGTTTTCATAGTTTGTTACCAAAACGTTCACAAAATCGTTTACATTTAAAATCAAGTGAACACTACTATACTCAACAAAAGGATACCTTTATGCAAAAATTCGTTAGAACAAAACAAAAACAATTTTGTATTTCATTTTCAGGAGTGAAACTCTGGAACTCACTTGATGACTGCCTAAAAACCTCTAAAACGATTAATTCTTAAGAAAAAGTATAAATGTAAGTTATTGGCAACTTAGAGATGGACTGTGCTAGTTTCGTTTGCATTGTTACTATCTGTATGGACTTCATTGTCTATTGTGTGATTCCTGTTAACTTAACTATTTCTGTACTGGGGAGGAGGGAGGGTTAAACAAGTTTCCTGTCAAAATGTTGCAGGTATTTAGTATGTATTTCCTTCAGCAGCTCATTCAGTTCATAATTTCACATTACTTTAGGAGAAAACGATTTACAAGTATTGCACTTCTGCTTTTCTCCTTTTCCATACAACCATTGGTAAATTATCATTATATCAAATGTAAATATTTCGATTTTGAAGTTGGTGGAAATAAACTGTTAAACTGTAAACTGTAACTGGAACTTTCATTTACGATTTGGAAATCTCGGGGGAGGGGCAACTGCCTCCCCCTGCCCCCTCCTCCGCAGGTTACGGCCTTAGTTGTGTCCGTATGCGACCTCCTAAACTACTGGGAAAAGAAGTACCTAAAGTTGATCAAAACGTTGGGTGAATTTTCACCAAAAATAATTTTGTAACCAACTTGGATAGTTCTTTACCAACAGTTTAGGTGACATACCGACCAAACTTGGATAAAAGTTTACCCAGCTGTTTTTGAGTGTCGACGGCGACCAGTCGGCCAGACGGTTTTCTTAATTTTGCACTCGCTCAAAAAAACACACATCCTTCAATAAAATGTAACCATACATCTTCAATAGAAACCCCAAATTTGCACATTTTACTCCATAAAGCCTTCAAATTTTCGCGAATAAACACCCGCGAAAGCACTGAGGCTTTTAAACCACTCGGGGAGTGTGACTTCAATTTTGACAAGCACCTAGTGAAGTGACTATTAAAGAGGGTAGCAACTATCTTGATATTTTTTGCATCGGGGATGCTCCCAACACTCCCCTTATATTATTAATAATTAAAACACAAATCTTTGAGATTCTCTTTAATTCAGAACCAAAAATTCGGTGCGCTTCGCGCGCAGACCATTTTCCTTTACCTAACCTTTTGGAAAACCGCCGCTTTTGTCTACGGGTTGCTGCCCATGGGGGTGCCCACTATATCGAAGGTTCACTAGACCAAAGATCTGTTTGACCAAAAATCTACTTCGGGTTACAGAATTAGGTAAACTTAAGGACTGGGATAAGGATTTGCTTCGGGTAGTATGCGGGTTTGGGTTAGGCGTATGGTTAGGGTTAGGATTAAGGGTAGTGAAGATTCAGTCCAGTAAACCTCCACCAAGCGAACGATGCCCCCCAGGTGCAATTACCCCTTCCCGTCCGACAAATCCTGGCGTCACCCCTGTTATGCCGTCGAGATTTGAGACTTATAATATCTGAGATTGTTTAACTTATGGCATGCTTACGAGGTTCTCACTGTTTGACATCTGGTGATCTCACATGACCTTTGACAACCACCAGATATTACAGAGATAATGTATACGATACCTGCATGCCCGGCTTTCAGTCATGTTTTTCTACTTGAAAATATCATTTTACAATGTATTCACTATTTGACCACTACAGCGACCTAAAATGACCTTTGAATTCCACTAAAAAGGATAAGCATCATCTACTCAATATGAGCTATCAACATGCCAAATATATGATCTTGGTCTAGCTTCCTGAGGTAAAATATTTACCAGCAGTATTCGAGACTTTCACAGTTTGACCTGTTCACCCAAAATGCCCTTTGACCGCGAAAAGGAACATTACCATTTTGCTACTTTAGATGGCACATCCACACTCCAAGTCTGAAATCCATCTTTGTTACTCATCTTTGGGATATGATTTCAAAGTTTTGACCTTCTTTGAGCCCATAAGACCTTGATGTTCCCGAAGCAGTAAGGGTCTGCACAATGTGAGACAGTCACATACTAATCAATACAGTATGTGGTCCCCACTCACCTTAACACTTGGCAGTAAAGGATAATGGTTCAACTAATCCCAGAAGCTACGATCCTAGGTCCACCCTTCAATATGTGTCCAAAACAGAATTCATCCATATCCATACACTGCATCAACATTCTTCTTTCTCATTGGATGAATGCTAAATCTACCACTTAATGCAATGCTACCTCACTAATATCTACAGTATGACATTATTAAACATTAAGTCTTGATAGGTTCAATGCTTTACTTGAACACGAAGAATACTCAGGCAAAATGGTGCGATGTTTCTTCTCTCTAATTCTTTGACAATAGATCAGTCACATGACAAGCAAAAGAAAATGTCACAAATCCCTAAAATTCTTGACTTTTCCTTGTTGTAAGACGTTGCTTCAGTTTTTCCTGCCTTGACAACACCACAGCAAGACAAACAAATTCTCAAAATTACAAACAGTAAAAAAGTAAGTCTACAAAAGTGACTTAAAGAGTTTCCCCTAAATACACGGCACTGTACCTGCTTTCTCACAAATGCCACATTTCTACAATCCTGTGACCTGTGTGCCATTAAGTATCTTTTAATCGCCTTCCACTTTGGCAATAAATATGGACAATATGAAAGAATACTTGGAAACCTTTCATGAATGTTCCTTCTCAAAACAAAATAAACTGTACAATTTAAAACACTGTAAACGCTTTTCTTTTTTACAAGCACTACATTTTCTAAGACCCTGTAATTTTTCCTGCCATGATGACATGTTATACATGCTTTATTCTTTGGCAATATAATATTGACACATAAATGGAAAACTTATTTCAAAGTTCCTTTGAAATATATTAACGGAAACTCACAACTGTAAACTACAGCCTCTGCAAGTTACTGAGGTTTCTATCATTACCAGACTTGTAGTGTGAGTACAAAGTCATAAGTATGAGTACAAGTGTAGTGTCTCTGGTTGTGAGTATGAGTACACGTATAAGTACCATCTTTTTCCATGAGTATGAGTACACAATATTGCCATAGCCCCAATGTATGTCCAAAATCTGTGAGTAGGAGTACAAGTATGAGTACAAATCCATTCTCACAAGTACAAGTATGGGAAATCATGCAAAACTGTGAGTATGAGTACATACTCACTACAAGTATGATCATTACAGATACAACTACAGTGCTTCACAAACAATAAAGTTGGAAAATAGAAAATGGAAAATTACCTATACCATAAATGCTTAACATACTATCTCACACAATAAGCATGATCATATACATCTGGTAGGAGATACCAACTGGTCCCATGGGCATCAATCCTTGGGGGACAGGGGAATGCATCCCATCACATTTTGGAAATACACCCATTGACTTAAGGTTTCTACACAGTAAATGTTTGACAGAAGTGGCCATGTCCCCCCCCCCCCCATCCCTCCCCCCACATTCAAGTAAAGATTGAGTCTACTTGCTGGTCCCATTAGTTTATCTCAGAATGCCATTCCCTCTGCGTTTCCCCTTCCCCAAACATGCATGAGTTTGGTAAATAATCAGTGTACCGTATCTAGGGTCACAGGTAATAACCAAAGTTCATAATATCAATACAATAAAAATAAAATAACATCAAACTCTATAAAACTCACAGCAAAGACCATCCCATACCTTCAATGGAATGCAAAAACCTGATAATATATGCACAAAATTGCTTACTTTTAAAAGTACTGTATATACACCTGCAAATCCTACTTGCATAATTCACACTGATATAAAGCACCATGTGAAAGGTGGGTCACATAAAAGGAATGTGAAAGGTGGGTCACATAAAAGGAATGTAAAAGGTGGGTCACATATAAGGAAATAGAAAGGTGGGTCAAAATAAAAGAATGTAAAAGGTGGGTCACATAAAAGGAATGTGAAAGGTGAGTCACATAAAAGAATGTAAAAGGTGGATCACATAAAAGGAATGTGAAACACAGGTAACAAAAAAAGGAAGTCATGCCATGCTGAGAGATTGCATGAACCCACAACTAACTGTATGATAATAAACTGATGTGAAATTACAAGAGCATCAATGATGCTGTAGCTCAACTACAATTTCTCTCACACAGTTACTGTTATATAGTTTCACTAGGGATCCAAATCAAGAAGTCGTAGACTGTCATGATCTAGCAACTATAGACTGTCATGATCTAGCAACTTCAGTGCTATAGATGTAAATGGTCACAGCAGTGGTATATCTGCTAGAGTTGTCCGGCTTGCGACTTTTTGTTAAGTGTTTGTGGGCACAGTACTGTAGGTAATTCTGCTGACAAAAATTAGGCTACTTACACCCCAATTTGTCAGGTCTGTCAAAAAATGATTCCTGTAGTATACATCATACAAAACATAAACCCTTATGGAGAAGCACTAGCATGGATTTCACCATTTGATGTTTTGTGACCCCAAATGGCAATTAACATTAGTGTTTGCACCGGGTCCAAAATTCGGAACCAGGTACCCGAACTCGATGGTCGGTCGGGTACCCGGGTACCCGAAAATATAACTTATGTTAGGCTACAAATTTGTTCTAAAGTCATAAAAGTCATAATGAGAAATTTTGCTTTGCAAGTTGATATAATATAACACCAACGTATCTTACGTATGGGCATGACAAGTGTTCTTAGGCGTGTCCGTGATTAATTTTGCCAGGAAAAAGTAACATGTAAGGTGTTCTGTCACACATGCAATCTATGTTAGTGAAACTTTGGATCCAGGTAGCAATTTGAGAACAGGGTCCTGACATCATCAGTCGGGTACCCGGGTACCCAGTGCAAACACTAATTAACATCAACACAACGTACACCTATGCATCATCCACTGAACACTCTGGCCAACTTTGATAAGCTTCCGACACAACCATGAGTATTTCAAGGCTTTTGCTTGATTCTACTGTTTGCCCTAGCTCTTTGACCCCAAACAACTTTAACCTTCTTCAAAAGTAAAACTCTGATGACCCATCAATTCATCTACTGCATACTCTTGTCAACTTTGATAAAAGTCAGACACAACCCCTAGGAGCTGAAGGCATTTGCACAATTCCAGTGTTTGACCTCTCCTTGACCCCAAATGACCTTTGACCTACTTCAAAAGTACAACTTTGAAGACCTGTCATCTACTGTACACTCTGGCCAACTTTGACAAGGTTTGGATATAACCCCTAGTGGTTGAAGGGTTTTGAGTGATTTCACGGTTTGACCTCTCTGACCCCAGATGACCTTTGACCTACTTCATGAGTACAACTCTGATGACCTATCATCAATTGAACCCTCTGGCTAACGTTGATAAGATTTGGATATAACCCTTAAGAATTGAAGACATTTACAACAGTTCACTTTTTGACCTTTCTTTGACCCCAAATGACCTTTGACTTACTTCAAAAGTACAACTTTGACAGCTTGTCATCTACTGAACACTCTGGCTAACTTTGATAAGATTTGGATATAACCCTTAGGAGTTGAAGGCTTTTGATTGATTTCACTGTTTGACCCCTGCTTGACCCCAGATGACCTTTGACCAACTTTAAAAGTATGACTTTGATGACCTGTTATCTACTAAACACCCTGACCAATTATGATAACTTATGGATATAACCCCTAGGAGTTGAAGGCTTTTGAGTGGTTTCACTGTTTGACCCCTGCATGACCCCAAATGACCTTTGACCTACTTCAAAAGTACAACATTGATGACCCATTATCTTCTTAACACTCTTGCCAGATTTGATAAAATTCAGACATAACCCATAGGAGTTGAAGGCTTTTGCGTGATTACACTGTTTGACCTCCTTTTGCTTGACCTCTCTTTGACCCCAAATGACCTTTGATCTACTTCAAAAGAACAACTTTGATGACCAATCATTTACTGAATATTCCTGTCAAATTTGAAAAGATTCCAACAAAACCACAAGGAGTTGAAGGCTTTTGCGTGATTTCACTCTTTGACCTCTGACGACCCCCAATGACCTTTGACCTACTTCCTGTTACCATAATTATCAAGCCCTTGATATGTGTTATACCCACACCAACTTTGAGAAGGAACGGTCAAAGCACCTGCAGACAGCAGCCTTTTTTCCAATGTTGACGGACAGACAGACGGACAGACAGACAGACAGACAGACAGACAGACGCATTGCCATGACAATAGCTCAACTTGTTGAGCTAATAATCACCACCTTTGGCAACTTAAAGTCCTAACATCCTACATTTTTCTTCATCATCCAGGAATTCAGTTTGGGGTGACTGCACTTTCCCTTACAAAAGTCTCAGCAAGTAGCATATGGAATGAAGGCACACTGTACCTCAAGTCTACAATTACAAAAAATATATAGGACAGAGGGTGGAAAATGGCTGGCATTGGTCAAAATCCCTTCTGTACAGCATGTTCAGTTGATGAGACATAAAATATTTAAATTTATTCACTTTAAATGGTCAATAGTGCAACGATTTGTATCCCCAACTTGTGCAACTCAAGTTGCCTTATTTTGTTTGAAATAATAATATTTATGTGACTTTGCAAAAAATTATTTTTTTCCTGCACAGAAAGTTGTGAGGAGAGGGCTTGTACAGTCAAGTCACTTTATAATATTAAAACAGAGATAGAACATGTTACAGGCCTGCAGGGGTTAGAAAAACACAGATAAACAAAGAAGGTAATCTTGAACAGTCCACTACTTTGAATATCTCAGAATATAAATGAAAACGACCTTCAATGATGTGAGATGGGCTAAATGTGATTCATTTGTAGGATGTATTCTGCCCAATTTTAACTGAAGATACACTGTATGCCCCATATACAGTATTTGTGTACATGAACAGGGGGGAGGGGGCATAGCACTGGGAGTTATCCACGGCTACATTCGTTTTTTTTATTATAGCAGCAGAACACCCCACCCCACCCCCCTTTGGTTCTCATCCTTAAATTTTTGTCTCTTTTGGTCACAAGCCTAGACTACAACTTTTTCAAGGTCCTCATACAGTAATTTAGTTTCTGTCATTGTGCCTTTGACTTTGTGCTTGTTATTACTGAGAAATCATTTGCAGAACGAATCTATTGAGAACTGAATTCTCACCATGGTTAGTGTAGGACAAGGTCCACCCAAATTACAGTATTGTTATGACATGCCTTTATTCTGATTATAAAAACCTTCAGCAGCCTCTCATCGTTTCTCCATTTTTCTCACTAACACAGGCATAGAAGGAGGGAGCTACAGCCCCTCATTCAGGGAGAATATATACTTTTTGGGGGCAAAGTATTTCCATTTTTCATGAACATGTGTGACCATTGAGCTTCATATTTCGTACAAAAGTGCTCAGCCCACCCAAACTTAAAGAGTCCTACACATATGCCTTCTTCATCCCATCTAGCATAGATCCCTTCTACCTCCAAGCACTGCACTGCATTGTCCACTGCAACAATCATCCTAACTTTTGTCACACTGAATAATGAAAAAGCCAAGATATGTACAAGTATTACGTCCATGGCAAAAAGTTACAGTGTAAAATAATGCCAAGAATAAAGTAAACAATGAAATAGATAATTACAAATTTTGCCCATGGTCCAGTTTGGAACCATTCAAAGATGACCCGAATGACCCCCATGATACTCTCTGGGAGTTGAGCTTTCAGCAGTCCAGATTTGGGGCCAGATGTAACAACATGGGCAGCAAACATCAGGATGATGGGACATGATGAGAAGAGGAACCTAGTGATAACCTGAAAGAGTGACGAGGCAAAAATTATTACATGTTCTACTTTAATTTATAATATTTTTCCCAGATAAAAAGAAAATATTGTATGGATGTAAATTATGGCTACTCTTAACATATTAATCAGCCCAACTGGAGACAATGATCAAACACATAAAAAGTTTACCCAGCTTCTTCACATTTAAGTCATGGAATCGTGCACAGAAAGGATTATGGAGTACATGGAAGATTCCCAGACATCTAATCCCTCCCCTCATAGTTCCTACCCCCAACAATTCCCCAGGTACAATTCACTCATGGACAATTCCTACTCTAAACGATTTCCTCCGGAAGATTCACACCCAGGACAATTCCAAATTTTTTGGTGGGGGGAGTTGACTTACAGTAGCAGTATTTGTCATAGGAGGGAATTTTCCAAGTGTTAATTTTCCCAGGTTGAGTTGTCCCGAGGAACTATCCAGATGGTAATTGCCTTGAGGAAAGTTGTCCGTTCATGTTCAGCAACATTAGGACAACTGACAAAACTGATTAAACCCTTGATTCCTTGCCTCATGGATATAGGTGTACTTTACTGTAAGTTTAGTACAATGGTTTCCTGTTGACACAATATCATGGTGAAGTTACTGTGCTCAAAGTTAGGTCGGCATGAAGGAAGATAAAAGTCCATGGGTATAGATCAAACAGATGTTGATATCATGTCAAAATCATCATAAAATTAGCTTCTTGTTTCTAATTTTGGCCATACGGTACATGCTGGTGTAAGATCCAAACATGTTTCAAACTTGACAAATCTTGTTAACAAGGTCAAGGTGCAGTGGCGTCACAAGAGTTGTTTGCAGGGGGATCAAGTGACTCGACATGAGCCCCCAGAGCCCGGGGCCCGGACTACCTGTCTGCTTCATCATCCCCTGTGGGAACTCAGCTAACACTTCTTTAAGGCCCAGCTGGCAGTGTCATTCTTGAAAGAAAAGAACAGGACCGCATCATACTGCTCAATTTAATTTAATTTAAGTGCTCCTGCCGTCACAAATTAACAATTCACCAGAGGCAGAGGGGTCAAAAAAGTGCACAAGTTTTCATTTTCATTTTCCTTCTCTTTCCATTTTTTCTTATTCATTGTTTTCATTCCTTCTTCTCTATTTTTCTTTTTTCATCCGCCTTCATTTTGCGCCCCCTGATTTGTGTAGGGAGGGGCAGCTGCCCGTCCCTTCCCTTCTTTTATTACGCCACTCTCAAGGTGGGGGCCACATGCAAAGGTGAGATTCATACAGGACTTCTTCCTTGTGATATCAAATAGACAAAGTTTTTAGTTAGATGTTAGTGATCTCAAATGGCTTTTGACCTCCACCATATATTGCAGAGACCATATGTTCAATATGGAGTGCTCACCTGCAAAGTATGAGATTCATACTCATTTTACTTCTTGAGATATCACATTAACAAGATTTTTGCAGTTTGAACTTGAACTATGGTGACCTCAAAGGACCTTTAGACTCTACAGTCTACAAAAACAATGACCATTACCTTCTCAATATAGGGCACCTGCATGCCAAAAATGACCAAGGTCCCGCATTGATCTATCTTGAGATATTAGGTTTACAGGCAGTTATCAAGGTTTCTGCTGTTTGACCTCTGGTGACCCAAAATGACCTTCACCAAAATCTTTCCTTTATTTCTACTTAATGTGAGGCACTCACAAAGTTAAGTGCATACTGTTTGAGATTAATTGAAGGTGGCCTTTCCTAGCATATTAAATTTTTAACCTTTTGACCTCTGATGAGCTCAAGTGACCTTTGACCCCACCAAAAATGATAGAGATCATCTTATCAATATGGGGTATCCACATGACAAGTATGGGATCCATCACAGTGACCGTTCTTGAGATATCATGTGTACAAATAATTTTCATGGTTTCTACAGGCTGACCTCTAGTAATCCCAAATGAACCCCCAACAAGTATCGCAGAGACCATAATTTATGGAGTACCCAACTGGAAAGTTTGAGATTCATAGACATTTTCCTTCTTGATATCACATTAACAAGATTTTATACATTTTCACTTCTAGTGACCTCTTGAAATGATGTTTGCTATAGCGACCATCTACTCAATATGGAGTATTCACGTGACATGTTTGAGATCTCTTAAGCTTACGTGCATTGACATTAGATGTTTACAAGCAATATTTAAGGGTTTACCATCTGACCTCTGGTGACCCTACATGGCCTTTGACCTATACCAAAAGGAATAGGGATCATCTACTCAACATGGAGTATCTACAAGTAAAACATGAGATCCGTCAAGCTTGCCCACCTTTGAGATACCATGTTTACACATGAGTAGTTTTCAAGGTTTTCACTAATTGACTTCCCATGACCCCAAATGACCTCTGACCTCCACCACAATCTAAAGGGATCATATAGTCAGTATGCTGTATCTACATGCTAACTTTGAAAATCGTTCGTTTCCCGTCTGGAAGTATCATGTTTATAAGCAGTTTTCACAGTGGCCTTTATGGTTTGACCTCTGTGACCCCAGGTGAACTTTGAACTCCAACAAAACAATGGGGTTCATCTACTCCCTTCCTGATATGAGGTATCCACCTGTCACGTATGAGATTCCTCACAGTTCCCCTTCTTGAGATATCATGTTTACAAGCAAAGCATCACATACACACACATAAACACACACACACATGTTATCATGATCCCATAGATTCCTTCTGCCTTCAGCAAGTAATCAAAACTTACAAATTGCCCCAAAACAGAGTAAGTACAATTCAATGACATCAGTGAAGAGTCTCTACCCCACTAAAAAAACATACTTAAATGGTTCATCCATCTCTTCAACACCCCACTCTCTAAGAAGAAAAATTTCTGACTTTTGAACTTTATCGGTACTTTAAAAAAAGTTTTCATTGACTGTTCAACCAGTTACAGCAAGCTCTGGATTTGTGAATTACAGTACCAGTTTAAGAATATAAAATTCTTGGAATTTTTAGATATACTGTGACAAAAGGCTAACTTAAGACATTTAAAATCACCTACCTCGATATGCATAACAAAGACTCCAAACAACAGAAGGAAGCCCAAGTGTGCCAGGTAAACAAAACTCTCTTCATTAAAGAAGCCTTGATTCTTGGCGTACTTGTCCCAAGTCTTCCTCTGGGGAAGAAATCCAAGCCATTTTACAAACTCCCAATTCTGCTTCATGTAGACACTAATCGCTTGAACAGAAAGAACGATGACTGGTGTAGCAAGAATAAAGTTTGGAATTTTTCGAAGCTGGAAGTAGTTAAAGAAACCGACTTCCCACACATCTGACTGTATATTGGAGTAAGGCAACGGTAGTGTTTTCTGACACCAATCTGGTTCCTTAGATGAAGGAATGGTGTTCACTGCACCGTTGACAGGAAGAATGTACTGAAAGAATTTGGAGGGAAAGTCAAATTTTTGGGAATGACAGATTTCTGCAAAGGAGTACAACTGGAACATGACAAAAGGTCCAAAGATGAAAACAGCAAAGCCAAGCAGAATGAGGGCAGTCTTCAGAGACTGTAGGATGACATATAAATAAATGTTAGTTTTTCCAGCAGTTAGATTGATGAGAGTGGTTCTAATCTGCTGCTGGGTCCAAAAGTAAATAAGGAAACCAAATGAGACAATTCCATTGGATCTGCTTGCTGCTGATAAACCAAACAGCAATGCACTCAATATAAACGACTGGTCTTGAAAGGCTAACATACCCCAAAATGTCAGAAAACAAAATAAGGCTTCTGAATATGATGCAGACATAAATACACTAGCTGGATTAATGCAAAACAATACAGCAGCAGCAAATGCCATCTTATCATCCTTAAGAATTTTCTGACCCAATCCATAGACCTGGTTTCCAGCAAGAATAAACAGAATAGTGTTGATAAACCAGGATGAAATCATCAAACTTGATCTGAAAGAGATGATGGAACCTGTACCGATAGCAATCACAGAGGCAACACCTCTCACCAAAGCTGGGAAGAATGGGAAAAATACAAACATTTGCGGCTGGGAGTAACCATCTTCGGCAATGGTGAGATAGTATGATCCATCCCATTTGTTGAAACCTTCCAGGAGAAAGTGAACCAGTTTGTCGCCATCTGTTGGATCTTTTAGAGGTCTAAGCCGGAATGCATCAGCACTATGGTCAACCAACAGCCAATTAAAGAAAACCTAGGGGATATAAAAAAAACACCCACATTAATTCAAAAGGTAAATGAAAGTTGCTTTCCAAAATCAAAATCTTTTTTAAATTAATATCTTATTGCATGGTAAAGAGTATTAGGCCTACAGTATCTGCAGGTGTAACATGCAAAAGAGAGTTGATGGACAAAGTCTGGTGAGAAATATTGTTACTGTACATATTTGAAGGCATGAGAGGTCCCAGGACTTTATGGCCAAGGGATGTGAACAATTTGTACACTGTGCACAAGGACTGTGTTGGAGGAGAATGTAACAGAAATACACAGCACTGTTCAAAGGCTAGCCTTCATATGGTATCCAGTCAAAACATCACTTAACCAAACCCTCCCCACTTTTTAGCTACTAACATGGTATTACACAAGTAATACAAAAACATCCCCACCAGTGAATGTTACATATAAAACATCTTTAAGTTTAGGTAAAGAAAAGTTTAATTGTAATTGATTTGTTGCAGACAGGCCTATTAAGAAATCAGAAACAGTTTTTTTCTTCTTTTTTTTTTCAGAAAAGTAATAGGGCCTATCATGACACGAAGAAAAGTACTTAGTGCCAGGCTAACCCTAGCAAACCTGTGCCCACTGTACTTTCTCACTGTAAAACCTGCATGTAGTCTATATTTTATAACACGTAAAACTGCATTTTAAGTAATGCGGCTGTAAATTGTAATTTTTAAATAATTTTCCTAGAAGAAACAGAAAACTAGCCTACTAACATTAATAAAAACATTAAAAGAAACTGACCAAATAGTTACAAGACTATCATAAACCTATACCAATGATTAAACCCAGGGTCATTTTAGTTTTAGTACGGGGACATTTTGACCAATAGCGGGGATGTTGTGGTATGATTTGGTAAAAGTACATTTTGACTGGTAAGCCTACATATCATGTACAGTAGCTTAGGCCTAAGGGCCATTTCATCACTCCAAAAATATCATCCAGTATAGTAAAGGCACCAAAATTGATGTGGGCCCATAATTGACACACCTTAAAAAATTATTAGCTATCACCGTAGCAACGTAACTGTAGCAAGACTAACGTTTTTGAACCTATCCAGCATTTTGCTTTTCACTATAATGAATCCATTTCAGGTACGTGCATACCTAAATATGATTATTTTTCAAGCATTTTATAACTGCATCCCACCACCCTTGTGTGTATTTTTAACATCTGGAAATAATACTCTCGAAAAACGAAATTTACCTCGACCTGGTGTGCACTGTCCATAAGTACTGCTTCATCTGATGTACTTACGCCTGTACAGTGTGCTGAGTGCATAACCTAGGTTATAAAGTTTAACATAACATAACATAACAGGTTAAAGGGCAAAGGAGGGCTAAGGCCCCATAAGATGCCCTGAAGTCCATACAACCTTAACTGAAAACAAAGAACCAACCAACACCAAACGAGCCCAGCACAATTAGATTCTACCACACTTATGGAAGAACTTGTCAATGTTAACCTTAAAGCAGTGCACAGATGTGGAGTTAACTACCCACTCAGGCAGACTATTCCACTCGTTAACAACTCTATGAGAAAAGCAGAACTTCCTAATGTCGAGCCTTGCAAAATTCTTTACTAGCTTCTTACAATGGCCTCGAACCCGAGAATTACATTGAACCTTTAAATAATTGCAAGAGGACAAAGGATTCCTTTCAGAGAGAAATTTGTACACCTGAAGCATGTCCCCCCTAATCCTTCTCAACTCCAGGGTGGTAAGCCCAAGATGCTTAAGTCTAACATGATAAGGTAGGTGTCTCACCTCGGGTATAAGGCGAGTGGCTCTCCTCTGAACTTGCTCTAAAAGAAGCTTGTCCTTTTCATAGAAGGGACTCCAAGCCTAGGCTGCATAGTCGAGGTGGGGTCTTACCAACTGCTTATACAGATTTAGTACAATTTCTTTACTAAAACTACTGAAATTCCTCTTGATCAATCCAAGCACCCTATTAGCCCTAGCAGCAGCAGCTGCACACTGTCTAGATGGCTTTAAATCACCTGTAATAACTACACCCAGATCCTTCTCAAAAGTCACATCACTCAGAATACTACCATTCATGTTATAATCATAGCTGAAATTTTTAGGACCAAAGTGAAGGACTTTGCACTTATCTGCATTAAAAGACATTTGCCAAGTCTGAGACCATGAAAATAACCTATCCAAGTCTTTTTGCAGTAATGAGGCATCATACCTATCACTAACCTTCCTATAGAGCTTAGTATCATCAGCGAACTTACTAATACTAGATGTGAGAGAGCTATCAATATCATTGATGAAAATTAAGAAAAGAAGCGGGCCAAGAACAGAACCCTGTGGAACTCCACTTGTAACTTCTTTCCAAGAAGAGAAATTACCATTAACAACAACTCTCTGAGATCTACCATTGAGCCATGAATTTATCCAGTCAGCACAACTGCCCTTGATGCCTAACCTATGCAGTTTAACCATAAGTCTACCTAATGGAACTTTATCAAAGGCTTTTGAAAAATCAAGGTAAATGACATCAACACTGTGACCACAGTCAAGAGATAAGGAAACATCCTCAAGAAAGCTTAGTAAATCAGTAACACAACACAGTTTATTTTACTCTGTCTGTAACTTGACCAAACTTTGTTTCTTTCTAAGGCAGGTTAGGAGGACAAGTTATTTAAGTTTTGCATGATACTGTATGTGAGGCAACTAAGCGCCTTCCTGTGGAGCAGACTCTTGCTCAGCAACTCTACTACAAGGTCTAAAGCCATACAGCTTACTACGTAGGGATCTCTACGTACAGTAACTGTACAAAGACAATGTAACTGGATGCACACTACACATATGGAAAATGTATTAGGCCTATTTTCAGCGCTGGTAAGAGACTGACATTGAAGAAAATTTTCGAGTCAAATCAAGCTTTCTTTTTACTACTTTTTGGATCAGAGTAAGAGAACTACATGGGTACAGTAGCAATGCATCTGCAAGTTATTGCACATTTCAAAAAGGCAAACAGGAGAGTGTTTGGATTTATTTTATTCCACATATCAGCTTTGAAACTGCTTAGGTGCTTCAATTTCGGGCCACCATGCTACTGAATATGCAGTTCATTGATTAATTGATGGATTATCATGTTCCCTTCCACCAACTCCAAATTCACAGTGAATACCAGCTAGGTACCAGGAGTTCTGGTCTGAAACTTCCCATGATAGTACGGGAAGTTAGAATCCATAGTAGAATAAATTCAAAAACATAATTGATACTATTCTACGGAAAAGACAGGGGCTCTACATAAGCCAAAAACGGCTGTCTGCCCCAGTTTTTAGGACCATCGGCATTTACTGCTGGTGGGCTCCGGTGAGTTACGGTGAATTCTGTGACAGTTGCCAAGCAGGTAAGGTGTTAATACTACAATCATGTGTTCACTGCACTATTGTATTGCTAGCACTAGGCTAGTCCGCAGTCTGCTGACCTAGTATTTGGGTCGCTTTGGTGATTCCCATACTAGGTCAGCAATATACCCATGGGCAAAATTGGGTACCATGCACCTTCAAAATTTTGAATGGTCATGAGCTTTCTCAAATTCACATTTACTCCTACGTAATTGACCTCTACAGCTAGGTCCTTTGTATGTTTAAGACCCTTCATTCTAAGACTATTTTCACATATTCACCTGAGAACAACATTTTTGATTTATACAAACGATCCTGTTTTGTTCTTTAAACATTCTACGAAACTGCAAAATCGTGTCACTAGGACATTCACAGTATTGTATGCTAAAAAGCACGGATTGCTGTTCAATTGTGACATAGGCCTAGTCCATAGCTATGGTTACGTTGATGCACGCGCATACGCATATATAGCAACAATCATTGCAGAAACACACACAGACGATGTTACTCTCACAGTAAGCACGCAGGAAAAACTTTTTACAGCAATAGCCTAGGCCTAGTTCAGGGAACAAAGTGTACACGTGTGAGAACTAGGCCTACGTACCCTAGGCTAGCACTAAGTTAGGCCTACTTGATAGTTTCGCAAAATTGGCATTTACAATAACTTAGTAGCCTAGCCTACATGCAAAAAGAGTAAGTTACTGTAACATCTCTAAACTTGTGCAATTTTTAATTCCGTCTATCAAACTTTGTGAAAAACTTACTTGCAAGCAGAAGGTTAGTACTCTTGAAAGCAGAGCAAATTTTAAAACAGTAGAGGCCATCATGAAAAGCGAATCGAGAAACCGTGCTCAGCAAATTTGGCCTTTGTAAATGCTGTACTCAATATTTCCACATTCTGACAGACTACGGCCTTGCAAGAAGAGTCCACCAAAATTTTGTGGCTATTTTGTGATTTTCTTTCAAAAATACTGCCTTCGTGTCGTTTTCTACTGTCTTTTGTCAAAATGTACAAACTTAAACCAAATTTTAGAATACAATACAAAAGGAAAGGGCAAGAAAAGAAAAATTTCGTGAAAGAAAATCGAAATAGGCCAATATTTTTCCTTCACACAAAATAACCCCAAAACACCGAAATCCCTACGTGAAGAAAATTTTCAGGAAAGTGGAAATACTGAAGGTCGGGTGAAAACATTTTGTAGTCAGAGTAACTAATAGAGGGCGTGATCTATTATGCCGCTTTCAGAATAGAAAACATTGAGCAGGATATCCTGCTCTATGATAGAAAATTAGTAAAATACGTGCGCAAGTCCTCACAGATCCAAATGGAACTCAAACCCCATCATGAACATGAGAGGAAATTAGATCAAATGTTCCAGGGTGGCGCAAACGGAAGGCAAGGGGGATCATACCCTTCCCCCATCGGGGAAGGCTGGTCCCACGTCGGGGAAACTCCAGTATCGTCGGGGAGCCTTATAATGCGTACGATAAAATATGTAATACCATGCAGGCCCGAATTTACCTTTCTGGGGGCTCTGGGTCAGCCCTGCCTGAGGGCCCCACTTTCTTACGGCACATTGATTTTGAATTAAGCCTTAAAATTCTTTTTCCCCACCCTCCGCCACTATGGCACTCTCTCTATCGGAGACTATCTCTTTTATTTTCCCATCATTTTTTATTTTCACTCCTCCAATTTAAGACCCCTTGAATTTGGGGCCCATCAGGCCTATATGGCCCAATGGGAAATCCGGTCCTGTGTTATACCAACTCTGAGTCAGTCACCCCACGGCCGACGATTTGCTTGATTTTGCTCTTATATAGTAATTAAGGGCAGATTTTCAGCACCCAACATTTTCCAATTTCCCTCCCGATTCTCCGCTTAAAGCCAAATATTCAAATTTTCTTTAAATAAAATTCCAAAATTCATCAAATTTTCTTCAATAAAAATCCAGTTTTTCAAGCTTGCTTCAATACAACCCCCAGACTTTCAATTTTTTTTATAAATAGAAACCAATGGCATGAACTTGTTGGGGGCACGTCGCGCACCGAAATTCGACATTTGACATCCATTCGGCAAGGCTTTACACAAAAGGCTACAATAATTCATTGTCATAACATAATACCGTATCCATGTAGATTTCGAACATCTAGTTTAGCGTGTCTAACCTTGGATCACGAACAGTGGCATATTTACAGCAAGACCGGGCTTCGCTAAGGTGCCGAGGGTAGGGACATGCCCCTCAATCAGTTTAAATTTGTGGTGCCTCGTGTACTTCCCTTCCAGGCGCGGATCCAGGGGGGGCTTTCCCGACCTCAGCCCCCCTTTTTCGCCACATCAACAATAACAAATATGCGAAAATTAGCATAATGTTTATCTAGGAGAATATTTTTTTTGGGGGGGGGGGGCTTTAGCCCACTCCTTTTCGAAATGTCTGGATCCGCACCTGCCCCCCCCCCCCGTCCTTCTCCAATTAGAGCTGTGTTATTAAAAAATATGCACAGTCATACCCTTTAATTACACATCGATTTTGACGCGAGGCAGACCCACTGTCACTTTAATTATTAGTCAATCAAGGTTATGACGTTTCACAAAATTTTCTCAAAACTACGTAACATTTTTTGGCGCGGTTCGTGAACATCTGGGTTTGTGAACTTGGTGAAGTACCTCCTTATCGTTTCAGAATCTATTTTCGACAACTACAGCTGGACCACTACGGCCGTAAGTCCTCTTTATTCAATGAAAATTCTCCCATCCAGTTTAATTTTATGTGCACAAACTGTTAACATTTTTGTTGCCTTTTTAACGTGCATCTTGAACTTTGGGGATGATTGACTAGCCTCATCCCATAAGCTAATGTCCATTTTTTTAAAAGCTGGTGCATTAATATTAGCCGGGGGAACTTTACTCTTCTGTATCCTCACCCAGGCTGAGCCAAGCACTTCAACAGGGATCATTAAGTGATGATACCTCAGTAAGGATTATAATTGCTTGCCGAACAAAAATTTTTAATCACTTAATTATACCAGAATTTTTGCTTGGGTTGGACGTGCAACAGGATTCGTCTCAGAGAGCGATAGCCTAACTTTTTTATATTACTGAGGAAAATTGAGGAAATATATTTGTCATAGTTATAATTTTAAGGTACTCCAAACCAACTCACATACAAGAGCGTCTTTTTTATAATATTTTCATGGCGAAGCCCAAGATTCGCCCAGAAGGTGCACCTAGCTTGTATGCTCTGATATGAGCCGTTGGAAGACAGACGTCTCAACATTTGTTTCTATTGGGCAACATGAGAGGGATTATAAAGCCGAATACAACCTTAAAATGATATCTGTCGTCCGAACTCACAATCCCTCTCCTTTCCATAATTAAATCAATAGTGCGTGTAAGGCTAACAAAAATGGTCAAATTGTGACTTTTACTTTTGTGGTCTTCTGATAGTGGGCAAACAATGTCATGTGGAGATAGTTCAATGCTTCATTTTCATGGTCACAGTTTTGTAAACACCCCGAGTCTCCTCGGCTTTGCCCTCTAGAGCTTCACCAGACCTTAATTGTCCCTGGACCCCTTCAGGGCCCTTTGAGACGGATGTGCCACTAGAGTCCAAAACCTACAGCGAAGCGATTTGAGTCACCATGCCGAAACCTCCAGAGTCCCTCAGTTCTTCGTGTGCGTTGGTGTACCGCTCCGGGGAACGTTGTGCCCTCGATGTCTCCACTTCCAAAATTCTAGCGTCTGCAGGCTTTTGTTTCAACAGGGGGCAATAAAGGGCTGAAATTTGTTTTCGATTTGGTACAAATTTATCAAGTGGGAGCTAGGAAGGCGACCGAGAGGTGGGTGGTGGGGATGGGAGCAAACCTTTTCACAACAGACAATAGTTAATTGTCGTAACATATTTCGCACAATATCCATGTAGGATGTACCGAGTTGAATACTGATCGATTTAACGGTAGTGTATGAGAGCTTGCAAAGTGCACCAAGTGCGTTAAAATTGTAGGGACATAGAGAAGAATTTGTACTTACCTAGGGCATAAACAGATCAACTGTGGGCGCATTATCCTCAACTGCGCCAACTTAAATTGTATGTGTATTTCCTACCGATGACATCAAATTTTACGGATACCGTGGGAAAATAAAAAGGAATAACTAGTGCGACTGAGGACTATTCTAGACTTTTACATAAACTTGGAAGGCTAAGTACGTCTATGTCTCCTAAAGGATTAATTAATTCAGCTATATGAATCCAAACTATGACAGAAAACTAGCGCGAAGCGCGCCAAAAGTTCTGATAGGCGATATATATTTCGAACAAAATCTGTAGAATTCGAGGGAAAATGAGTTGGTTACACTGATCCAATTTCTACAACCCTCCATCGGCCTACAATGAGTTTTCCAAGCATAAAATTATCATAGATGCCAACATTTTGGTAGGGGTGTAACAACTTTTTGTAGGAAATTTAAGGCACGTGCACCTCCTTTAGGCTCCATCTACTCCCCCGGCCTGGTTAGAAGCAGCACATTCCACACTCAATACGAAGCTGACTACTATGAGTGAGTTAGAGTTAGATGAGGTTTTATGGCTCAGTTTCTAACCAATTGGTTTAAGTCGGGCCGTCCACGGCCTTTTTTCCAGTTGTGGGTCACTGTCTTGTTTTCCCTACTCCATTGCTTATACTGAGCACCTAGCACAATGGCAGTAGGTTCCATTTTCTAAGTCTTTGGTATGACCCGGCCAGGAGTCGAACCCCAGACCTACTTTGAGAGTCACTATGATTTTAAAGTCGAACAGGCCCGTAACCAGACGTGGTACTAAACAGGGAGGTGTTAACACCTCCCTGGTACTGAAGGGAGGCGAAACAGAAATATTGGGGGGGGGGGGGCGATCGACACACACTAAAATGCATTAAAGCAATGGTAATTTTTTATCTTCAAGGGGGACAAAACTTTAAATACGTTTCAGCTTTGCCAAGAAGCCATCAAATCTTGATTTTCTTCTTTTTTTTCTTAAAATAACGAAACTCTCAAACTTAAAGTCATTTGAAAACGATGAAATGTCAGCACTATTTTGAATTTGACACCGAGTGCAGTTCCCGAAACTAATTTTTTGCAAAGAGGAAGGTGGATTTCCGTCACTCAGAATGACAGTCCATCCCCTATACAACTAGACTACTAGTCAGAAGTCCCACTATGGCTTTAATTGACTGTTTGGTGTTCTTTTTAAACAACTCTCTTTCCTTGTTCTAAAAAATTATCACAGATGTTTATGCTTTTTGTCATTGGTTTTCTTTTCGATTTTATTTTATTTTTTATGTATTTATTTGTTTTTTTTTTGTTTAGCTGTTTGTTTGTTTTTGTTTTTGTTTTGTTTTGTTTTTTTTTTTTTATTTCGACAAGTAAATAGCTTTTCAAAGCGACACGTCCGGCTGCTAATGTTACTCATGACGCACAGGAATACTTTTGCTTTGCAATACTTAACTTGCCTAACTGCTTACTTTTTGCATGTCCTGTATAGGTTTAACCTTGGCATTGTAAGAGTTGCTTACTGTTATTTCCTTTTCCTTTTTTTACCTCATTCCTTCGTTTGAACAGTTTAATTAGTTTTACTGCAGACGAGTTTTTTTTCATTGGGCGGGAAACGATTAGCTTTAAAAGAGTTTGGTTTCTCGCCATGACGCAGAAAGAGGTATGTAAGAAATCATTAGGACATCTAGACAATGTTTATAATTACTGATGAAATTTGGAAATTATCTCCCACGAAAAAGGTTCGAACCTGGCAATTTTGAACGTTGACATTCTGGAGTTTGTAGAAGGCAGAGTATTTTCAGGAGAAAGTGGGACTTATCTGTGTTCAGTATGATTCGTATTGGGAGAGCTTGACTGTTCCATTGAAAAAAAAGTTAAAATTGTTTAAAATTTGTTTTCGTCAAGATTTTGTTCGTCTTATCCAGACCGAACTGGCAGTGTACGTTTTTAAATTTTAAACGTTCCTTATTTTGTGTTTCCCTCTGATCAGTTCCGTGTGTTCGTTTTTTTTTTTTTTTTTTTGTTTTGTTTGTTTCTTTGTTTTGTTTTTGTTTTTGTTTTTTTTTTCAGCTGAAGTCAACAATATCAAAGCAAAAGTGAAAGCACCTAGAAACACTAATATTCAGCACGGGCAGCTTACTACGCACACGTTAGCCTTTCACTTGTCTTTAAAGCGACATTTCATGCTGTATCACTAAGCCGTGGTAAGCGAAGTATTGGAAGAACGGTCACAGCCAAGTGGGTTAAGTCGTTGGACTTGTGATTTTTGGTCGTCGATTCCTGACTAGTTCTTGATGGACATCTCATGTTTCCCTTTTCCCTTCCCCATCTAATAGCAATGTTTCAGCTTTATAGGAATGTAGACAGACGGAAAATTTCGAATGAGAAACTCCCAAGCAGGTTGCTAGAAAACAGGAAACAGGCATATGCATTTCAATTTTACTGGATGTTGTTGGGGTGGGGTAGAAGGGGGTAGTTGCGAGGGTGAAAGGGGTGTTAACGGGGGTGAGAGAGGGTCGGTGTGAAGATTTTTATGTGTAACCCAAGTTGGGCCAAACAACATTTTAATCAGTTTCGAGGAATGGTCACAGGATTCCAAGAAATAAAGTGATTTGGGTTAGTCAATTCTGAAGTACATGTGGAAAATGTGCAAGAGTTACACTGCGGCCTTGTACCTTGGACCAGGAGATGTCACTCTAACTACTTGGACACTGTGTAGCCTAGCAACGCTGATTCCTAGCCTAGAATTTGTGTACGGTATGAGCAACGTTATTGAAGATTCTCTTCCAAACATATATTTGTAAAATACATCAGGATTGATTACATTTTGACTAAACTACAATACTTTACGAAAAATATAACTCTGCCAATAAACTGCAATAAATGTGCGTGAATCAGTTTATTACTCCAATTAATATATATCTTCCAATAAATATTACTTACATATTTTAAATTGCACAACACAAACTTGACAAACATAAATGTACCAGCCTTATAATCTAGATGGTAAAATATGGTTAGCTTTCCAACAAAAGACCTATCTCTTAATCAGTCTGTCATTATTTCTCCAGTTCCACTAATTAAATGTCACCAAGACGCAGCTGTAGGGGCTCACCCGTCCCCTATCCCCTCCCAACTATCTTTGATATATGACTTTAATAGGACAAAAAACGTCTAAAATGTACAAAGAACACAGATCTTAGGTTAAATACTATCACTGTTCCTCCTCACTTTTCAACCCAATCATGTCACATAGGCCCATTGAATAAGAGGTGCATTCGGAAGTACTTAACCTCCCAAAGTTTGATATTCTCCCACCCCTTCCAAGGAATACTTCTACTGCTGTAGTTTCAATAGAGACACCAAAGTGGATCCATCCTGAAAGCACCCCTCCATATCTAAGCAATACCCATCTAAATCTGAGCTGCTGGTTACAGGCCTGACACTATGTCATCCTTTACAATCATTTTAAGTAGATAAATGCTTACTGTAAGAAGAGAAAGAGGTTGCCGGACAGGAATTTAGCCAAGAAAACTTGAGGCAACAAAAGAGGGGATGGCTCCCATACAATCACCCACATTCTCCAAATAATTTCAGGAGTGACACCATAAAGGGATAAAACAGAATACCTCTCCTCTAGTCCTTGCCACCCCAATAACTTTAATTATGACTACAGTAACTTCAGCTGCTGTTGCTTGGTTATAAATACATTACAGCAACAACAAAGATATTTTCTTTTATTTCTTGTTGAAAGTGACTCACCTACAGAGGATTACTTCTGTTCAAGTCCCTCCCTTTCCCCCTCCCCTAATAAAATCACTGCCACACTGTCTTGCTTTACAAAGGCTACTTCAGACTAAGGAGGATCAAGATGTATCACAGTTACCTCCCTCTACTTTAACTGAGGTAGTACATCACTAAAAGATGAAACCCCAAACATCCTCAGTCATTGGCTGATAGCAGGATAAGAAAGTAGCTCTTCAAACACGGTAATAAATACTACTGTTGAAACACATTTTACAGTTATGCTTGAAGACTCAATCAGTCTGCCTGAGCATTTTAACTCTTCATCAAATAATGTACTTTATTTCCTTGCACCCTCCTTTTCCACCCATTTCTCTTCCCATGAGCTCTCAAAGTTCCCTTCCCTGAACCTGTATCCGTGGGGAAAGAGAATTTGGGGCAATTTCCCCTGGGGTCCATTTTATCCCCAGACTTTTTTTCACAGGTAAGGTTTCACTTAATTAAGATGTCCCTCATAACTTAAAGAGCAACAAATCTCACTTCAAACAGTAAAATTCTCCCAACCAAGTTTTCTTCCAGCCTTCTCCAATTTCAGAAAGAACACCTGTTTAGTGCACCTCTCACACAAAGCAGCAATGGCCTGTACTGAGTTCAAATTGCTCAAGGCCATATCCACACAGGCTGTGTGACCTGTCTACATACACTACCAAGGGATCTGTACAACTCATTAGAAACAGACCAATCAGATTGATGCTACTGTTTGAATTTATGTCAATCAGATTGCAGCACCCAACTAAATTTAGAACTATAAGGCTGTTCTTAATATGCTTGGGTGGGTGCCACAGACACTTGAAAGTCCTGCCCTTGACAATCTGACTGGCAGGCTATGCCGCAATCCCCTTCTCAAACTAACCTCACCTCTCACCCGCTGCAGAATAGCATCCCCTCCCCCCCCCCCCTCCACACACCATTCCTCATTAGATACAATGGTAGCATACTAATACCCAATCACAAACCCCATATCCCATAAACAAAGGTACCAACCAAACAAAATAAATCACACATCCACCAACTCACCGTTCCACCAAATTAAAGACAATGAAGACACACATCAAAATTGTTAAAACTCTTTACGCATGCAAAAATATTAGCCTTTAAGTACTATTTCCAAACTTCCAAGTAGGCCTTAACTTTGAGCAAATTATACTTTCTTAATACTGTTATAAAGTTTTCTCTATACACACCAACTACTGACCTACAGCATATCCTTACAATCCAACCAAAAATTTTAAATTATTCCAGCGCTCATAAGAGGTGAAGAAACAGTTTAAACTTAACATTTTGCATAGTAGTTCTTCAGCATTGAATTACTAAGTTATTTGTTTTTCTTTTTTCTTTTCTTTATTTACTGTCAATACTGGCTACATATAACTGACACACACCAGTATACTGACAAATGTATGTTGCACAGTGACTTCTTGATGCCAAACTTCAAATCAACTGATCTTGGATACCAGACATGATACTGAACAAGGCACAAAATAGTTTAGTTTGCATCACAATTTGCAATCCCCAAAACCCCTGATTGGAAGCGATTTTAGTTTAGTATTACTACGATGCAAAGCAATTTTTTCTTTTCCCTTGCCTACAGGTGTCCTTTTTAACTGTTTTAAATATTTCATCATGTCAGCTGCTTTCAAAATTGATCTACTTAATAATAACAGAAAATTACCATCACCATCCTGCCAGTCATAACTGAAGAGTTGATGGAACAAGTGCAAAGCAACAACTTCATTTATCAATGGTAACAAGTTCATCCCCTTCCACCCCGCCTCCCATTTTCCACTGTCTCTCTTCCTCTCTTCTGCACTTTTTCCAAATTTGCCCCTCTTATCCCCAGTTAATGACAACTTGTCTTGATAGGAAACCACTGTGACTAGGTAAGAAAATCCCAGATTTCAGATAAAATAATTCTGTATTCAGTACTACACAGACATACATGTAGGCTCTGTTGCCCCACCCCGGACCCTTCCCCCCCACCCCGGACCCTTCCCCTAACCCCTATTACTGGTTCTTACATAAAATTCCTACATAAACCTTTGCACTTCTATAAAGTTACTACTAATCAACAATAGCATCTTAATTTACTGTCACGAAGAGAAATAAGAAACATATAAAACACAGTTTATTTTCCTCAAAGCCTCCTCATGGCACCCTGTACAATGCCAATAACTTCTACAATACATAGTGTACTGTACATTTGATTTTTTTTTTTACACTACAGTACCAAACTCACCAGACTGCACTCACTTCCAGATTCAACGACCAAACGTTTCAAGGAAAGTAAGAAGGTCAACACAAACACACTGCTAGTACTGTGAAAAATTGTATGGAGAGTGATTAATCTCAAAGTTTAAACTATGGAATGGAATCCAGTTAGTGCAGAAAAGCTACTGTAGGCTTGAGGTGCGCACAGTGTTCAAAACAAAGGGTTTTACATGCAAACATGCAGTAACATTTGCTCTGTCCATGTTAAATTCTGCCTGTGTGCAAAATTTTCTGTTTTCAGCCCTTTTTCAAAGAAAAAATTCATTTGTGCATGTAACCTTTATTTTCTTATTCCAACCCTGGGTGGGCAACTCCAACAATTTTTACATCAATCTAGGCTTGGGCTGTATGACTTTAAACGATTCTGGAGTTGAGTGCTAATGACCCTGTGTGTCACAACTCTCAATAAGAATGCAAACCCTATGGACATCATAACGATAATGTAAATGTATGCAATATTTCTTTGAAAATGTTCTCCAATGATAAAACTACCTTTTTCATAATTAAACAGATACAGTCATTCTTGAAAAATTTTGCTCCAAATTGTTTATAAAATTTTTTTGCTTGCTCTTTCGGGTGTTCCTAAGCATGAAAGAGCCATTTGTCCACGCACTGATATTTAAGTTTGTCCAAGTTTACCACCATAAGTTAAAAAGAAATAAATTGGTCAAATCTAACCATTGTAAAACTTGTTTTGGAGTTGCGATTCCCCCGTCATAGTGGTGTTGCTACTTCGGTGTCAACCAGGAGACACAACTAGAAACTAGAGGCAAGTAACTCACCCGAGCCTAACATAAACCCCAAATTCTGTCACTCTGTTGGATCTACAACTATACATGTAATAGTACTGTTTGTACATACTACACCTTTAGTTGTACATGCTTTTATCCAACCTTAATATTTGGGCTTCCCTCTGACCTAATCTTCCCCACTGTATTCAGCCACTAAAACTTCCATTACCTGTATAGCAAGTTACAGTAGCACTGCCTCTTTTAGGACATGCTTCTCTCACACCCTTATCGAATCATCTGTCTCCCTATCCTCTCTTACTGTACCTTCCTAAATTTCACCTCTCTTACATTTGTCCCCATAATTTCTCACCTTTTCTCACAAACAAGGCAAGGGGTCAGGGGAGTTTGTAAGAGGAGACATTGAGGATAATTCCACATCATTCTATCTCATTAAGATCATCCTAAGGCAGCAAGGTGGTGCAAATAAACAAAAGATCAGGGCTTGGTATATCCCATGGCACTGAGGACAAAAGGATCACATGCCCTAAATATGCCAACAGTGCCCCTCAAAATGACATCCTGGTAATAGTAACATCGAAAAAAGTGCCATTACATCAGATTCGGTTTTACTGTGCCCTTTTATGGCTCAAATCAAGCCCTGGAAAGTGCTATTTCACCCCTTCACCCTATCAGCCAATCCTGTCCTTTGTGCATCATTGACATGTCAGTACTACGAGCCCCCTCTCTTCTGTCACACCGCTGTCAAGCAGCTTCAATTAAATGAACTTCACTCTCCTTTTCATCTGTTATGCAACCCCCTCCCTTATATCACACTTCTGTCAAGCGGGGCCAATAACATGCACTTCACTCTCTTTAACATCTGTTATGGAATGGTCAGGATCCGAATCCAAGTAGATATAGGCGTCTAACATGTCTTCCAAACTGTGACTTATGAATCTAATAAATGGTCGTAAATCCCCCAGGTTACCCATCTTGATGGTCTCGTAGTATGTGTGTCTCTCCGAAAGTTTGACCACCACTGGAGGGAAACCCGCCCTCATCAATATAAGATTCATAAGCAAGCGAGCTGTCCGACCATTGCCATCAAGAAACGGGTGGATATAGACCAGCTTATAGTGTGCTAGAGCGGCAAACTCTACTGGATGCAGGAGAAGGGCCTCCTCACTGTTTAACCACTCAACGAATTCATCCATAAGATCTTCTATTTCAGTTGAAGGAGGGGGAACATGGCCCCCGATAAATACCTGAGATGTCCTCACATGCCCTGCATCTATTGGGTTCACGTGACCCAGCACTCTATGATGTATAGCCAAAATATCCTTGACCGTAATTTGTCCAATCCTTTGCATCAGGGTACTATTTATATACTGCAATGCTAATTCCAAGCCTAACACTTCATTATGTTCCAATATACTCTTTCCTCCAATGGCTAGCCCCGTCTCCATAATACTCCGCATCTGCTCCAGGGTTAGCGTGTTTCCTTCAATAGCTGTCGTATGATACACCTGTAGATAATAAAACTCCTGCCTAGCTCTCTCAAAGACTCTACTACTCTCCGAAATTTTTAAGAACTGTTCGTGCTTTGCATCGATGGAGTCCAGCATTTGTTTATCAATTTCGGCCACAGAAGCCGAAGTCCTACGAAGGTTACTGAGGGCCTTTGAGTGGGAGCCATTGAATATAACAGCACACGTGTACAGGTGATCAGCCTTTACAACATCTTCGTCTTCCAGAAACTCCCCGTACTCATTCAAGACATCAGCATGGTTCGGGTCCAGGGCCAGGGCATGTTGGAATAACTTGAGGGCCTTGACCTTTTTGCCATTCTTTTTAGCATCAATGGCCTGGTGAAGGGCTGCAAGGGCCTCACCCTTGAGAACTGGGGAAAGACGTATAATTTTAAGTGTTTATTAATGACTAAGTGTGAAATGGGCCATCCCAATTTGATTTCATTATTTCAACATTGATATGTTGATGATGACAGTACAGGAATTCTCAACATGCAGCATACAGTAGGACTACTGTAATAATATATTTACAACATATGTACAGTAGGATGTTGGAGAGATATGATGAAGACCATTTATGTATTACTATTTGTTGTATGATAAATCAAAATGAAATGAAAAATTAGGAATAGGTTGACAACATGCAGTCCTATGTGATTGGTGGAATGACAACATACATGTATTACAAATGACAACATGGCAACATGCAGGAAGATGAAATGACAAAGTTAAGACACTACACAGCATATGCTACAGTGTAGTGTTGGGCGATGTATCGAAAATTATTGCTATCGCGATATTTTCTTTTTATCGCGATATGATAACAAGAATTCAAAAATGACAATAAATTCTTGAAAAAAAATGAAAAAAATTGCCTTGTAATGCTTTATCTCTTCTCACTGCTGTCTCCAAAATGTTTTTTTTTTTTGTTGAAGACATTCTTTTTTTACACTGAACTGATGAAACATCGATGAAAGTTCCATATTCTAACATGCATGAGCACGGAAGCGAACTTCAAGGGAAATTGTCTTTATGAAAATAATCTTGGATATTGAATTATCGCAAAAACAAAACATTTGTTGGTATATACTCAGCACATCATGAACGAGTACTATATAGTATCAATTGGAATCAAAGAAATACTGTACACAGGGAATTTTGGAAAGTATGGAGATGCTTGGAGCTTACAGTAGCTGGGATGCTTTACAGTAAAAAAAATCAGCAAATTTACTTCCTTCTTGACTGAGAGTTAAGGCCTCTTTAAATAACAGTATTCCCCATACCCAATACAGGTACAGCAAGACAGGTTGTCGACTATAATTTGAACTTACCTTTGGGAAAGAGAAACATGTACGTATATGTTAAAATTGAATATTAAGTTTTAGGCTACAGTGTAATATTTTCTTCCTTCTAGCTAAACAAATTTCACAACTTCCCAAACTGATCCACACTTTACCCATATTCTTATTCAATTCTCCTTTCCTTAAAAATTATGTAACACACAGTGTAAAGTAAACTACAGTAGACACATACTGTAACTACACCAACTGACAATAGCAATTTGCAAATTCTACAACAGAAAATGAAACAGACATGTGACTGGCAAATCCTAAAAAAAGAGGAAATAATTTGGAAGACAAACAATGGCACGCACAAAGCCCTGCACCCTCTCAGTCAGGGACCCAGGGGTCCACTCAAGGGCCCCTGGTGGCATTGATGTCATTATAATACAGACTTCTAATTGGATAGAACTCTGAGGACTGTTTGTACAAGTTTAATAGCTGAGATTTATAAAGACATTTATGACAGAAACTGTTCAGTTCTTTGACGTGAAAAAGAGGAATGAACAAAAATAAGAGGAAAAATTAGAAACAAAAAAGAGGAAGAAGCACATGCCTGATGAAAGTAACTCATCAATAAGACTTTACATCTGTAGGTGTGTTTTTTTTTCATTTCTCATTGGGATGGGGAGGGGGGAGACCATCATGTGGGAAGGTTTCAGCAGAGGGGGACATCTCCCTTTTGTAGGGCTGCGACGGTTAAACGGTTAACCGGTTAACCGACCGATCGATCGGTTAAACGACCGCCAAATGTTGTTTCGTTTAACCGTTTTTGCATCCTAATAAATCTGTCGCCGCAGTTCACCATTATACCTAAACTCGTTTATGCAGTAAACCGCAGAAGTTGCTTGCCCAAAACCACGTAACAATGGGTAAACTTTGGATGAAAAATTACAAAAGGTTTAAAAACAGACCTTTATAATGTCAATTGCACGGTCTGCATTGCGTTGCTTTGACTGGTATATCGATCCGTTCGCCCCATGATCTGGGAGTGGTTTGCCGAAATAAAGTGACAATAAACTCTTTCACGAAACTTTTGAAAAGGATTAAAATTATCAAGGGTGCAGGGATTAAACTATGCAGTACACGCTACAACAATCCACCATACCTTTTTAAAGTTTGGAGCACCGTAAACTTGATAGATAAGACTAAAAAAATTACCTCTAGACGGCAGAAAAATATATGCTTAATATCGTATTTTTTTCGAACATAATTAGCACAGTTCGTTGGACTTGCTGAACGAACCGGCGCACTGCACTTACGTGCATTGTACAGTACAGTACAGTATTTGTAATTAGCAGAGCTGATTGAGCTTGCTGAACGAACCGGGCCGGCCGGCCAGCCATGTGCTTCGCTGCTTCGCACGATAGTGAATTAACCGGAAATGCACAGCCCTACCCTTTTGCAGAACTTTTGTTATGGTAGCTTACATGTGTAAAGGTGCTATGATCAAAGCCTATCAAAAAAATCTAATCAGCAATGCAAAACCCTATTTTTAAGGAAAATTTCATGGGTGAAGTAACCCATATACACACATAAGCGAGAACCTGTACCAACCCCAGCTGACATGTGGAAAAAACTCTCTTCATAAGCTTCTATGCAAACTACGTACCAGCCTGATATATAGACCGTATGCATATGATGTCACAGAGCAGAAAGTGCTCCCTAGTTTGGAGGTAAGTGTGTATCACTGCAAGTTACACCAACAAATGCAGACAGCTGATTTGTAAACCAATCGGATATGTGCGTAAGTCTACTACAAGTACACGCGAGTGCGAAGTCTAAGCTGTGTGTGCAGTGTGCTCTATTGCTTTGCCTCTAAAATGACGTCCCATGGCATCAATGCATAAGGTCTATTGCAAAATCTAAGCAAAACGTGCATTTTTTTATAACATTAAAAGAATTCTTTTCAGTAAGGACAGGCTTCGACAAATCCCCCGCCCGACAGTCCGGGACAAGTAAAAACTTACTCGGGCAAGTGCATTGTTCAATCTAATAGCCCGCTGGGGCAAGTACTTACGAAGTCTCCTCCACAAATGAGTTTAAAGGCATATTAAAAGTGGACAAGTAGATATTCATGAGGACAAGTAGACTAAGAAAACAGCTTGCCCGATGGACAAGTAGTGAAAAAAGAATTTGTCGAAGCCTGAGTAAGGACTTGTCTTGTATATAAAATATATTAACTTTTATTCTGATGGTGAAGACTTGTGCCATATTTAACATTTTAATTTAATTTATACGTGCATTACATGCAGAGAAGGCTGGAAACCACAAGCTATGTTTAACAAAATCAAAACAAAGAAGCATCTAGCAACTTTTGTGTTGTGACAATTAGTATCATAGCAAAAAAACTTCATATTGAGATTGTGTATGATGTGAACTAAAAATGTGATCACAAACTTTTGGTGTTATAAATGTAAAAATACAAATTACGGTTACTAGAACCAGACATGTTCATTGCAGAGGTGTAACTGATGGGCTTCTTCTGCAGTGTAATAAGCTTATTCAGGTGTGTTTTACTGGTTCCGGTCATGACTGTTAGATGATAGGAAAAGTAAGGTTAAAATGAAAATATGTTAGGCGAATGAAGACTATTTCTTACTTAATACTTAGAGTAATTGACTGCACCTTACCTCAGAGTCACAACTCCATTTTCCATGGAGTCACAACTCCTGAGTAAGTTTCTGTACTGCCAAACATATGCACAAATATCATATTTTGGAGTTTGCATAATTTGTGTTATTTCGGAGGTTTTAATGAGGGCAGTATTGACAATACAATTGGTCATGCTGATCTATTCAATCGTGAGTTCTACCTTTAGCTGGCCACTATGATTATCGGTTATAGTCAATTTAGGCACCTCAGCCACTGAGAAGCCTGTAGTGTACGTATACCAGTGAATTAATTAATGTATACACATTGGTAGGCTAGTAGTTGGCAGGTTATCCCTGTTGAATTATCAATGTTCCTATGTACATCAGTTATGGCATCATTGCTGGAGTTGCAACTCCTTCAGAATCACATCTACTGTACAGTACTGTAACATGGGAGGTGCGCAAGCCTAATTGATAGTTTATACAGCAGCTGAATTTTGAGCAAGCTTTTCCAATTATTTCAAATAAAATGGAAGTAAATATAGTCAAGGTCCTTTTACAACAGGCCATCAGTCAGTCAGACATAAGGAGATTAAATCCACCCTTTATCATAAAGTCTGCCAGTTAAATTTTACTATCATTTTTAATATCACTTAAACTAAGTACAGAAAGAGTTACCACAAGTCTATCTGTATTGTGAACAATATCAGTACCAATTGAACAATAATGTATATACGTCGTGTATCAAGCATCCCATATGATTTTAATGGAGACATCACCCAGTTTGCACCTGTACTTTCTGAGTGTCAAGATCTTTGATAAAGACATCACAAACAAGTATTTGTGCAGTAATTCTTTTTTTCAATGCAACACTTTGACACACAAAGAAGTTTCACAAGGGTCAGCATTTCAATATGTTACTACACAATTTACACAAGTTACTACACAATACATTTTAATGTTTTGACAAAGGAACAGGAGAATGTTTTGTGCAACACCTCCACTCAAAATTCTGGTAAAAAGACAGAGGTTTCTATGCTTTTCGGTTCACTGTACAGCTAATTAGTGTTGGGCGATATATCAAAAATTATCGTTATCACTATAATTTCTTTTTATCGCGATACCATAACAAAAATTCAAAAATGACGATAAATTCTTGAAAAAAATGAAGAAATTTGCCTTATAATGCTTTATTTCTTCTCACTGCTGTCTCAAATATGTTTTTTTATTGAAGACATTGTTTTTTTTACATAGAACTAAGAAAAATCAATGAAAGTTCATCACTGAATATTCTAACATGCATGAGCACGGAAGCGAACTTCAAGGGAAATTGTCTTTATGAAAATTATTGTTGATATCAAATTAACACTATAAAATTTGTTCTGTTATCGCGATGGTAAAAAAGTCAGTAACGTCCATCACTACTGTACAGCTAATATTTCTGGACTTCAGAAAATAATGGTCTTTCGGCTGCTCTGTACTTTGTAGTGATAAACTCAAGACTGCAACTGTTTCATCTGAAATATTATGATGCATACTGCCACCATCCATTCTAAAGTCAACTTTATTGATTGTTCTTTTCCAACAGTACCAGAATATCATTTAAGGACAAAGACACATCAGACAATTATTGTTGAAAGATTCATCAATTTGACATAATTCTTGTTTATTTTAACCATTACAGTATTCCTGCAGCAACTGACTCATGACGAAAGATCCCTACGAAGAAGCAAACTCATTTTTCAAGTGAGCATGACAGCATCAATTGTCCTTGCTGCAACAGTACACACTGAGAACAGTACACTTTCAAAATTCCATTGTGTTGCAAAAGCTAATTACAAAACAATAGTACAGTAGACTCCAAATCTTCTCATTTTATGAAACCATAAAAATTCAGTAACTCCTAATTGACATCTCATTTTAGTTGTGAGCTTTGGAATCCATTTTCTAGAACAAATTTATGATTCTAGGTTATGATCATAAATGAAGAAATTTGCACGCTGAAAGTTTTGAACAATTTGCATGGCAATGTTCTCATGGTTCCTGACCTGAGTCCTTCTTCACAAATCGAAACCATGTCAACCATCTGGACAGAAGTAAAATATCAAACTTAAATTTATTACTCTGAAGTAAGTACAAACCTCTCGTGTCAGATGAATACACAGGCATACTCAGGGCCCATCTTGTGAGTGGGTTACTCGTGGGGACTGTCGGAGTCAGACCCATTCCTGGGACCAGCAAGGCTCTCTCTGTCACATGCTGTCTCAATGCCGCCCACCTTCTATCAAGAGTCAGAGAGAAGTTGAGGTGGATGGCTGAAAATAGTACTGCAGTGATCACCCCACCCAGCAGGAAACATATCAGGGAAGACTTGTTGATTGTTATTTGTATTTCAGTTGTCTTGCACATTTTTACAAACTGAAAATGTCCTGAAAAGAAAAATTAGTAATGATTTACAGTGTAAGTGCTGCAAGTAAGTAGAGAGGGGAACAGTAGGTGAATCTCATTGATGTTCTTCCAACTTGATATTGAATTTCTCATTTGCCTCTATGCCCTGCTGGAGTCTTAACTCTCAAGTACACTTACACAAAAGTGCAGTCATACAGTATACAATTTGTAGGATACACACATTCATCATAAGTCATTGCAAAAATGCACTGTCAACTGCAAAGAGTGTTGATCTACAGTAGGCTACTACTGTACAGGTCCAAAACATTTCCTTCACTAGTACAGTAGGTCTACAGATTAGAAGGATTCAGATTGTAATCACAAGCTCTACTCAATTGCACGGGGTGGAAGAAGATAAGAAGATGGGAGGCTCTTCCCGGGATTTTTTTTATTATCACTAGTTTGCTTTTTATATGAGCTTTTTTTGGCCTGTGAAATTATTCTGTCAAAAGATAAACACAAGAAATTACAAACTACATCACAATTTTATTAAAAATGAAAATTGGAATGCATTACTGTGTAAAAAAGGGTATCTTCAGATTAATACATTGAATATCTATACAATAAAAAAGTTATGAATTGCACTCAAAACAAATTTATCCTACTGTAGGAAGCCATTTTATATTGTATCTTTCCCAAATATTTGCTAATTATGTTCAAGATTTTGAAGGATACCCTTTTGTATGGTGAAACTTTGGTACTGTGGGGGGGGGGAGTCTGGCAGTTGGAGGGAAATTTAACTTTACGGTTCACAAAAATAAGGAAGGCCTTGTGGACAATTTGAATCCCTTCCCTGGAAGCACATTATATGTATCCATAATGAGAGAGTTGTCCACATGATATCTGTAAGGGAACATGTTTCACCACTGGCCTAAGAAGGCCTACATGGTACATATAGGCCTAGCATGATTTTCGGCTTCAAATCACATCTTTTAAAAAGTTTGCCAGGGTACAGTGTTATCTGCAGCTGTAATGTGTGAAAGAGAGTTGATGGACAATGTTTTCTGAGCAAATGTTATTATTTGAGAGGGTGAGAGACCCCCGGACATTATGGCCGGAGAAAGGAAAATTTGCACACACTGCACAAGGACTATGTTGGAGGAGTGTTTGATACAGAAACACATAGGCTAGGCTAGGCCAAAAGCTCCTCTTACAGTGAGCTCTATGAGAACGACCACACACAGCCTTTTCAAGACGAACGTTGGGCCTAGAAAGCTAACCCCAGCACACTGACGAAACTTTTCTCCAATAACTTTTGGAATGATTACCTTAATGTTAGACCCCTAAATAAATGAAAGGTAGGATAGATTTACCTCAGCCCAGTTCCGCGAAAAATGGAAATTGAATGGTAACCACTAAATTAATAGTATTGGAAACCTTGTTTTGGGGTGACAGAAACACAAAAACACACGGAAGGGTTACTACTCGATGCCGAATTCATTACAAATTTTTGAAAAGAAATTCACGCCATAGTGGTCCAAGAAAATGTTTGAACTTCCGTTGGTACTATCTGCCGTCGCTTCCTTATTGTAAACACCGTACCACAGACCATATCACTCAGTGATTCACGTACGTACGTCCACGTACACAGTATGGTGTACTATGTATTACATCAGATGCGAGAACGCATACAGACAGAGGTACTTTACTATGACGTCTTTACTTCGAAGTTTGAATGAAAATAGACCTAGTTATCTGCGCGTGTATCACTGAGATGGATTCTTACTCAGTGCAGTTCAGATTGCACTACAGAAATCGTCTACCCACGCAGGCGACATGGCTTGATTTCATTCTAATAACGAGCTGTGACGTCAATATTGTAACCTCAAGTACGTTCAAGTGACTTAGCCTTTAGGGGATAGGATAGTAGCCAGATACGAGGTTCCAATTATTTATTTTTATTTTTAATACTTTCAAGTCCCTTAATATGATTTGAATTTTTATTAAATACATTAAAAATTAACATTTATTATAATTTATGTCACAAAAATTTTTTTGGATGAATGTTAATCTAAATATTTAGAACTTGTTTCCTATTGTAAGTTGAGCCAAGCATTCGGCTACTGTGACGCAATCACCGGGAGATTTTCCTAGATAGGGAGGCAGTCACAACTTACTAGCTTCCTCTCTGTGCATACTGCATGACAAACATGGACAAAAGGCGATGCTTCCAATTGCCCACATTTTAAATTTGTTGAAAATCTGTTCTCTTGTGTCCATTTCATTTGGGGTAGCTGGAGCTTTCTTATTTTGAGCATCTTTAACTACATTTGTAAATATCTGATTGGCTAAAATTCTACTGTGCGCAATAAACACCATTGCGATATTCAAGAGCCTCTGAGGGGTAACTGCATGATCGCTTCTGAAAAACAGCAGGGCTGCCAAGTCTCACGCATTGGGAGTGAGACTCACGCATTTGAGGTCAATCTCACGCTCTCACGCCAGCATTTGGATTTCTCACGCAAAGCAGAGGATGCGAGGATTAAAAAATTCTGCAAAAGTGTGATCAGTCTATTGAAAACACAACCGATGACAGTATCCCCCACCTGTACGTCGGCCCTGTGACCCGCACAGGTTATCAGCCTGGGCAACTGCGTGTTACCGTATAATTCCTCAGTGTACATAGTGACTGCTATTTTCTCTTCACTTCACCATCATTTTACCTCCCCAATCATCGAAATTTATTTCAGTGAACTAAGGGATTGAATCATATGGGCGTCTGCAGAAAAAAAAATAGGGGGGGGGGCACTTTTAATTGATCAAATCAGGGGAAATTTTTACTCCCAGAAAAGAGCTTAATTGCTAAATGTTGGCACTTTTTACAGGGGTGTAGCCAAGGTATTGCAAGGGGCGAAACTCCTGTAGGTAACCTATCTAAGCGTAGCACCACCATAGTTTGGCGAGAAGCGCCAAGAAAATTTTGACAGAAATGCCTCCCAGCTAGATCGCTGAAAATGGCACTTTCCAGGCCTTGTGAGTTGCACCTAATCATTTTATATTTTGAAAGCTCATGTTCTGGAAATTTTCTAGCGATATCATAAAAAAAATGTTGATGTTACTTTTTCTTCAAGTTTTTGATTTTCCGGGGGAAGTGTCCCCCTTGCCCCCCCCCCTTCCGGACGCCCATTATACTGCAACAAAGGGTATGTCATCTTCATGTTAAACGAATACTGCACTCTGGTGTGAGCTTTCCTCTTTCTGCCTGGAATCTAGTCCCTTCTTCCATGGTTTTGATCTCGATAGTTCCACACAAATCACCCAGATGGCTGTTGAAATGTGGCCCTCCTTTGTCCGGATTAGATGTTTTTATCCGGATGCTACTTGACCGAGAGCACATTAGAAACGGACTTCGTTTCATCTTTAAGGGATTTTATACTTCAGAACATGGGGTGAAAGTGTGGATTTTTATTGTGCAGTCAACTGCCAGGTCTACTACTTTTACTGGGTGTGATAACATGCGTTTCTTTGTATAAAGTGAAAAATTGAGCCTATGGTCCTGCATACTTCTGTCCCACTGGCCAGTAACTTATCCCATTAAGCAAGGGACTACTGTTTGAATGTATCCGCTCATCTACTCTCTCGGGATCCTTTTATAGCAGGTACCATATAATGTTATACTAGAACACCCTCCTCTCTCATCATATCCAATTGCTACCAAAAGAACACCATAGATAGCCTAACAAAGCTGGCTGGATTGGCATCCAGTTAGATCATTTTGCCTAGGTCTATGTAATGGAAATAGTTAAATTGGTTGCATCTGCTTTGTGATAATAAGATTACTCTTTTTTCAAAAAATTAGACACCAAAATATACAAAGCATTAATGTCGTTTCAGGGGCTGGGAAGGACTATTTCCCGCGATCTGAGTGGTTCGGTTCACCAAATTTTCTGGTCCGCTACGCGCCAATGATGGTGGCGCTCCGCTTGGATAGTCTCCCGGATGAATCTCACTCCACGTACTCACTCAAATTTAGCAGCCGTGAAACAGGCGGAAAGCTAATTCGACCGCCTAAAAACACGACTAAAAGACCGCTGGAAAATTACGTAAGCTGGAATGAAAAATCAGGGCTGTAACGTCCGAGTGCAGACTCGGAATCGATCCCGGACTCTAGTCCGTTTTTCGTCCGCGGAATCGATGGAGTGGGTCCGGAATGGGAGGGTAGTCGGAGTCATGGCCGCGGCCTGGAATGGGCTGCAGCTGGACTCGGAGCCGATTCCAGCCGAGTCCACAAAAATGAAAGTTGAATATTTGTTGCCTAGGGCTACATTCTTATTGATGCACAGTTCGATACATGAATGGTCACATACAATCAATCAAAATACAGCTTGAACCAGGCCCGAAATTGACTCAAATGCCAGTTGGAAGCCCTCTATGGGTCCTAAGGCGGGCCCAGTGTTTTAGCCAGCCCCTATTTGTGCGACAATGTCGCATAAATGACGACAAATGTCTCACAAAAAATCTGACAAGCAAGTAAATTTTGAGGTTCCTCATTAGGGCAGAAATCCACTCAAATATTGCACCATTTGCGATCTAGACACCTTTCAAATTCCAAAAATTTCCAAAGGGGAAGTGTCCCCCTCCCCTTAGACCCCTCCCCCCAGGCCGCATATCAGTAAATGTCGCATTGAGAAAACGTCCTACCTAAAACACTGGCGGACCTCTGGATCCCAACCGCTTAAAATTATAGCGGCCTGATGAGAGGAATAGCCTAGGTCTATCCTGAATGCACCACGTACGGAAATTCATAGTCGTGCGGAATATTTTTAGGGGACCGTGAGCAGTTTTGTCCACTGAAAAAACGCCAGTGCAGTTGCCTGGGGAAAAATTGCCTGATTTTTTTCCAGAAATTAATCAAAATACAGCTTGAACCAGGCCCGAAATTGACTCAAATGCCAGTCGGAAGCCCACCAGGGGTCCCGAGAGAGGTTTTTCCCGAACTCCGGCCGGGATGGGGAATGCAGCCCTACGTAGAAATTTCACCGATGTACATGGACAAGGTTCTGCTGACCCGTTTATGTCAGTCTACAGTACCGTGACGACAGGGCAAATCAATTATGTAACTTGCATAGGCATAAAAGGCGGGGGGCTGCAGTCCCTTCCCCAACCTTTTCTTGTGAAAATTCGGGCAATGTGCTGAGAATTTTTCGGGCACTTACTTGAAGAAAAATAATACAATGATGTAGCTAAAGGTAATCAATAGTTTAAGAACTTCCTTGGTAAGTAAAATAAAGTTCTGATTTGAATTGCACCAGCACCTATATATCATCACATCACCAGTCTGTTTTTAATGGTTCAACTGATATTATGATTATCAGTGGTGTATTTGAGGTGCCATTAGGCCATGCCCCACCCTCACTTATGCCGATTTTTTCTACCTAAAATACGAAATTTGTTAGGACAAATTTAACTTCAAAGGTAGCATATGTAGCACCAGATAACATGTAAGGACACTTATTTTTCAAAAATTTTCAAAGGGGAGGGGTTGATAAAGTTTTTTTTTTTTTTTTTGTAGTGCCTACAATATGTAAATGTTTAAATACAAATTTTACTTCAAAGGAAGCACATGTGGCACCAGATTGCATGTAAGGACACCTGATTTTTCAAAAATTTTCAAAGGGGAGGGGACCTTCTCCCCCAGGCCGACGATCACACAACATAATGCCTGCCCCTCACCCCAATGAGAAAAATCCTGGCTACACCACTGATTATTATCATTATTATTGTAACGACTTCCGCCAAAATTAAAACCAATATGGAGGGTAGTAACACGGCAAATTATTGCACGTAGGCCTAATTGGCATGCCGTGTAATAACCGATGTATGCCTATAGCGATATGTACATTAACATGTCGGAAAGCGTGGAGCGCGTCGAAATTTTTGGTTATATTTTTCGGGCATTAATTTTTTATGTTTAGCGTACCAAGAAAGTGTTAACCCCACTACATTTAGCCGGAAATTACACTTCTTTGTGCCTTACAAGTTGCATTTAAACAATCTTTCCTCATCTTAATAACTGAGATTTCAGAGACCGATGTGATAAAGATTTACTTGGAGGGTTGCTGCCCAGGGGTGGCGCTGGCATTTCCCGACAAGGGAGCCAAGCTCCCCGACGAGGGGGGGGGACCCAAAGCCCCGACAAAGGCGATGAGTTGACAAAAGGATGAGGAACACAAAATTTCGGCGCGCAAAGCGCGCCGAAAAATATTTTATCGTACAGATTAAGGCTCCCTGACAAAATTGAAAAATTTCCCCAACGGGAGCCAGCCTTCCCCGCCATAGCCCCATGCCCCCTGACGCCACCCTTGTTGCTGCCGCTGCTGCCCGACCCCACTCACCCAGCTATGATGTAAGGCGATGTTGAGGAAACTGATCTCCATTAAAGTTAGGCCAGACAGCAAACTGCCAATTGCTGCATGTACCGGTAGCATTGGCAACGTGTAAAAAGAGGCCGAGGGAATGAAGAACCCCACATGGGACGAATACTCGGGATGCGTAGGGGTCCGGGCAAAGCAATATGCCTTGCGTTTGAAATTCATGAGGGGTTTGACCATTGAGAGTGCCAAGAATGCCCATTTGAAAGAACTATATTTATTTATTACCACATCGTCTTGATTTATTTCACTTTGAGCCCTTTTTAGGGCAAAATACTGACAAATCCACACATTTCTGAATCAAGGAATGCTTGTGTGAGCCAGATTGCTGGCTACTTGTCCTGTCATCCTCTGCCTATCAGGTACACACAGGTACCAGCTGTAGGGTGAAAATATCGCTTCATAGCACCTGTTCCGTCTCATGACTGAAAATGAAACATGAACATGTAAACACTATGGCATCATTTCCAAACGGCACAACACAACGAGAAAGAAAGGAACTTTAAACAAACACGCACAATTTTCTGCCCTTTGAATTTATTTTTCAGTTCATCTTCATAACGATGAAGCTGCCATGTTTCCGAGATGAAGAAGTAATCCCATCATTTCAGTATATGCATTCATATATTTTTGTTCACCCTGAACCTCTCTGTCTGCCATGACCTCTTCTATGTCTATAATTCCACTTCTTACAAGCCAATACTTTATCTACTGATCTCCAACCTTTGACCTCACCTTCCAGCTTCACCTCTGACCTTTTGACCTTCTTACTCGAGTTCTAGCAAAGGCAATCAAGGGAGACTGCAAAGTATCACACTTAAACATTTCATATCGACCTTTGACTCTGAGCTACAGCAAAGCAATCAACACAGAATGACCCCGTTTGACCCTTTGACCATCTAACGTTGCCTATAATCAATAACAATCAAGATTTCAAGTTTCAGACTGAGAAATATAACACTCACACAAAATAGTGAGGTAAACTAGAGAGACATTTCATATATTTTAGTATCAAATTTCCAGGATACCCCAAACGCTGGTTCTAATTTCCTGCCCAAGCTTGTGTACCGTTCATCATTTGATGACAAAGCTCTCTTAGACAAATTACTGCTGGTGCATGCAGCAGAATGGTATTACATTCACTTATCCACCACTGTTAGCCCAACTTTTCTCTTTTCTTCTTTTTGTCTTCCTCCCTTCCATACTGTTCTGACAACCAACTGCCTCCTCGATTCCCTCCTCTACCCCAAATCTTGCTCTCTTCCCTTATCCCTTGCATTATTTCTTCATTTAATCCACTTCATTTACAATCAGCTAACTCAATTCCACCCTTTCTTTGATCATTCATCATTGGCTGTAAACTTAATCCACTCCTGTTTTCATAATTTATTCCTTCTTTGCATCTCTATCCTGTTCCGCATATGACATCTTTCTCTACTTAAACAATGCTACCAGTCACTTTAAAACTGTCAGAAGTTGACCTGATTATGTTACCTTTTCCTAACCACAGGCCTGCCCTCAAAAAGAATGGGGAGAAACTCCCTCTCAGTTGTACATTATCTGAAAAGCTCTACTATCCCAGAGCATATGTCAATTTCAGAATCTTGGCAACATATTGTAATCTTTGCATACCTCATCAGCCTCTACCTTCTAGAGAGGTTCCCAACTTTTTTTCTGGTGGTAACCCATTTTCAAAACAATCAGCACAGAATGACTCTTTACCTGGTGTCAAAGAACACAGTCACAAATCATCACTCCCATTTCCCTCCCAGATGCACCTATAATCAGAAGCAGATCCTCAATTTTACAAAAGGGTAGCTCACTCTGTGAGGACTGTGAGGGTAGTGACGGCAAGAGGCCTCGATGGTAAAGGGTATGAATGGAAATGGAAACACGAGTTCAGTCTCCTGTCAAAGAAATTTTTAAAATTGAAATAAGGTGCAATTACCTTTCTACTGCCAATCAATATAAGTAGATGACAAAGAAATATTTTCTGTGGAGTTGTCACAAAATTTGCCCTCTGAAGTAGAGTTTGGAACAGGCTGGCCATTAATAATACGGTATCCCTCGATACCACCTTCACTTGGAAAACTTGACCCTACCCTTGGATAGTTTTAATATTAGACACAGCCAATTGAGATTTTCAGGAATCTGCTATTCAGGGCTAGTATGCAAAGAAACACTTTAATGACTTGTGCATTTTTATACAATAAGAGCATTTCAGAATAGGTTAGCTGATGATAATTATGTATTCATAACTATGGTAATGACAAAGGTGTCTGTGCCTGTTATGCAAGAAAATTTTTATATTAAAGAACTGGAGATGTCATTTCTTGATATCCAACAGTCTCCTGCAATTAAGGTAGGTAGATATACATTCTAATGGAGCTTAAAGATTGTCTCAAAAGGAAGTGGGAAGGTGGTTGGGTGAGGAAAAGAATCCAATACATCTGCAGCTGATTATTTATGTGATGGAAGCCTCTGCACCGGTATATATTTATTAATGACTGTGAACTGTTGTACATCAACTGTTTGTAGGGGAGGTGGTATGTTACACTGGTGCCATAAGTTGATGGGATACAAGATACTTTTATGAAAACTAACATTCAAAGCATTTAAGTCTAACTCATGACCCCACAAAAGGTGCTCCCCTAACCCATAGCTGGGAAAGCATGACTGGATGGAAGGAAGACTAATACAAAGGGTTAAACTCTGTCATACTGATCTTGGGGAGTGTTCAGACTAGAGGGCACTCAGGGGCCAGTCAATGGAACTATTGTGTTGGGATGTCCATGGGGGAAGGGGGCATTTCCCTTACCCCCAATTTCTATCATGGGCCCATACAGTGAATTCATGCAAGTCCCCCACAACATAAATTCTGCTCCTCTAGGTAAGCACTCTACCCATCAAAAACTGCCTTATGAGATGATCCAAACTTAAAGGTCATTATTTCTTGTGCTGTGTAAGTCTGGCCACAATACTAATGTCAACAGATAAAATGAACTCATATGAGGCATTGTCTTTACAAGGTATACTGTAGAAAGTTACCCCCATATGGGACTATTAAGATTCTGCTACAGGCTCTAAATTAAAAGTTTATAAGTATCTGTGTAAAGAGTGTAAAACAAGTTCCTGCACATGAAATCACTTCACCTGACAACGCATCCTTGACAAATTTTGCAGAAAGATGATCTTTAGAATACTCTCAAAACTGCATGCTACATTTCACTGAGTGCTGGATTAAAGAACTTCTGTGTTCGACATAAAGCTTTTCTCCTCATCACGAGTACTTCCAATAATTTCTTTTCCAAACCATCTCAGTAACCTACATCAAACCAAACGGCACTCTAATTTTCCCTTCAATGCAAAGTTTCATCGCTAATAACATTAAAATGAAAGTTATTCCACCAGACCATCCATGGTTTTGTGATTTTATTCTCATCTTTCATACCATATGGGTCAACAGAAGCAGACATTACATCAAACCTTTTAAATGTTCTCACCTTTGTCAAAGATGGGATTAACTACAAACTTCAGCCACATTTTCCAAAATCAACTCTTTCCTAACTAGTTAAATAAATAAGTATTCCAACGACTGAATTTTGCCAGCGCACATTTCATAACCTCAGCAACTAAATATATCAAGAAACGACACTATTGTACGTACTGTTGTGACAAACCCTTTCTGAATAGGTGTAGGAGTCTGGGACTAGCCCACTCTCCTATTCAGCCACAGCCCCTTCCCTTATTTGATCCCCAACCCACTACTCTTCTTTGCTAGAAAACACCTTCAAAATTATCTGCAAGAGACCAGGAAGAGGCGGAGGTGCTTGAGTAGGTCACCACAAAGACAAAGGAAAGATAAAAGATGCTGTCATCAAGGTCTGATTATGTTGTTAAATCATCAAGAAAAGATATCTGTCGGGAAAGAGAAAAGAAAGACAAGCGCATGAGAGCACTTAGGCTTTTTACCAAGGTTTGTACAAATTTCTGAATAAAGAAATGAAGAACCCTTTTCTACAGTTTTGCTGGGACCCATAACTTCTTTCAAGCACAGGGTACACTGGTTTCCACAGTGTTTAACTTTTGTTTTCTAATTCAGTTTGTAACAGATAAAGATGCTGGCAACAAAAAGAATATTGCAAATTTCTTAAATAAAGAGGCCAACCACTTCAGGTTTTAGTTTCCAAAAAAAAAAGGGGAAATGTTTTGAAGAGAATCACTGGTCTACAAAAATTCATCAAAATGCTGAAAACACTTAGTAGCAAATTCAACACTATTTTCTCTGACTTTTGACTGCCTTGACAAGAGTTCTCTTTGATGCCCCCAACCTCAGACAACAGATAATTCTCACATAGACAGTGATCCTGACAACTCAACCCCAAAAAATTCCCACCAAACAATTTCCCCAACACAATTCCCATCCCAGATATTTCCCACCCATTACAATCAGTATTGGAACAATTATCAGGATTCAACATCGGTATTACCCGATATTCCCCATTCTAATCCTATATCAGTATCAGTAAAATTTACCTTGAATGCCGATATAACCTAACCAATATTAACAGTCCAATATGTCATGAAAATGGTACACTATTTGAGTATTTTTGAATGCAAGTTCCAACATTCTACCTCACCAACATGTCACGACACTTCTCTGTGATGTCCCATAGCCTATGGTTAGTTGCCAAGTGCTTATTTCCCAAATACCAATATCAGATCGGTAAGGTTGATCACAGTTTGTGGTGAACACACACTCTGATCATCTCCCTACCATACTAAGCATTCTTTACATGGCAAAAAGATTCAATAGTTTTTAGAATCAAACCTACAATACTCCGCCAACTGAAACAAGAGAACTATGTACTTAACAAGCTTTAACTTTTACTTAGATGGGTAAAACAACACTACAGAGGGGGAACAAAGCTACCGCAAATCTAACGATGACTTTTCCACTCTTGTAGATGGGTAAAACAACACTACAGAGGGGGAACAAAGCTACCGCAAATCTAACGATGACTTTTCCACTCTTGGAGTGTATCTTCTTTGCTAACACATCCTGACCTTTGATCAAGTTACTACAGACCCTCAAACATACCTCTCTGCAGAGTCTGTGGTATCTGTTGTGTTGGGAAAAGACTGTTTGTGTGAGTCTGTGTTGGGGATTCCCCATCTGTGAGTGTTTTTAGTGATTCCATCCAATGTGGTTGTTCATCTGGCAGGCCATCTGGGCAAAAAAGTAAATGTAGAATTTGATCAATGTAAGAAAGAAAGCAGTAAAAACTTTTAACAGGTCCAACATCTTTATAGCATCACTCACAAACTAGGGTGATTGTCTGTTTTTGTGGCAGAAGAAATAATGCAAATGTTCTTATATTGGGTTGGAGGTTCTTGTGGCAATCTGAGCTTGGAGTCAGGTCTTCAGCTCAGGGCGTGTCTCGCCAGATTTGAGACGGCCAAAATGTAACTGGGGTGGCCAAAATTACATGCAACAACTTTGAAGATGCTCAAAAATAGGCCAAGTAGATTACAATAGCCTGGTGTAGCCTAGCAGAGCAAGTTACACCAAAACTGAGTAATATGAAAGCTGGCTTGGTCAAGATCCTAATTTACCAATATAATGCTTAATGTAGCTTAGCTTCCAAGGAGGTGGGACCTCACCCGACCACCAGTCACACAACCATCTCTCACAGAAATTATTTCCCTCAGCAAAAATATCACACTTTGAATCCTATGAAAGGTCTGCTTAGAATCGAGACTGCTGTTGCTAAATAAAGCAAATACTTACTTTCTAACTTTTCTGTAGGTTTGGGGCTGGGGGTTGTTGTTGCCCCTGTTGCATTAATGCTGACAATCGCAGGGTCCTGGATATGCACAGAATGGCTGCCCCACATGCTACCATTTGCTGTAGAAGAAATGAGTACGTTGATTATTCTTTGACATTAGGTAGAGGGTGAGAGATCACTTGCAAAGGTGGAGTAATGTTTACACATCAATTTCAATGAGTAAAATGCAATTTATTATTATGCTAAAAGATTGATCTGTAAGTGAAAATCCTTACAATGTACAATGATAAGTAAAATATTTCAAAGTTACTTGAGGTTAATACCCTACATGCTAATGATTCCAATGTGACAATGAACAATTCATTTTCATCTCTGGCTCACTCCTTGGCTCACTCCTTTTCTTCACTTCCACTCAGCATGGCACAAAGCAACCATATTGGTCACCCCCAAAATTTTACAAATGCAACAAGGTGATTATATAAATGAGCGAAATGCTTCAAAATATGTGACTAGTAAGGCAACCGTCTACAGACTATTTCCATACTGTTGAATCAATTCATGGGAATATATAATCAAGAAGTCAATATTCTTATGACAGTTACAAACAGCACCAGTAAGTCTTTTGTTCCAACAGTAAAGCTTCACTTCTGTTTGTTGTTTTTTTTGTTACTTTGTCTCGATTCATCTTGAGTTCACTTTACTTTGTCAAAGGGGGGACTGCTCGTACAAGCTATCTGCTTTTTCAGTCCTCCCCCACCTCCATGTTCAAGTTATTGTTTCATTTTGTACAGACTGCATTATGTGGAAATAAACTCAACTCAACTTACGAAAGACCTTCATGGAGAAGCCCCTTGTCATACAACATAAAAAAAAAATTTCCTGAAGATTTCCTCTGACATGGTTTGTCAACAACTCAACAATGCTAATGTCTAAATTTTTTTGGTGGTTTAGGAGCCAGTAGCTACTCTTCTTTGTTCTTCTGTGTAACACTGACCCCACCCTTCCCCTAGAACTCACCCCATTTGTAGTGGAACCCCACTCTTCCCCTATAACTCACCTGTACCATTTGTAGTGGGATAATGTGTGCTCTCCCTTGAATACAATCCTGGGAAATCTGGCATTGTGTCAAAGTGAACGTTGATGTTTGGGAGTAATCCTCTCAAATGCTCTCGTTTAGATTTGATACTCTGTCTGTCTGTTGCTTCCTGCTGTTGATGCATTGGCTGTTAAGAAACAGTAAAACATATTTATTACCAATTACAATGATCCTTGGGGGAAATGCAGTCACCCCTATTTCATTCAGCACACACAATGTCTTAATCCAATGTATGGCTAATTTTAATCACATGACAAAATTGTGAGTTAAGCCACAGGAAAGGGGAACAGAGGGTGTGAAGTAAACTGAATTAAGAATAGTATTTCAGTCACAGGTGAAATGTACCAATCTCCCCCTCCCACTCTCTGCCACACCACCAACCTCATGATTCCCCCCCCCCCCATCCCTATGGATATGTCTTTGATCAAAATGATATCAATTCAATATACTCTAGTCCCTAGATAGGTAAGCCATCAAAGATACAAAAACTACACAAATCAGAGATAGGACACAGAGGGATGTGCCCAAACTGAGTGGCATCAGACGGGCCAACCCAGCACCGACTTAACAATTCACAATCCAGCCCCCCACTACATTCCATACTTTCTGCCTCACTACAGAATGATTCTCATAGCTCAGTGAGCTAAAGAATGGGAGAGTACGAAATCAATGCAATAACATATCGACCTAACTACCTAAATTGCAATGTCCACGTACGAAACTGTGTTGCATGCACCAGTTGGTCAAATTAGCAGTAGAAATAGGCAAGGGTGAGGTCTGGTACAATTGCATCACTTGGCTTTATAGTTGTTCCCTAGAAAGATACAATATTTTTCTAAAATTCCAAGTGATTGAAATCCCCTCCAAATTCAACTCGGTCAAGAGGGGAATTCCTCAATATTAGGCAGCTGGCTCAAACCCTGCATCTGAGATGGGGCTCTTCATATATTCCAGACAAAAGATTTTTGATTCCACATACTGGAAGTGCACCCAACACTTCTGGGCTTCCTCCCCAGGATGGTGCGAGTTACCGTCAACTGCATCCAGCACTCAAAAAATCCTGGACACCAAAAAACTCACTTCCTTTAACTCTTGTCCCTAAACCACTACTTTAACCAGATGGTCTGAGCATAAATTAAATATAAAACTGAATGATTAATTCTAGAATCTAACCTGAAAATTTGGGATTAACTTCTGCTGACTTGTCTGTTGCATCTGTGGGGGGTACCTCATGTGATGACTGTGGAGATCATGACTGGGCAGAGTTGATGAGGGGGGTAATGATGGAAACATGAGAGGCTGTCCCATACCCGGAGGACCGACTTGCATCCATGTAAACATTTTGCTGCCCCCCATGTCTGAAAAGGAAAAGTATTCGAGTTCTGGTCTGCAATACTATACTATTCAAGTATAAAAAAACTGGTCACACTCCTTAAAAATACACTTGTCTACTAAAAAGGTTAACACCAGAATTTCAATCTGGTGAGAGACAGAAGAGGTTATGTTGCACCTTAATTTTACAAAGGCAGTGAAAAGAGTTTCCCCTCCAATGTCATGATACCAATATTAGTTTTTGCTATGAGAGTTTAGGAAGGGGAGGAGGATAGAGAGATCTGATGCTAAATTTCTCACTTAAATCTGCAAAAGCAGGGGTGGGATGAAAATGGTGGTCCAAAATGCCCAAACTAACGTTTTTTAAGCTAGGAGGGTGTTGACCTGAATTGCACAATGCACTCATGTAATGATTTGTAACAGAAGTAATAATGTAGAACAAAGTGCATACATATTAACGACATTTATTGTTTCAGAAACTCTTACAACAGGGGATTCAAGCAAACTTTCTTAGCCATCAGAGTCAAACAAGTTGTACCAATGGAGGTTTAAAAATATGTTGACAGGGCACACAAAATTGGCCAATGAGGAAGCACTTTGTCCAACTCAGGGCTACGGAGAAGAGCTGAAGGCAGACTTCTGAGCTTAGCCTTTTCACAGCCATCATTGAATTTCTTGTAATAATGGGACATTCATTTGTAATATTAAACAGATTGTAACCTAAACAAAAGTTGAAGATGAACAAAAAAGGTAGCAAATACATGTCTCTATCAGTAACTGTTGTTTAAAAACTTATCTTGCTTAAAGAAGTTGCTTTAAAAACTTATCTTTTTAATAGATCATTTTCTTGACCCTTGGGATTTTTGTTCTTTGTACAGCGCCACTGAGTGTGGTACACAGTATATCAAGTTTTTCAACCTTAACCTTAAAATACAATTCTGGAAGAATAAATTCAAAATTGCTGCTGACCAGCTGGATTTGCAGAACTCCCTGTACTTATGCAGAATCATGACTCACCCTGAGATCTCAAACTTTGCCTTGGAAAATTGGTGTAAACTATTGGCAATGCCCTAGTCACCATTCACGATCCTCAGGTATACCATCTGAATCAATTTCAGCGTCATTTTCTTTCCGGTCATCACTAAAGCTCCCTACACTGATAAATGAATCTGCATTGCCAAGCTGGACTTGCAATGGGTGTTGCAATTTTGCTTGCTTGCTACATAAATAGTCACCAGTTGAAGTTATGAAAATACATTCAAAAGCACCACTCTTTAAAATTATGTGTGGAAGCTGACAGAAAGTCAAACAAACCTCAGATGGTATATTCAAAGCTAGCCAAGGCATTTCAAACACAGTTGGTTCGATATGTAAAGGTATGTAAGAGGCCATGAACAGGACATTAACCTGATACGTAATATTACATAGCTGGCTTGGAAAGGGTTACGTAACATCAATTCAGACAATGAAAGGGTTGAAGAGTACTTAATTTTCACAAAATTGCTTTACACATTGAGGAGACATACCTTGCCTTGGAGGTTGTCGATTTGCACCAGAGAAGGGTAAAACATGATTTGGTGGTAAGACAAAGCCCGGAGGAGGCTGCGTCATCATTGCACTGAAGGAGCTGGGCTTACTGAAAGTATTGCTAACAGGGGGTAAAGGAGGTTTTTGTTCTTCGGAGAGTTGCAATTCTGTCTCTAGAAGAGCTGCAAGACCTTTACTGGACTCATTCCAAGGATCAAACCCTGATGAGCAAATTAAAATGAAATCAAGATACATTTGTGAAACAGAATATAAAGTAAGTTGTATCTACACAAAATACCAGATGACAAAGGGTCTAATAATTTATAATTGTGGGGCACTGGATTTCAGACTCCAATCACGGTCACATACTTAAGCTTTAAGGCAATATGCAGTGTCCCCAAGTTTTTTCTAAAACATGAGCTAAGTCATACCAGTCTACTGTCATTTCCCTGTCATATATTTCGCATGGTGTTTCAAGACATAAATATTACATATAAATGAAAAACCATTTAGTAACAAAAAAAGAGCTATACTTGGATGAATTAATCTAGTGCATACCAATTTATAAGGGTGTAGTCAGTTAGTTAGATAATACTTAACGACACACCAACACGAATGCGTTATATAGTGTCAACTAGATAAATTCGTTTCAAGTCCTCCCCTTTAGTCGCCTCTTACGACAGGCAGGGAATACCGTGGGCATATTCTACAACCCCTAGCCCACAGGGGGTCCAACCATGGGGGGGGCTTGCTCGGTTTTGTGGCGCCGACAACCCCCCAGTCATGGGATGAGTAATAATGGTATCATGTGCGCATTTTATAGGCGAGAGTTGGGGACAAACTACTCGCCACGCACTACCTCCTCACCCCACCTGGATGCAGTTTAACGTCATACCCAGGACATATAAGGGTGTAAGAGGAAATTATGTAAACACCATCTTATACTCTAGATTTCTTCATCAAAGCCATGTAGACCTGCCTATGTTAAATACTGAGACACATTCAAAACATTCCTTGACTTGTCATGTAAATGTTTCAACATGACTTCTGCTGACTAACTTAAGGTGAAATATTGTGTTTACAATGCACCAACATGACATACAAAGAAAGTAGATATAATCACTGTTAAATCATTCTTTCTCACCAATAAACTCAAGCAATAGCTTCACCTCCCCAGGTATTGTGCATCACAAGAGTTAGGGATGTTGCATAAATTTTTCCTGAGTTACAAATAACTGACTTTCTTCCTGTAAGTACCTTATCTCTTAAAAATAAAGCTACCATGCTGCCTTACTTTCAATTACAAATCATTCTATATCTATAAATCACTGTTTTAAAGACAATGAAAAATTTCTGTACCACAAACATATTTCCTTTAACCAGGCTTCAAAATGAATACTACTTCACTAGCTGAATGCCCCCAGTTTTAAGTGACTGCTAAACAAATGTACTATCAAATGCAGGGAATATTTGCTTAGCTTACACAGGGAGTTATTAAGTGTTCAAAATTTGCATAGCAGTTTTGAGGTTTCTAGGGTTCTTTATCACACAATCATTGCAAACCTCATCTTGTATGTTCAAAAACTGCTAAACAATTTTGCATTCGTATAGCATTTTGATCATTTTGTGTAGCAAATGGGATGCGATACCAGATAACTTATTCCCTGTTACAGATAAATCATAGCATGGCTGCACAAGCATAGAACTACACAATTATAGGCTTTCTGCATAGGAAAGTTTTGCTTACCTAGGTCATCGTCCTTGGGATCTTTCTCCTCTGAATCGAACCCAAACGCCGCCTGCCAATCTGTCTGTGTATCTACTGGAAGAATATCGTTGCTGAGACCTCCTAGGCCTTCACCCCAACCTGTAAAAGTACGAAGTATCATGACAAATAATTGTCTCAAATCCACAAACAATAAAGAATGAAACATTATTACTTCACACAGCAATTGCTCTAGGGCTGTGACCGTTTAGCGATTAATCGCTAAACGATCGCATGTGTAATAAACGTTAAGTACAAAGCTACCAGCGATTAATCGCAAAACCCGCTTTTCCGTAGGAAATAAAAAACAATCTGCAGTCATTACAGAAAATTGGATGCTCCCTTTAACTTTTTGAAAAAGTGAAATACATCAGAGCTGAACTTCTATGAAGATCCGTGTTTGCCAGGTTCATAGAAACTATGTCCCCTGGACCTCAGTAACGCATTTTACATATTCATCATGTTCAAGAGCACTTTTAAAGTCTCTATGTTGATCATAGGTACTTGCGATTAATCGCTAAACGATCGCAAAACTTTGCGATTAAACGTTCAGTAATTTTACTGAACGTTCACAGCCCTAAATTGCTCCCATCATTCCTACATGAAGTTAACCAGTGTGCATCAATGTATGGCATTCTTTGGTAATTCCTAACAATTCCAATTAAGTAAGTCCTAAATAATACAGAGATGATCATCTGCATTTAAGGAAAAATATTTCCACATTTTTGTTGACAAACCATAGTGCTTTGCAGACAGGGTCAAAAAAAAAACTTGACAATGACATGTATGCTTCAGAAATGGACTTCAGGAATTGATACATTGCAAGAGACAAAGTAAGTCAGTACTTGTTACGATACATAGCAGCTTGCTGACAACAACCTGGTCAGCCATTACTTACATTTTTGGTTGCTGTAAAAAGTAATGTGAGACCCCAACTTAAATTTGCAAGCCTCAATAGTTGTCTCAATGCTTCCCAAAATTTGCATCAGTGTATCCATGTAATTCTTCTGTTAAATTTGAAAGCTTTCATATGAACAAAACTTCTGCACCAGTTTAATGTATTTATGAAATTATGATCATAATCAATGGATTGCCTGCAACTGTGAGCATAAGATTATTTAGCAATCCCTGCAGGGTATAGGCCTATACTGTTCATAGCCTAACAAGAATTGTAATAGTCTTAAGGTGGGCCTAGGCAATACCACACACTAAATACATATTATCGAAATTAAACATGGCCATTAGGTGTGAAATATGTAATTACACTAGTGTTCGACCGATCATCTGTTAGATAATCGGCATCGGGCCACTTTACAAAAAATATATCCATATCGTTAAGGGAGCATGGGATGAGTAAATCAGGCAAATTGAGTGGAATGTGTAGTGGCCCCGAAGTGCTAAGGTAGTTAGATATTTTTGCCTAAAACTGGGTGGATAGGCTACTATATAGCACTACTACAGTCCAGTACAGACCTTTGCACAGAATCTTCCGACATGATCGGTGGATAGAACTACTGTAGGTAGAGTCGTATGTAAGCAGACAGACTCTTTGGCTAACGTTAAGCCTGTAACATCCTACGAAAGCATGTATTTATGGTTGATTTTTATCATAGTATCTGGAGAGGAAATCCTTCAAAAACATTTAATATTCTATTCGTGGAACGCAGGGAACTGTTCATAATCGTTCATCTCCATTGTGAAGGTTATGTTATGGTGTGTGTACAAAGTTAGAAATATGCGACGGACGGCGAGAAAACATGACCTCCCTATACATGTAAATAATCGGTGATCGGTAATCGGCATCGGCCCGATTGTGTAATTGAATAATTGGTAATCGGTGATTACCGGTTATGGCATAATCGGTCAAACACTAAATTACACTGCAAATCAACCAGGGCCATGTGTGAAGTACTAAGATAAATCTACCAATACTGCAAATCTTCATGAAACGTTCAAAACAGAACTATACTATTCAAACTCATTAGTACCAACCTGGTGCCATTTGTCTAAATTACTTCAGGTGTACAAATTTCTCTCTGAAGGGAATCCTTTGTCATCTTGCAATTATTTAAGGGTTCAAAGTAATTCTCAGGTTCGAGGCCATTGTAAGAAGCTAGTTAAGTGTTTTGCAAGGCTCGACATTAGGAAGTTCAGCTTCTCTCATAGAGTTGTTAATGAGTGGAATAGTCTGCCTGAGTGGGTAGTTAACTCTACATCTGTGCACTGCTTTAAGGTTAACATTGACAAGTTCTTCCATAACTGTGGTAGGATCTAATTGTGCTGGGCTCGTTTGGTGTTGGTTGGTTGTTTGTTTTCAGTTAAGGTTGTATGGACTTCAGGGTATCTTATGGGGCCTTAGCCCTCCTTTGCCCTTTAACCTGTTATGTTATGTTAACATACCTGAGAATACCCTGCCTTCTGGCCTGTGTTTAGTTGTAGGACCTTGCAAGGTATTCACTTTCAATAATTCCTGGTAACTCTTTGACACTCCATGAAATGATCATTGCTCACTACTAGTGTTTGCACCGGGTACCCGACCGACGATGCCAGGACCCGGTTCTGAAATTGCTACCCGGATCCAAAGTTTCACTAACATAGATTGCACATGTGACAGAACACCTAACATGTTACTTTTTCCTGGCAAAATTTATCACGCACACGCCTAAGAACACTTGTCATGCCCATACGTAAGATACATTGGTGTTATATTATATCAACATGCAAAGTAAAATGTCTTATTATGACTTTACAACAAACTTGTAGCCTACCAAAAGTTACATTTTCGGGTACCCGACCGGCCATCCAATTCGGGTACCCGGTTCCGAATTTTGGACCTGGTGCAAACACTACTCACTACATTTCTACAGACTACTCAACATAGTCCCTTGATTCACTGTATTTCTCAGTACCCAACAGGGACAAGCATCCATTGCTACCTTCTTGTATCTCAAACCTTGTATCACAGATTTGTTCTGTTTTACTGCTCATATGTATGACTACAATACTGTTCAATTTGTAAGCAAATCTATAAGGAATTCCTGCCACAGTTAACGAATGTTGGTATTCAACCTTAATATATGTGCAGGAGTGTTAAATGTCCACTGGTTTCGTACAGTACAAGTACTGAAACTAATGACTTACCATTAAAAGCTGAGAGCGGATGAGCATTGCCTAATCCCGGTGGCGGAGGTTGTTGTGTGTTTGTGACTGTTGGCAGGAACTGACCCCCACTGAAAAATGACGATGATGTATCCTTCTCTTCAAAGAGTGCCTTCATTGTTTGTTGCTGGGGAATTCCCTGGTCCCCAACTGGTGACAAGGAATTTTCACTGCTAGACAACAGTGGACTATTAGATATAACAGGAATATCAGGGGTGTGAGACTGTGACTGTCTGGGGATATCTGATGACGACGGCCTGATCGGAATAGCCACTGATTCTGACAACGGTTCCCTGCAAGATGAAAGGAAAAGAAACAAAAGCATGGATTAGTGATAAACTCATAAAAAACCAAATAAAGATAAAACTATCACCATGGAAACAAACTACCACTATGGACATAAAGTTTATCACAGGCAATGGTACTATTATATTTGCAAAGTTAAGGCTAACATGATCACTGCCTGACAGCTGCATAAGACATGAAATGACACCAAGTTGTGAGGAGTAGCATAAAGGTTGGTTGATCTAATTAATTTTCAGAAATATCTACCTCATAAAACTTGAAAGGAGATATCGCATGATGTACCACAGCTGGCAGATTTTGTATTTTCTTTGTTTCAATGGCAGAGTTGAGAAGCAATGTCAATTACCAGCAGGTCCATTCAATATATTCCATGATTCTTAGGATAAGCTTTGAGCTGTCAAGATCAGGCCAAGGAGGGCGATTGTATCTCTGAAGCTTATTAGGGTAGTCAAGGACCCCCAACACGGCAGTACATTTCAAATCTTGACTGGGTACCAGTAGGGCCCTGGTATTTCACAATAATGCATTTATCTAGGTCTGAACCACAAGTCAAAGTCCCCAAGGGAGCTTGGTCCCCTGAAGGTACCCAAGACTTATTGGTGCAGCCTCTCAACCTTAGGACCTCTACAACATGGTGCTATACCATAGTATCACCACTATGCTGCTGCCTGGAACACTCTGGGCATGCATGGATTCTAGTCTGGTCCACCATACATAACATACTTACAGTAAAGCACCTCACTGTGGGAAATAATGGGCAATGCAATAAAAATGCCAATCCCATTATTACAATGAAACATGAAATCTAATCAGAGTTGACTTCAAAACTGTCAAATCCAATGTACTCTCTACATCAAAGCTAAAATAAAAAGTTGATGTGCACTTCACCTCCACAAAATTCTTTATCCACTACCACAATCGAGATGATGTAATTACACATATTCAAAGGGCTAAGTGACCAATGATCGAGCTTGACCAAACCAAAGGTACCCTAGACCAAGGCTGTCTGACCCTTTCACTTTGCCTAATGATACCCTTCCAATATTACTTAAAAGCCACAAATGCCCTTTGGTAACACTTTTATTTGGGGCCCTTCTCTTTCTATATTTGGCACTACATTCCCTCTGCAAAACCTTGGTGCATTGAAAAATCCCTGCAGGCTGTAAGCCATTTGCACAGCTGGAATTAAACAAGGCCATTGAGGCCAAAGCCTTCGTATTTTTTGCTATGGCTAGTTAGTTAGATGAGACTTAACGACACACTAATATGAATGTGTTATGTAGTGTCAACTAGATAAAAAGGTAAATCCCAAATACGGTTTAAAATACGGTTCAAGTTCAAGTTTGGTTTAAAACACAGCTCAAATACAGTTCTAGTCCTACCCTTTCTTACGACAGGCAGGAAATACCATGGGCATATTCTATAACCCCCAGCCCACAGGGGGCTTTTTGCTATGGCACTGCATGGTGCCCTACAAAATGACAGTCTTTCAAGGCAACTTGGCCTTCCTACCTTTTCCTAAATAAATGCAACCACACACATACCACATACACAAATCTTTTATTAAGCCTTGATGCCTTTTCAGATGCATAAACATGTCCTTAAAGCTGCTACTAAAGTGGCCTTGCCCCAATCATTTCCTGCCCTGCATTTGACCTTGCCTTCTTTGGATCCCATTTTGCACCTAGCAATGATTCATCACTCGCTTAATAATTTTCCACCTCACCACAACTGCACTTACCGTGACGATGTGGTGGTCAGGTCTTGACCACCATTAGTGTGCATACCATTAGACTGTTCCTTTAGTAATGATGGCCAGGGGTCTTTTGAACCATTCTGTGGGGACTGTGATAGCAGTGGGGGTGACGCTTGCTTTACCCTAATAAAGGTGAAACACAAATGTAGGTATTAGACCAACGGAAAAAGATGACAATATCTGTACATTCTGTTTATACAAATCTGGCATACCTGGGTATGCTTACACGTCTGGCATACCTGAGTATGCTTATATATATGTATGTCTGCCGTACCTGGGTATGTTTATACACGTTTCGCATACCTGAGTATGCTTATACTGTCTGGCATACCTGGGTTGGCATATACCTGTCTGGCATAACTTGGCTTGCTTATACACGTCTGCCATACCTGGGTATGCTTATATATGTCTGCCATACCTGGGTATGCTTATGAAAGTCTGGCATCCCTGGGTTTTCTTATGCAAGTCTAGCATACCTGGGTATGCATACATACGTCCAGCATACCTGGGTATACTTATGTCTGGCATACCTGAGTATGCTTATACACATCTGGCATACCTGGGTATGCATATATATGTCCGGCATACCTGGGTATTCTTATAAACGTCTGACACACCTGAGTATGATAACACATATCTGGTTACTTTTGTTACTGTTTTGTTAAAATCCATGCATTGTAACTCTTTGGTTTACCAGTGATATACCAATATATAACTGTCACGAAAGATACATGTCACGGAAATATGAGGAGATTTGAAAGATTCAGCTCTGGTTTCAATGTGAAATTAAGCAAACTGCTTTGCCCCTTCAGCATGTTTGTACAAATATGTGTAGATTACAACAGTCAAATGCTTGCTAGTTACACAAAACATTAGATCTGTTACCCAAAAAGCAAAGACTGCTTGGTACCTGGTCCAAACCTCCCTTTTCCACCATTACCCCCTGCAACTGGCTACTGTAGACCACTTCTCTGCAGTGCAGAACCAACTTTATCAAATGGGAAACCAGTTTTAATGACCAGCCACACATGGGAGAAAGGCTTGAGTACCTGAGGAAACCCATGCACCTCAGGCAGGATTTAAATCCAAACACCAGTGAGACACACATGTGCATGCAGTTCAGTTCACTAGGGCACATGTGGACCCTGATGGGACCCATTGGACCTCTCACCTATTTATATTCTCTGCTCTACTTGCTTCTGGTGGGCCCTCTGTGGTTGCTGTGTTATGATTTGTCTGTGACTGTGTGTGATTTGTCCCACCCCCTGATGCAGTTGCTGACGTAGAATGAGATGAACCTTTAAACACATCTTGTAGCAGCTTTTGTTCATATTCTTGATGTTTCCTGTGATACATGAAACAGTTAAGAAAAAGAAGAAAATAAACTTAACTGAAATTTGTGCAAATGTTAGCACAACTTTACCCTAACCCACACCACTCTCAACTAACGCTCACATATTCATTGTCATTTTTACATTCTCCATATATCTCAATATAAACATCACTCATTTGTGTACGTGGCGAGCGCACAAGTGCTCACCTCAATGGGTGGGGTCCAGGGGGCAAAACTCCTCTTTTCCTCTCTAAATGTTCACACTATATGTTTATATCACTTAGGTGTATGCAAAGATTGACTTTATTTTTGCCAAACTGTTGCTTCATGATTTTTCTGATCATTTACATTTTTAATACCTAAAAGTTAGAAAAATGGAATGTTCTGATTTTTATGGATTTTAAAGCTCATAAAACGGAACAGTTCCGCTTAAAACGGAATGGTTGGCAAGTATGCATGCATTCTTGACAGGAATACAATACATTTTCATTTCATTTGCAAAGATATGACTCCCCTTAATATTAAGTACTCTTTGCTGTGTTCTTTCTCGGAGGCATATTTCTCACATTTCTTTCTACAAATCTATTTTGTACCCCCTCCCTGGAACTGTCTTACTAGAGGAACTCCACCACACTCATACACAGCTTTCACAATACTTCAACACATTAACCCCCCTAAAGATAACATTAGCACCACAGATAGCAGTGGAAGTAACGAGCTCTAAAAACAAACTTTCTATAAAATTTTCTTTTTCTTCAAAAAGGACTTACCCTTGCTGCATGTCCTCCTTCGTAAAGCTGGCAGCTTCGTCACCCAGTTCATGTAAATACATGCAGTCCTGTACAGTGAGGTGACATAATTAATTCATGTGTAAGTTATCTTTAGTAAAAAGATCACATTTCACTGTCATCTCTTTCTGACTGACAAAGGAATTTCTATCTTCTACAGACTTAAAATTGTTTAGGAGTAATATTTCTAGGTGTCTGTTATATCACATTCTGAAGACTGTTTTGTTTCGAATGTGACACTTAAATGACACTTTCACTAGGGTTCAAATGTTTGCTGCTCACAGTTGCTTACATTGACATTTACTCCAAGTATAACATCTAAAAGCAGAATAAACCATTAGCAACACTGCATTTGACCATTCCAAAGAGTTCTATATAAGCTTCCATATGACCAAACAAGAATTTGTCCCATTTCAAACATGAAAGAAAACCCTCTGAAGACCAACCACACCTTTCTGTACTAAGATCAAACCAGCACCGACCGTTTTTTAGTCTTTCACTGACCTGTTGAGGAGACTGAATTCTGCAGAAAATGACTGAAGCACTTTGTCATGCCCAGGAATACACTCAACATCTATATTCCAACCTTTTTCAAACAAAAGAACAGCTTTCTCTTTGGGCATATAATTATGACATCTTTCGAATTCATACGCATGCTTCTCTGCAATAAAGATCAAAGATCCCTACAGATAGTTTTTCAACCATTAACTTACCTGTTTAGGACACTGGGAGTTCTTCAGAAAATGACTGCAGTACTTTGTTGTGCCTAGGGAAGCCTTTAATGTCCTCCCATCCACATGTACATTGTTCACAGCTTGAATTGCCCTCAGCGCATCTTCCTGCCTCTGGTATGTGACATACGCACTTGCACTGGGTCCCTGGGCTCCTGCGTACGACGTGTTGGGGTTTATTACCACTTTCAAAATTTTCCCAAACTTTCCAAAATATTCCTGCTTCTTTAAAATCTGTTGAAAAGTAAAAATCAATTCAATTTTTAAAAAGTTACAAATCAAATTAAAACAGGGAAACAGCTGTACTAGGACCATGACCTTATCCAATGTCATTGGACTTTCCTGGTCAATGTATACAGCACAGTTTCACCAAAATTTCTGAACAAATATGACTTAAAGCCTTGCCAGTAACAAGCTCAACACTTTCATGATAAAATTTTGAACAAAATACAACTTAACCCTGCCATCAGACCTGCACATTTCAAAACAAAAGTGGCCAAATTTGAAATTTGAAAGGACTTTTTACCTCTCTAAAACACTTAAATAGCATTCCCAGGACAACATTTCACTTCCACACCTTTACTACTTAAGCCCTGTTCCAAGATTATTATACCTAATTCTCTTGAAAAGAACTTGACTCTTCCATGTTTTGTTTGACAAAGGAACCCTAATTTAATAGACGAAGATATTTTGGGAACTTTGTCAACACATAATATGGGATGTACAACAAAGTCATGTAACGTGTCCACAGGTCAGACATACATACAACTATAGACAATCACACAACTACTCGGGAAGTCTTGTAGTAGCTAGATACTACCCCCTGGTGCACCGTCAATGTAAGTCTATGGTAACTTGACTTTGACCTTGACAATAGTCCTGTTACCACCTACAACCTCTTTTATGTAAATGTTTTTCTTTTCAAAGTGCCCACTTTGGATGGCATACAATCATTACAAACTTCACTGTTTTCAACATAATTTGTTACTCATAATGTTAACTACATTATTCCTTAAAGAACTTACAACTTGTATTCCATGTCATGCTTGCCAGAAACTTGCAACATATCTTAATGCAGGTAAACGTTTCACCATGGCAACAGTTTTCTCTTTTGACAACAGACTGGACAATATAAGTATTTACAATTAAATAACATAGATGAAAGTAGTCAAGCCACCTTATGAAACTATATAACAATGTAGAGTAAGTCACAGCAATGTAAGTGGTGTCCTTACCTCTGTATCCGCAAGCCTTTGTGAAAGACCCACCACAAACACAAGGTTCTTTTGAACAACTCTGAAAAAGGACAAAAGCAATTATGTTGTCTTTAACTCCAAGTAAACAAAGATAGATTTAGCTCTTTATGCTCACAATCACAGCTGTTTTCAGCTACTTGAAAAATATGCTATATACTATCCAATATTCTCTGTTCCTTTGCCTTAAAGCAGCTATGTATTTCTAACCTGTTGACCTACGTAAGCCAGGAGATTTGTTCTCTTACCAAACACTGGCCAGGAGTTTTCTGTTCTCTTACCTTACACTTGCCAGATGTTTTCTGTTCTCTGTAATCTTCTGTTTTCTCTGTATATCTTTCTGTCTCTTTTCTGTCTTTATCCGTTGTAACCTGCAAATATCAGGTACACTCAAGAATGAAATACTTTGGTTCATTCCTCACATTATCCTAAACCTAACAACTGCCCCTAATATCAATTTTTTTTTCTGAATTGGCCCATTTTTCCCTTCTGTCCTAAGAAAACATTGAAGGATACTGCTTTACAAAAGAAGACAAGAAATACAACAAATTGCAAATTGAATTATGTTGGTTTCAGGAAACTTCAGGAGACAATAATTTTCATCTCACTGGGTAGCACGGATCAACCCTGTCTGAGACTGCTATTCACATTTTACCTCTTTTTCAAAGTACACATCAAGTTTTCATAGTGTGAAAATGAACACAAAATAGCACTGACACAAAAGCAGCCTTTTTTTTTGGGGGGGGGGGGTCTCTGACAGTAGCCTGTCCTAGGTGGAGGGACATCTCCACTTTGCAAACTGTCTGTTTTGTGTTAGGTAACTTAATTATGCAAAATGGCACTAACTTTGGCAAAGCATTGAACTTAAGACAAATCAAAATTTGACAAACCAAAACCAATTTCTGAGGGTAAAAAAGCACCTATGGGGGAGGGGGCAACTGGGAATACAAAACCTGCAAAAATCCCTTACTCTTCCTCTGAAAGTGGCTTGAAGTCTGCTGGACATTCAGGATATGCTTTCCTACAGGCCGGACACAGACCATTTTCATCTGTCCTTATACGATGCCAGCAGAACCTACAAATCTGTGGAAAGCAAGATGAGAGAGGTAAGCAATTCAAATGTGAGCAATAAACTCAAAGTGTGAGATATATTTTACAGCCTAGTTACATTAATGACAATTAAAAGTACTGCGGATTCCAGATATTACAACAAATGTACTCAGCACTGGCATCTGCTCATAGCAAACTGCAATACTATTTTTTTTTTTAAATTTATCAAACACTACTTTAAAGCCATTAACTTGTAGATAAAACTGTACTGTGTTTTGGCTGCTATGGGTAAACTTCTCAATAACTGGGGAGGGGGGGAACAATTTATGTAAAGTATCAGGGTTTGACAAATACATAATTCCGCTAGCCTGGGGCTAGCTCAAACCACACATTGCTTTTGACAGTCAACATTGTGAAGCCTCATGGGCTAGTGCAAGTACTATACAGCTGTGTAGTTGGACTTTAGCCTATGCCTTTGGAGGATAGTGAACATGTCCTTTGGACTAGTGAAATAAGTTTGCCAAGTGCCTCATGGGCCATACAAAAGCTTCAAAAGTTACGAGCCCTGCAGGCATGGAACCAGGATTTTGAGAAAGGAGGGGCGCACCCACCATCGGCCCAAGGCCGACAATGAGCTTCGAAGGCACGAAGTCACAGCGGGGGGTTGGGGGTCCTCCCCCAAGAAAATCTGAATTCTAGATGCGCTTCGATGTCATTTCCCAGCATCTGGGAAGCATACTTTCCATATCTATTTGCCCATTTTTTTGGCCAAAAAAAAAAATCATTGGTCATCAAAAAAGGGGGAGTGCACCAGGTGCGCCCCCACCTGGATCCGCGCCTGCCCTGTAACATATATGCAGGAACTTAAATCTTGGACAATACTGAATCATCAGTTAACACTGCATACAAGAACAGATCCTACAAAGTCTTGTATTTGTGTCTTCAGCAACATGTAAACACTGATATCACTTCACAAATGCAACTGACATATTACCAGTCATTTACTTTTAACACTGTTTTCCACATTAACATTCAGGCCTTGATTTTGAGAAAGATTTGATTGTCCATTGGGCAACCATACTGCCCAGAATATTTACTTGTCTAGACACTTTATAAAATTGTCCATAGTGCGTCTTTGCATTAAATTTGGTAGTCCATAAGACAACAAACCTGTTACTCTTGGGTAAACGGATGACCATTAAATCGAGCCCTGTCACTAACTGCTACATTAAGACACCCCAAACTGTGTGATACCACAGTTTTATGGGATCCTGTGCATACTGCAACTCCCAAGTACAACATACTGACTATTTATGCAGGTCTTACCTGATATCCACATGTGCAAGGGAAGAAGTTCACATCATCAATTTCAAGCGTTTCCATACACAAGGGGCACTGTTGAAATACAAACAACACACATGTCATACATTGGGATACTGCAGAAATGCAGGTGTATCATATTAAAAGTAGATACAGCGAAAAGAAGTAAAACTGGTGACAACTCCCATCTTTGAATCATGCATACTTATCTTTGGATCTTAGGTTTGGTAATGCCTGGTTTTTTTACCCCTCATTGGCAGCATTAAATAGTCTTTAGAAATTTTACACCCCCTATTCATGTAAAAAGATTATTCGGGGTCTCACCCAAGCACCATGGTGCTATACCACTGCCAATGTACATCTCACTCCAGGCTAGGTAATGCCTAGTTTTGTCCCTCATTATATGGCAGCATTAAATTGCCTTTACAAAGTTTACATGTACTCCCTATTCATGTAAAAAGACTATTCCTGGTCTCACCCAAGCACCATGGTGCTATACCACTGCCAATGTACATCTCACTCCAGGCTAGGTAATGCCTAGTTTTGTCCCTCATTATATGGCAGCATTAAATAGCCTTTACAAATTTTACGTGTACTCCCTATTCATGTAAAAATACTATTTCTGGTCTCACCCAAGCACCATGGTGCTATACCACTGCCAATGTACATCTCACTCCAGGCTAAGTTTTTTTTTCACTCAAAGAAACATCTTTTTTATAGGATTCCGACAGATGCTGCATACATTCCACAACTGCTTGCAAGATTAGCAGTGATCACGTACCCATACCCGTACTCCTATTCGTACTCATTTTGCCCGTTATACATTAGGGTTAATGCAAACTTGTGTACTCGTACTCAAGAAAAAGATGTGCACTCATACTCGTACTCACAATTAGAGACACTCCACTTGTACTCATACTCATGAAAATACAGTACTCACACTACAAGTCTGCTACATGTCCCAAAGCAAACACTGAAATGAACTTCAGACAAAACCAAGGCCCTACCTCAACGGGATCATCATTTGCTGCCTCTGGGAACATCTTGTCTGGTATATTGTTTCAGAGGATGAGACACAAGGGATAAAGTCACAAGATGAAGATTCTCTTCAAAGTAAAACCTCAGAAATCTTTGGCAGTGCTTGATTCAAGCAACTATACAAAGAAAATGTGAAAAATACTGAGACAATTTGCAATGGTTTTCTCATCAAGTTTACTAAATAACCATCTCTTTTACATTTCTTTTTGCTAAGGATGACTGGTGAAGTGGTCACACAGGGGCAGGACTGGAAAAAGTTTTATTTCCCAGCAAGGGAGTCACTGTTTTCACAATTCTCTTCATACTGCCATGAACCAAAAAGGTAAACTTTTCTCCAGTTACCATATAATTTTCCTCCAAATGGCCAAATTTCCCAGGAATGAGCCTCCCTGCTTTCCAACTTTTTCCCCCCATGCATGCATGCATGCGAATTATTTTGTTACTTTGTTGGCTTCACTGTGACTCTCCTACAGAAAGAGGGTGAGGTTAAAAGCATAAGCATAAACTTATCTCAAGATTGTGTCTATCACCAGCAGATAACTACCAATGCATATCCTTTTCAAACCTTACACAAGTATTGCAGTTATTTTTTACCACTTAAAACTTCTAAAAGGTCCAAAAATTTCAAATAAACTGAAATTTGTCGCTTCCTAAAACTTAATGCGGCCACAGCGTTTGATATATTTGTTGATATGAGAATGCCGTGTGCATATAACAGTAAGACGTCATGCAGAACAGTGATTACTGAAGTTCCCTGGGTTTCCCCTGGCATTCTTTGTATGAGGCGGCCACCTCAGTTTTTGGCCACCACCTCACAGAAATTTGCTATACTTGCCACGTGTACTGTATTAGCTATGGAAGTATTGATATGTAGTTCTTACTCACTGACGGTGCCAAAGATGACATTATATTACCCCCATGGTTTCATACCACCTCACACTCTCTAAAACCCCGGGGAAACCCTGAGTTCCTATACATTCACAAGGTAAGTTGCCCCTAAAAACATTCCATAATGTAGCTCATTAGCATACTGATGTAAGTTAAGTTCCTTAGCCACTCAGTAAATTCTACGGCACGAAAAAGTTCCTGATTTCATTTCAAAGTTTTGAACCTTTCCAAAAGATCTCAGTGATCAAAAACATCTGCAGTACTCCGGCAAGATTTGGAGAAGAAAAGTCATGGTACAGTACTAATTTAATATTTTAGGTCCAAAACTTGCTGTGACTGTGAGATAAAAGCAAATTTTAACCACCACACAGACGGCCCATCACCCTGCTCTTTCCATAGGTCACTGTAAGGACTGTGTATAGAGAGTTGTAGGAAAATGACTATTCACAGTCCTTTACTATGGACTAAGGCTAGGCCTGATCTTTGCTAGCCTACACATGCAGCTAAGGTGAGAATGTCAGCCCATTGTTAAAATGGGCTTTGGACAGGTTCCACCTGTGGTTCGATTATGCCTGGGATTTGGTTAAGGGTAAGGTTAAGGTTAAGTCAGTTTAGGGGTTAGGTTAGGATTTAGTGGCCTCTTCAATAAGCAATCTCCGAAGCACTAATGGCAAGGATATCATACGAGTTAGTACTACTTAACCATATATTATTGTTCGCGGATGACGTTCTCTCCCTAACGTTACGTAACGTTAGACTCGTACTAGCCTATGCCTTTGTTTAGTGATGACCTGATTATGCTAAAGGTGTGTAAATAAACTACAAATCAGATGGTTCTTACAGTGTAGCCATGCCCCTGCCTTGCCCTTTTTAGCAGGTAGCACTCTTTATTAGCTCATTCCGTTACAGCCCTAATGTTAAGCTGCAATGTAAGTTTGACATTACGAGCACACTTGTGTACATTTCATAGTGCCTCATACCCTGGAGTAACTATAGAGAACCCCACCATGGTCGATGAACACCATTTTGCAAACAGGGTGGCGAAGTTGCTGTGGCCACAGATCCCCAAGATTGTTATTTTTGAGAATGAGTCAACATGTGTATTTATTTTTTTCGAAAAATATCAGTGTCCACTGAGCCTCCAGTTTAGAATAGAGGTGCAGTCGTCTTATTTGCACTTCATGTTTTTTGGGAGGTTATTTTAAGTCCACTGAGACTCCAGTTTGGCGTGGAGGTGCAGTCGCAGTTTTATATCCTTTTTGACCAGAAACTTACAAACTCCACTGACCCAAAAATAACAAAGTCCACCAAGCCTCCAGTTTCGAGTGGAGGCACAGTCACAGTGGCTGTTTATATATTTGTAATATTTTGCAACACAATAATTGTTTTGTATTAATGTTTTTTTGAAAAATGTCCAAATCCACCTAGGCTCCATTGTTAGGTGTGTGCAGTTGTAGCCGCACTGGGCCGTTCATGAATGCCAGTTATTTTGTTACTTTGTTGCCTTTGGCACTCACAGTGCGACCTAGTCAATGAATGTGACCATATAATCCGTTCCTCCTAGTCACTTCTTACTACGGTCACTGGCCTGCATGTACAAATTTCAACCATTTAAGCTAAAACAAGAAACTTGGTTCTAAAATGCAGTAATATGATTGCGTGACAATTTTAGGAGAACTCAATGCTTCCAACCCTCCTTAAATACTATAGTTACTGTCTTACGTGTTTAAAACTACCAACTTCATGGCAAAATCACACAAAGACCTTTGTTTTTTGGTCTTAGAACCCGTTCAACTAACCCAGGTCAGGTGATAACAGTGTTTCCACTTGTCCCGATATTTGGGAAATTTGGACTGACAATCTTCCACAGTTTCGGGAAACATTTTGTAAAGTTCAGGTAATAGAGAGGAGATTAGGTCAGACTAAAACCTGTTGCATCAGCACCAGTCACCAGTGAATTTTGGGAAATTGTCACTGGATCCCAGGAAATTTATCTGCATAAATCTGGAAATCCATTTCTACAATATGGAAACAGTATGTGACAAATCAGCTGCTGCGCAATTTTCAAAGTATCTACATTGTACTAACGTTACATTCGGAAGAAATAAAATCATCAACTTTGCCACTTCGTAAAAATTTACTGTAGTGTTCGAAATTGTTGTTGACATCAGAATGCCTTGTGCGTAACACTGTGACATCACACACAGCATTTTGATTAATGTAGTTCCAATACATCTACATGGCAATTGCCTCTGCGCCTGTAAGATCTGGAGAAGAAAAAGGAGTAACTGCAGAATACCCCGGCCACTTTGAAAGAAAATTTGGAGTGGAGTCGCGGTCGTAGTGACCATTTGATGGTTTTTGAGAATAAGTCAAAGTACATCCTCCATATACTTTTGCGAAAATTATTCGAAGCCCACTAGCTGTGCCTCCATTCTGGAGTGGAGTCACAGTATCCAATTATGGTTATTTTGAGAACGAGTTAACATACATCATACACTTTAAATTCAATGCGCCTCCATCCTGGAGTGGAGTTGCAGTCATGGTCCCGGTGGCCGTTTATTCAACATCCACCAGGACTCCATCAGTGTTCGCGCTAAGGCGCGGGATTGTGTGAATCCCACTTTCGTCTTTCGAATCCCGCACAAAAATAAATCTTACGTGGGAAAATCCCGCACACTTTTCTGCAGCTGAGATCCTAACTACAATTATAATACACACATTAAATTGCAATAGTATCTTTACCAAGTGATAACCCCCTCCTTGATTTTGAAAATCCCTCCCCCAAAAAATTATAGAGGGAATTCTCTCCCAGGTTCAATTCCTTAGCACGAACACTGGACTCAATTCTGGGGTGGATTTGTAGTCCCGGTCCTCGGTGGAATTGTTCCGCCGGGACTCCATTCTGGGGTGGAGTAACAGCCTTCGGGACTCCATTCTGAGGTGGTCTGGAGTGGAGTCGCATTTGCGGTGGTCGTTTATTCAACAACCACTGGGACTCCATTCTGGGGTGGAGTCGCAGTCCTGGTCCTCGGTGGAATTGTTCCACTGGGACTCCATTCTGGGGTGGTTGCAACAGCCACCGGGACTCCATTCTGGGGTGGTCTGGAATTTCGCAGTCACGGTCCCGGTGGCCATTTATTCAACAACCACCATGACTCCACTCTGAGGTAGAGTTGCAGTCCCGGTCCTCAGTGAAGAGAAGACAGGACTCTCTGCTGTTTGTTACATAATCATTTAGGATTTTTCTTTCAAAACTTGCTGTGAGAAGAAAGAAAATTTCAACCATTACACAGACGGCCGATCCCCCCGCTATTTTCATAGGTCTTTGTAAGGACTGTGTATAGTGAGCTGTAGGCCCGTCTGGAAAACATACAGGCCCTATGTTATGCCGAAGATCTTTGGCGTGCAGTAAAGACCCTATACATGAATTTGATGGCGTGATTTTCTTGTCTTTTACATAAACACCTACTTAAAACATAGTACAACAATTTGGTGTGGCGTAAAAATTGAGAAAAGAGGTGACTGGTGTAAAAATTCGGTGTAGCAGATACAAACTTTTCAAACCGGGCTGTAGGCGAATGACTACAGTCCTTTACTGAGGACTAGGAGTAGAATGTGCCAAGGGCCTAGCCTAGGTCATGTAACTTAATGACATGAGTCTAGGGAGAGAACGTCATCCCTAAACCCCAAAATACGGTTAAATGGTACTCATTCGTATGATATCCTTATTGTTTGTGATTCGGAGATTGCTTATTTTAGAGGCCACTTAACCCTAACCTAATCCCTTAACTGACTTAACCCTAATCTTATCCCTAACCGAACCCCAGACAAAATCGAAACCCCAGGCCGAACCCCTGACCCAGTCTGCATTCCCTGCACTGCAACACGAAGATCTTCGGCGTGAGCACCGACTCCTTCTCGGCGTACCGGCGGGCAAACGGAACTCCCGTCATACCGGCAGGCCGAATCGGTCAACTCCCGCCGTATGATCACGTACAGTACTGTGCTATATACCTGTACTTGTATTGCCCATGCATTACGTACATGTATACATACGCACGTACAATCGCTTAAGGATTGCTACTGACTAGTTCTAACGTGTGTGTACTATATACCTGTACGTGAATTGCCAATGTATGGTGACCATGTATGCATCACGTACATGTATACTGTACGTACGTACGCACGCCTACGGATTGCTATGTATGATGGGGTGACCGTCGACTGCGCGGGCCCGTCGAGTGCGCATCTAGCATAACATATCATACAAAAAGCTTGCAATGGTAGGGTTCTTAAGTGCGCATTCGACGGTCAACACACTATACATGCATATAGGCCTATGCACAGTACAGGAAATCCCGGCGTACATCGGCCCGGCGTACGATCACAAAAACCTTGGCGTACCTCCGGCGTAGGCCTTACATGGAAGCACCCTGGCCCCTGACAAACCCCGTTTTAACAATTGGGTGATGTTCTCTCCTTAGTCGCATGTAACATAATGCATAGACCTGTTCAAGCATTAAGCACTAGCCTATAGTTGTACCCATAGACCTACACTTCCTGACACATTTTCCCACTAAACTTATGGTATTAAAACGTTGCAGGTCGTCAAAAGTGGAAACCTTCTGCTAAGCATTACCATTGGTGTTCACTGTGCAGTAGGCCTAGGCCCTATTTGTGTACAGCTGGTAGAGACTTACTTTGCCTAACGTTGCTGTTGCCTGTATTTAAAGTGGGCCTAGTGTTAATTACTCATACTCATATGATTGTACTTAGGCTAACTGTAAATAACATAAACGCGAAGGACCAAGAATTGGAATATTCTTACCCATGAATGGTATTCTTAAATCATATGAATGATACGAAAATAAATGTCTCTAACTACAGAAGGAACAAACTGATACAACATTATGATAATTTTTCAACTGAGAAAACAAATGGCATAGCTTACGAAATTTTCGGTGGTCTCTGACTGTTCCGCTACAATTACGATAGGCTATTGACATTAACAGCGCAGGCGCGACTGCGAAAACCCGGATGTTTGTACTGCATCACGGGTAATAAAAATGGCAGCTTCCATAAATGGCAGCTTCCAATCAGTACTGACGACTGTCAGTACGGCGAACAATGAAATTGACTTTTATACAGTATCTAGCTAGCTGTGTACCGTTAACTTTTGTTATTTAATGTTATAGTTATACTGTACAGTGTGTGTGGACCTAGGCTAAATCGTGCAAGTAGAAATTAGGTCTAGCCTATAGGTCGAATGAAACCGGTATTAAGTTCGCAGGAAAGACAGTCTGAATACACGAAGCATGTCTTTCAAAAGGGAAGGAGATGATTTTAGTGAGCTGAATATAATTAAGGTAGGCTTAACTGTGTTTATATTACTAGGCTAAGTTAAAGGTCCTTAGTCTTGCTGACCTAACTTCCTAAGTTAGTGTTTGGGTCGCTGTGGGGCAAAGTGTAGGCTAGACGGGGTTGGCCGGGTGTATGTAACTTGTAAGGACATTCACGTTACATTTTGATGTATTAAGCCCGGGCAGGTTTGAATCATTTCTATGAAAAAGAATTTATTCAACTTCCAATAAAATAGTAAAACACATGTAGGCCTAGGCCTATAGTTTTACCTCAAGAAATAGCCAATTTAAAAGTAAAGAAATTACTGTTATTAGCCTAGGGCCTAATAAGCAATCAGCAACTGCTTGGAAAGCAGAATATATCAGAATTTATACTGCTTCTCTTTTACCATTATATTGGATTTCATGAACGTTTTACAAAATTTTCAGTTGACCTTATGATATTTTTTTGATATTTTTTTTTATAGGCAACATGAAAATGTTGAAATGTTTAGTGATGCTGCAAATTCTACCTTCAGAATTGAATTTTGGTCAAATACATGCAAAAATGTAAAGTAATTTATAGGCCTGTTTATTCAAGATTGAGAATGTGGAGACCGATGTACAGTAGTGATAGCCTGGGTGGAAAAAGTTGGGAAGCTGGGAGGCTCCTTCTCGGGAAGTTTGGGTATTTGGAGGGAAATTTTGTTCACTGGAGGGAAATTTACACCTTTTATGTACATGAAAATATGGGAGGAACTGTGGAAACTTTGACTCCCTTCCTGGGAAGTATTTTAACATTTTTTTCCAGCCCTGGCAGGCCTGATTTTTAAGGAAATTTTCAGGTTTCCCATTGGACAACCTGAAGCTAACTTTAGGTTGTCCGAAATAGGTTATTTGGTTGTCCGAATGAAAGTGATGAACAAGAGATGAACAATTCTATTTCCTGTCTCTGCCATAGAAAACAAACATTTACTTTAAATTCTGCATTTTTCCATATTTATTGGCATGGTACAATGATGAATGGTAGTCAATACCATTGTCTCAATGCCACTTCTTAAGGGGATTTTTATTACATACTTTCCTGCTGATGTAGAGAACTATTCAGTTACAAATAAAATCTACTCATCCATCGGACAAGTTCAAAGAGAGAAAGCCGTTGTCCAATGCAAGTTTTACCCATCACGGACGATCGGACCAGTGCTAAATTTCAGCCCTGCCTGGGTGATAGATCCTTGTGGTGTGTTGAAACTTAGTTACCCATTTATTCAGAATGCCACAGGCAGTCACGCAACAGTTACTTGTAATTTATAATGTCAGATGTGCACATATCTGCATCTGCCTTGCAGACCGCTGGTGCTCAACGTGAAAAGAAAGGAAAAATAAAATACGGTACTGAAAATAATTATAATACCATACAGAAAGTTTGTCTCATGAGATGGTTTAGAAGTCTTTTAGCTTAAAAGATAAAGTCAAAATGCTGCAGGTCTCATGTGGAAGTCATCCCACAGGAGAGGAGGCAGCTACTTGAAATGACCTATTACCCCAAGAGTTTTTGGATCCACTTTGAACATTGTCACTGTTTTTCAGAACAAAGAATTTTTGTGGTGGAGGAAAAAGCCACCCTTCCCTTCAGGAAATTCAAGAAAAGCATCCTGGAGAAAGGCCTTTAACTGGGGTGGAATTTACATATTAGTATAATGTAAGATCCATTACAATTTAATACCCAAGGTGAAAATTCGTGTAAAATTGTGCTCTCTTAAAATGTGACCTTGTGGTTAATTATATCTGGGGAATCGAAGTCTGGTGGGTATATGCTTCATGTAAGCCAACCTCAAACTGAAGTGAATAGACACCTACTAATCCAATTCACTTCAGGCTATTCAGCCTATTCATTTCCCTTCAGTTGTCTATTCACCTCAGTTTGAGGTAGCCTTACATGAAGTATCTCCCAGCTGGGGTAGCAGATGTTAGCTTGTTTTCCATGTTACAATTAAACTCAAGTGTTGGTTATGCTTTGAGGTTAAACAACAACTAGTTGTGATGAGAGTAGTTGGAACTTTACTTCTAATTTTGATTTCCACTGTGGTGGTTTTCTTTTCAAATAAAAAGTTCATAGCGATCTCTGTTCTTATAGGAGACACGTGCTGCTGGAAGGAAGACTCCTTTAAAGTGGCCATGACACGTAAATTGGAGAAACAGGAGACTAATTTAGCCTAAAGTACACCAAAAGCTCTTTCCAAAACTGTTTTCATCACCCTTACAGCCCTGAGCATTAAAAAGAAATTAATGTTTCAAAAAATTGCACCAAAAAATAGACTGTTGAAAATGAGATTTCAAGCCAACACAATAATGACGTCATTTTAGAAGCACCAGCCTCCGTATACCGAACCTGGCATACAGCACAGCCCATACATATGTAAGAGATAGTAATGATTGTAATTCGCGGCATGTCTTGAATTTGAACTTTATTCTGTCTGTCTGGAGAGTGGTGTCGGTCTGTTATATTTTGGGGCTGCAGTAGGCCATTACTAATAATTACAAATACTCTTGATTCATAACCGAAGAACGAAAAAACTCTGCAGTGTACAGTTCGGCTCGGTCTGCAGTAATACGTACAGTGAGTGGACTGGCAGCAACCAGCGAAATACTGTGCGCACTCGATCATAGGCTAGTTCCACTGACACTTGCACGAAAGTCACCTTAAGTTCATATTTTGACTGCCTACATAAAAATTTCCAAGCTAAATGGAATTGCTCCAAATGCTTCTCATGCTCGGATTGTTGAGGTGTTGTACTTTCACCTCACCTAACAGTCTCAAATCGATACTGTTCTATGCGCCGTAACGAATTACTCACCTCATCTGCACCACTGACGTCTTGTTCAGTATCGCCTTCGCCTTTCTGATTTCAAATCCAAGAAAACTCACTTTACCGACAGTCCAACATTCCTGTCTGATCAGGGAGTTGCCATTAGATGGCAACTCCCTGGCGCAGATCCGTCATTCCAAAGAAAGTATTAAACTTGATTTCACATGGTACCCACTACGAAACAGTGCTGGCGTTGTGTACTGTACCACTTCAATGCTGTACCTATGCTGGTGCGTTGTGAATGTTTGTACATGCAGCTACTTATCATGACACCAAGACGAAAAACCTGCGTGAAATGCATTTAATTGACTAAAACAATTGTTAAGCACGAGAAAAGGGACAACAATTCCAAAATTTACAACTTTTCACGCAGGTTTTACATTGTATCGACCTTGGTAACCGGTACAATGGAATGCAAACACTGTATCAAATGTCCGAAGGATACCACGGAAAACAATGATCATTTCCTAAAGTGACGTCACATGACGTAACAAGATTTTGAAAATTTTCGGGAAGACTAACTTTTCAAGGCTGGAAGAGGGTATATTTTTTCTCAATTTTCCAGCGGAAAAACAAGTTGTAAACAAACAGGATGGTTGATTTTCGTTGTAGGAAACGTATTCCTCAAGATACCAAAGGGTTTAAACCGTTAATTTACACGTGGCATAGCCACTTTAACAGCAATTTGATGAGGGAGGTCAGAAACAGAGACTGGGACCTTTTGTTGAGTGATATGAAAGCAATGAACAGAATTTTGTAGATGATTCTAAAGGAAATCAAAAGCCAGTGAAATTTGCAGGGTTTCCTTGACAAAGTAACAGTCTGTGCATCAGTTTTCGAAACAAGGCGTGAACACATGCACCAATCCATGTAACTTTTTCATTGTTCATGCAAGTTTCATTTTTTTACCTGCACATGCGCACGTCAGCAAGTAATAGTAATACAAAGAGAGATTTCAAGATGTCGAAGAGTGTAGAAAATTAAGTTGTTTAGTCTGGATAAGATCAGGTTCGCATTTTGCAGTTTAGATGATGAGGTTTTCCGATCCATCTTCTGATTGTAACATTACAGTAGGTAATCACACTTAAAAATCTGCAAATTACACTTACTGTACTGAGTGTACAGTACCTGTATTATGCAAGGGCAGATCCAGAAATTGCTGTAAGTGGGGGCGGACGAAGTGCACCGAAGGCGCACCACGAGCGCGAAGCGCGAGTATAATCGCGTGGGGTCCAGGGGCCCGCGTCAGGGCCCCTGGCGGGGTCCAGGGGCGGAGCCCCGGTGGGGGTCCAGGGGGCGAAGCCCCCGGAAGCTCTCGCAATATAAGACATTTTGAACAAAGAAAATTAGTTTAAAATGCCCCAAGAGTCGAGAAGAAATGAGCAGCAATCCCTTCAGTTTTACCTTTTCATGATCCGGGAGGCTCTTTGCAAGGCAGTGAGGGTGCTTTCCAGTCAATGGACAGAGTTTTACGATTATGAACAACCCAACTAAAGAGGAGGATGTTACTCGAATTTATACAAAAGTTATTTACAAAATCATATGAAAAATGCCAGTGCAGTGCAAAAATGAAAAGTGCAACTAATTTGACAAAGGAGATCAATTTTGTCAAAATAAAGCCTTCAAAAGGTTATAAAATTTGTATTAACACCCCTAAAGCGAGCTCTGACTTACGACTTTTGAGATAATAATTCAAGGACTATCAGTAAATTCTTTGAACGTGCTCTGTAGAACCAATCTCTCATGGAGACAGGTTGGCATATTTTTGGATCTAACTTAAGTAATTTACCTTAAAGACCCCCCTTTCACCTCAAGTCAGCCAGCTAGGCCTACAGTATCTGCAGCTCTTGTCAGTCAGGCCCGTGTCCCAGAATTCTGATAGGGGGCACCGGCACCGTATACGGGGAACAAAAGAAGATTATACATTTGTAATCAGTGGTGACGCCATATGATAACAGTTTGCACAAACCACAGGGGGTCATACCTTGAGCCTACCAAAGATAGCTTAAAGTGAGCACATGCGCGCGAAGCGCGCGAAAATTTCGCTTCTCAGGTGGGAATTTTGCCTCCTTTTGCAATGTAGAGACGTGGAAGGTCGCCACCAGTGAAGGGAATACGGCTATGATCATGATTACGATGATAGTTCTTCAGCTCCGCAAGAGCAAGTGATGACTTGAGTACTTTGCGAATATAGAGGGGACCAAAGCACGTACTGTCATAACTGTTATATGGCAGGCTTGGTGTGGTCCAGCATAATTTTGGATAGGATCTGTTGTGAAATTCCCGGAATGTCCGAGAAATTAACAAAATGGGAACACTAGCATGGAGCTTCAGCAGGAATTTGAAAGGCAGAACACACCAAGCTCTTCACAGTTCACAACTGAGATGGTCGTTATTGTATTTCACTTTGAACGAAATTTTGCATGAAGAGAAAGAGTAAATTTTTGAGTGAATTTATGGTACTAGTCAATTTAGTTTCAAGCCATATACCCATCTCGATACGAATGTTATTCAAGGTATTAGAATGACACATGAAATCCCCTTGATGTCCGACATCTAACTACAAGCCTTCACCTAGCGTTGGCAAGAATAATTCACTGAAATTGTGGGGCTTATGATGTTCATGGTGATACAACTTCAATTGTGATAAATGAACGCGAAGCGCCAAAATCTTGCAGGAAAATGATTTACGATGGTAATACCTGCATGCAGACTCAACAAGGGGTGGTAAAAGAATATGCCAAACGGGTTTTGCAACCCAAAACCCCGGCCAGAAGCAACGGAATGCCCAAAGGAATGATCGATGCGGAACTCAAAATTTGGGAAGCGCGAAGCGTGCCGAAAAATGTGGGTTTTGTTGAAGAAAAATTGAAATAATTGGTACTTACTGAGAAATTTTAGAACATTTGGGTTTCTATAGAAGAATCTGCTCCCTTTCTTATCATCCCAAAACAGTTCCAATTTCCCCAACTTAGGTACTCCTAGCCACTCCAAAAACTGTCATGAACCCTTCCTCTTGAGAAGACACAAACCTAGTTTTATTGCTTAAGACTATGTCCTGATGGGCATATAAGGCCAAATGTAATCAGAACACTCTCTGTGCATGCTGGGTATTGTGAGCTGCTCTGCATCTTTTGCCTTTGATGTCAATCAAAGAGCACATTCACCAACTGAGAATTTTGCTTTTTCAGAACCAGAAATGTTAGGATGATGGGTGTCTGTGTGTAAGAGCAAACTCAAGACCCTGGGCGACTGGTCACGGGGAATTTCCCTTTCCACGACCCCTGGACTCAGCTTCGAGGCTCTGTGAGTTTCTTACATGTATGATAGCATGTTTACCATGACTGTGAGTCTTATTTAAGAATCTTCAAAATTGTAAAAAACTTGGGCCTCACTATACCCTATGTGCCGGAAATGTACCACAAAATGTGTGAGTTAGATCTCATTTTGTAGTATTTTTTTAATTTTTTTTGGAATTACGTTTTTTTTTTAATTTTTTTTTCGGTCGGCCTATGGGGGGCGGTGGCCCCCCGCCCCCCCTCTGGATCCGCCCTTGGTATTATGGGTAATGCTAATCTGAAGATATTTTTCATACTGTTTAGTGCATGTGAGAATTTGTTTGTACTGGTAATATTTTTTAAGTTACATTCACAGGTGCATAAATTTAGTTTTTCTAATTTAAATACTGCTGTGCAGAGCTGTTTGAAGGCATTGAAGTCTATTAAGCTGGGATTGTGGAAGACCATACAACAGTGAATTTCCATTATCAAGGCAGGAAATGATTAAAGGCATTTTCCAGTGGCTTTTCATTAGGATCCTATGTGAAAGACAAAAATATTCCAGTTCATATGCCCTTCAAACCCCGTAGCAATACTCTTTTCCTAACTCGAGATATCTAACGCTAAAGACTTCTTATTTTTGTCCAAAAATACCTCCATTTCTCATCAAGGTTACAGAATGTTATGTAAAGTGGGCACATTGCCTCAGATTTCTTTTGTTTTTCTTTATAATTGAATGTCCTGTTGTCCTTGAAATTTGATACTGCTGGAATGTTTGAATATCTTTCCATGTAGATTTAGCACAAATTTACAACATATGTAGGGCACAATAAACAAAGTTGATAAATATTCCCTGCAGCGGTGTCAATATCATAAAGAAATTCAAGGCTTTGACAAATTAATGTGCCGCGATGACATCACAGTTTCCCATGATGCACTTCGTCTTGAGAAAAAATTGCATTTCTTTGAAAATGTTTATCTTCGAAACGCTACAAACTATTGAGATGCGGTTTTCAAATCCTGTATGAGAGAAATTTTCTGCATTTTTTGAAGGTGTTGATTTTGCCACTGGCAAATCCCTTTAATGAGTGACCAGCATCAAGCTTTAAGAATCTCCTGATTTTTAATACCAGTTGTTCCAAACATGAACCGAAGACAAACAAATTACCATGCCTGGAAATATGTGGCTTTGTGGGCACAACCCCAAGACTTCTAGCCTGTGATGAGGCAGGAAGTATTTTTGAGTTACCTACTTTAATGTAAGGGATTCTGGCCTTAAGCAGCTTCTGACGGGACCGAAAAGCAAAAATTCTGTTCAATTTAAGGAATTTTACTCTGTATTTCGTCCAATTTGGCATACATACAGTACTAGGTACAGTATGTGAAACAGACATTGTGCTTTATCTTAGTTCACATATGGTTACTTAATCCTATTAATTAAACCTAACTCCATAAACTGCCTTGAGCAAGTAAACCCCCCAAATAGAGCCCGATATTAAACAAAAGGGTTACATGCTTCCATAGCTATTATATTCTGCACTGTACTCATGGTTACCCTCTGCAAGGGGACATGCTTTATTTGGTCATTTCACTTACCAGGGGAACTTTGAGCAAGTGACAAAACCAATTTTAAAAGCATGCCCCCAACTACAAGGTTATCCTAGCTACCTTAAAATTGTTTCATATTCAGTTAGCCCAAAGGTTCGATGCCCAAACTTCACTTTTGCATTGTTCCCAATATTGAATCAATGGGCCCACCTCTTTCACGTAGTAGGTTCTGGTAACTAAACTCATTATAGACAGATTTGCATCACCCCAAGTATGACTTTTTGTTGGGGGTAAGCCAAAGTCTCAATTGGTGACTACTCTTTGATTGGCATCAGAGTTACAAATTCAAAAGATGCAGAACAGCTCAATTACACAGCATGCACAGAAAATGTTTTGATTACACATGGGGTCTTTTATGCTCACCAGGATGTGGCCTTGAGCAGCGAACTATGTTTGTACCTGCACGAGGAGTAGCAGTAAAGACTATTATGGTCGGGGCTTACCACCAAGTAAACATCATACTTGGGGTGATGCAGATCCCTCTTTAATTTGACACTTGTGCATAAGGACTGTAATTCAAATATAGGTATAATTGAAATGCTTTGTCACATGACTGTAACATTGGCCTAGTGGTCAGATGCTCAAGCCAAAATGCAGGAATTGTCAAGTTCGAGTATTGATAGTTTTACAGGAAATCTTTTCTTCATCTTCCCTATTTTAACATTGTGGCCATGAATTCAAGTCATCAGATGTGATGGTCAGCTCAAGATGCATTAAGTAAACAAAAGGAAAACAGGATATTAAAGTCTCTTCCTGGCATCACAACTAGCTAGACCATGTGTCTTGTACTCAAGTACTGTACAGCTGTGTGGAAAATAAATCTGCAAATCTTCAACTGCTAAACCGTATAGCAAGCCTCTGTATTGTTTGCATGATTCTGGCCCTTACTGAACCCTAAACCAAATCCAGGAGGCTAAAGTTACAGTACCATGTGCAACACACAGTCTCTTTTTCTTTTTTTTTGAATTTTTATTGATGTATGCAAAATGGCAGAACTTACTGTACAGTTCAGTAATACCATCACAAATGGTAATGTTCCAGTTGATGCTTTGTATTGATTTTGCTATGCAAGAAAATCATTGTCAACTACAGCCTGCATGAATTGTTTGCAGTAGGCAGCAGGATTCACAAGTCCCATTTGCACTCATCTCAACAATCCCCAAAATTTGAAAATGACCAGTGCATGCATTCGACTTTCCCGCCCCTATTCAAACATTTTAGGAATTTTCCACTTTGAACCAAAATTCCCCTCAAAATATTTTGGAGCCTGGGGGAATTTCCCCCTCAAATTATGCAACCTTGTGCCACCACTGGTATGCCTACGTAGACCTCAGCATTGCCAAGAGTGTCGACATCTTCTCAAAAGTGGTGAGAAATGAATTTGACCAAAGCTACTGTAAGCTCCAACCACAAAGCCCTAGAACTAAGGGATCTGGGGCCCCGGCCCAGGAAAAATTTTGGAGCCAGATGATCTGTAGTATAATCTGAGGTATTTTCACATGGAATGGCTGTTTCCAACACTTCAAAGTTTGATTTCGTTGCACCAGCTATAGGCCTATTGCAAGAGCTCTTTGAAATCAAACAAAAAATGCGAAGTCGGCTAGTTAACTGGTCCACCCTGGTCCATCAGCTGGGCAACCGATTTTAGAGGCAAGCCTATGCCAAGTGGGAGGAAAGCCGGAGGACCCAGAGAAAAACCCACGTACATCGAGCGGGATTCGAACCCACGCACATGTGAAACACATTGGTGCACAGCAGCTGGAATAGACCACTCTGCCACTCGACGACCCCTAACATGTTCCTTCCTATTTTTTAAAGGTGGTTTACAAAGATGGGGGGAGGGGAACAATTCTCCATTTTTAAAATATAAGGGGACATGTCCTTCTGCCCCCCCCCCGACCCCATTCCACACCTTTTGACACCTGTGAACATTACATACATATTTCAAATAGCCTTGATCCAGAAATGATTGAGGTGACTTGAAGCAGCATTTATGTGGTTGAAGAATGGTTATTTCTATTGTTCAAATGGTTATTTCTATTGTTAAAATTCAAAAAAAAAATATAAAATCTGATGCAGTGGGAAAAAAAGTAAGTGTATAGATGAGACCTACTTTTTTTGGCTTAAGAGGAAAAAACATTTAACAATCAGCATGAATTTGCAGATTTATGCAAGAAACCATTTATCTCACCAATGTAGCAACTTAAACAATTAAATGCAATTAAATACCAGATTAAGCTGACACAGTCTTTGTCTTTTTTTCTTCAGAAAAGAAGAGTGGAGGAACTTCTGTCCAGAGATATCCCAGATGATGAGGCCCATCTAATGAAAAATGGAAGGTATGGTAGGATGCGAGTGGAGAGGAATAATCCCCCACCCCTCACCCTTTTCCTTCCTGTTACCTACACTGTCAGTATGCAGTGGTAGATCTGGGGAGTGCAACAGGCCTGCACCCCCTATTGGCTGTCATGTGTGTAAAAAAGTTGAGGCAGAAAAAGAAAATGCTTTAAAATGTGTTAAATATAGCACCATTTTGCATCTCAGTCCCCTTCCAAAAGCCCTCCTCCCCTTTGACCCCTTCCCCAGGTGTGAAGCCAAGCTTGAAGTACCCTGATGTAATTTGTCAATCATTGGTTACATTGGTGTGTTATTTCAGAGAGCTATGTGTCCAAAGAAATTTAATAAAACGATGGCATGGTTATCATGAAATCAGACACAAAGTCTTTTCTTTCAGTCCCTTTATAGAGGGAACCTGCAGGCAAAAACCTAACTTTTCCCCCAATAGGGTTCGGCTTTCCAAAGGGGCTATGTCCCCTGATGGAACACTATGACTTTATGACACCCTTTCAGCCATTTCAGGTAGCATGCATGAACTTTGTGCCACATTTAGGGATTACCAGATCAGACACAAAGTGGTAATCCCATTGTAATCACACCATGCAGTGCTACGTAGCCAGCTTCAGGCTCGTTTAAATTTGCATGTGTTACCAACATTTGTTTCGTAAGATATTAATAAATTTTGCACAAATAAACATATACTTACATAGTATTATATTTTATTTAAAGAAGTTTTGAAACCAGCATGGTGATGTATTTTTCCTCACTTTATTGTCTATTGAATTGTAATTTTATCAAAAATAATGCAAACACACAAAATAAACTTTTTGCCTAATAGACTGCCAAATTTTGGGGAAAGATAACCAAAATTTAGAGGCAAGAGTTTTGCATTTTATAAAATTAGAAAACAGAATTTGATGTTTTGGTTCTACACTATTTCAATGGAAGTAATGTGCAAAGTGACATTACAAAACGGAATTGGGCTTCATTTTAGAAAAGGGAAAACTCTTGCCTCTACCAAACTTCCTTAACGGGTTACCTTCCAGCGACCATTTTGTTAGGCTGAAGGATCATCACTGATGGCATAAATCATTTTCATTTATCTTTGTTTTACAGGTTTGCCTGTTTGGTGTGTTCCCATCAACCAGTCCTGGATACTGTTGAGATGCTCTGTGTACATCGTGATGGTAAAAGACACAAACAGTGTAAGCAGTGATCATTTCCTTTGTTTTACAGCCATATGATTGTTCTTTGATTTTCATTAGTGAAGCTACCCACACAGGTTCACTGTGTACAACTTTGCATGACACAACTCAACTAGACTGACACGTTGCTAATAGTTACGACATAGTGTGCATTGATCAGTGATCACAACTATTGTGTCACAGTTTCAAGACCAGCTTGTATCCAGTTTAAGTCACATCCTTTTCAGTTGGGAGAGAATAGAATGTTTTGTCCAACTGTGGTGATCAACAGTTGTATGGTTGAAACAATTTGATCATATGATGTTACTGTAGAAAAGTCTTCCAACTTCTAGCCATCCCTAATTGACAACTTTTAATCCACAGTTTATCTACGGACTTCCTGTGCAGCTATCTTGAGAACAATGAAGTTAGAGGCAGGGCTTGTTGTGGTATTGCAGTGAGACACAGGTGTTAGTGATAAATTCAATCACTGAATTACAGCCCTTAACAAAGGCATGGCTTAAACACTTGAAAGAATCTGTGGTCAACAGATCACTAGCTTGCTCATAAAAGGGATTAACTGTTGCAAGTGGAGGTACAGGGTTCACCTGGAAAAAGGACTTTCTGTAGGGTGATTTTGGCTAAATCTTCTATTGAATTCTAGCAGCATGAAGGGTACCAGTGATTGTGCAAAAAGTCAAAAAGGTGTGCTCAAATCCTGAGTAATTGCAACCACATCAAAGTGGGATAGCCATTCATGTAGTGTGTTGCCTCATACACTACCAATTTCTTGCATATATTTCCATTTTTTTTTTCTTAGGTGGCAACAGCTCTATGGGGGATGGGATTGCATTGAGATTATTTTGGCAAAGAAAAAACAGACTTTCAGAAGCAAGCTTTCACCTTTTTAATTGGGTTGGGATTCATTGTAACTCTTTTAATTAAACCATGGATTTTTAGTCATGGGCTTTCATCAGAATGTGATAAGATGGGTAAAATATTTGCAACTATGTAGAGACCCACTACAGTCCTACGCTGTTGCCATATTAAGGTCATTGAGAAATTAAAAATTTGTTTTTGTGTCTACCATTCACACAGAAGTGGTAATCATAACATTATATTTACACAGAGTGTACTTAAATAATTAGATCTGCTTTGTTTGCAGTCATAATAATATCAGCACAGTTAGAGGTGTTTATTGCCTAGAACCGTAATTGGATTTTCAGGTCTCATTTCCTGTTGTCATGGAAACAGGAAGTTTTCAATAAGCAGCTGGCATTGCCTTTGTAACTTTTTACCTTCAGACTCAGCAACAAATTATGGTTCTTTAATTTTAACTGCTGTGCACCATTATCATAAGTTTGATTTTATCACTTAGCCCACAGGATAGGCTATACTTCTCACAGTATTCCCGAGGTTATCATAAAAACAGATTATCCCTGTTAAAATCAATGCACCAAATGTGCCGTATCATGCAATGTACTTGTTTATTGGCGGAAGACAAGCAAAAGACTCAACCTCGAGCTCTGTGTGCCTCTACTGGAATACTAGCTTATACATACTTACATAAGGGATTTAACAAGGAGTTTGGGCTTAAATCCAGTTTTGATATATGTTAGAAGGGTGCTAATTCTAAGCATTTTGGTGAAATTTGCATGCAGTTGCTTGAGATATAAGGATGTGAAGCTCTCACATTTTCATTAGTAAATTTTTCTCCCTTGAATACATGACAAGTCTCTTTAAACTTGGTATGAAGAAGTGATGACTCAAAAAAACATTCAGTTTGTGGTTATAACACGCATACAATGGACATCTGTCCCCATAACTTTTGAGAAGTCTTTCTTACCGATACAACACTGTATTTGCTGAAAATCAGCTCAGTAGATAAATTAGCATCAAAACAAACTTTGTCATGGTAAAATCGGTATAGGATTGGTGGAAATATCTATATTTTCACTGAAAAAATGTTACGCAACAATAGACCTTGATTTTCCAAATATCAGTTACAAAGGATTATGAGACTGAGTTTTAGTAAGTGTTGTTTTTATCAGTGGCATTTTACTTTGGACAAAAGTGACTCATACCAAAACTCTATCCCACAATCCTTTGTAATTGCTATTTGGAAAAGGGTCTATGGGCAGTTTTGAAACAACAAAGTCTTTCAAATTCCTGTGGTTTTGTGAGTCAAATTTAGTATCACCTAGCCCAAGCAATGTTCACCCACTTTGAAGTAGCAGGTCTTCAAGAGGAGCATTTTCTCATGTGCAACCAAAAGTGAACGTGAAGGACGCATACTGATTGTGACATCACAAAGTTATAACCTCATATTATGATCAATGCTGTGTTTTTCTCCTTGAAGTTTAAAACCACTTTTGCTAAATCACTGCACAACACAGACATATGCGCATACACCCATGGTACTCGACACAGATATGTCAAAGACAGGTATGTAGTTGCTAGCTTTATAGAAGCTTGTTGGCTCAAGAGATTAAAGTAAAGATAACATTTCTGGGGATAGGTGGAGAGAGCTGAAGAGGTGCAGCATATGGCTAATGGTTCCTCTAGCGACATGACAGCTGAGGTGCTAAAATGCAAATCTTAGAGAATACAGATTGTAGTTAAGAAAAAGACCAAAAGATCTAGTTGATATAAACTACTTCCCTAAAACCTGCAAAATAACACAAATGTTGAGGCCAAGGTATGATTTTTGTGCATATGATTGACAGTATATTGAATTCCCAAGGAGTCGCATTTCCAAGGAGTTAGTTACAGTAGTTAGTTAGATGAGGTCTAACGTCCCAGTTTCCAACCAATTGGTTCAAGTCTAGACGACCACGGCCTTTTTTCCAGTTGTGGCTCACTGGCTTGTTTTCCTTTCTCCATTGCTTATGCTGAGCACCAAGCACAAAGGCAGTAGGTTCCATTTTTAAAGTCTTTGGTATGACCCGGCCAGGGTTTGAAGCCTAGACCTTCCGGCTGCAAGTCGGATGCTCTAACCACTTGGCCACTGCAGTCGCATTTCCAAGGAAAGTGGAATCAATACTTGACTTTCGGCCAGGAGTTGCAACTCTGAAGTAAAGCCAGCTAGGTAACCCACCCAAGCCTACTGTACACTTTTACATGTACTCATAACAATCCACACATCCACTCTAGAAATGTGATATTTTGGTGGTACTACATGAGCAATTGTTCCTAAAAGTATTCAAGTAATGGCAGTGTTGATGTTCCTATTTTCTTTTCTTTTCTCTTCTCATCTCATCTCGTCTCTCCTCTTTTCTTTTTTTTTTTCTTATATAGTGCAATTACTAATGCTTACAAGTCAAATCTACCAGTTTTTAGTTGTATTTTGTTTGAATTATGGCTGCAGGTGCTGAACATTTTTTCCGCAAGAAAAGAGAGTTTCATCAACTGGTGGAGAAGAGACGGCATGAACTTAGTCTCCATGGCAACAGTGCAGACAGTAGTAAGGTACTGTACTTCTTAAGCTCAGGTTTCTTCACAACCAAAGGAATTCGGTATTGTTTTATTGTAACAAAGCATAAAAGTCAAGGTCATTAGGTCAATAGTACCAAAAATGCACTGCCTTTATCAAAGGTTAACTAAAGAAAAAAATTATGGTCAGACTTCCATTTTGACACATCTTTCTGTCCAGAGAGTGTTGAATGTTTTGATTTGGGGTCAAGTTAGTACATCACATAATAATTTGCAATGTCACTCTTGTACAATTCATTGTTTTTCTTTGGTTTCCCAAAACCCCCAACACTTTTTCCCAAAATGTGATGAATGTCTTATTGTTATAAATTGACTAGAATGGACATGCCCTCGTAACAAAAACACCCTATTCTCACTAAAAACTTAATGAAAGTGGAATCATTTTCTGCTGCATAAATAAAAAAAATTCAACACTATCTGCAAGAAAATTTCTGCCAAAATCACCTCTTCAGGTACTGAAGGTACTGAAAATGGCGTTTCTCAGACCTCCTTGTAAGTTGCATGTAAACTCATGCGTTAAAAATCTAAAGCTCTTTAATAAAGGAAGTACATTAAGAAACTGTTCAAAGCCACTAAATGTGATGGTTTTGATTAGGCTTGACACGATTGAGTAAGAAACAGTCAGCAATATAAAAGTGGATCACAGTCAAGGGGTTTGACACAGGGCTTTAGCCAGAGGAATTTAAAGTAGGGCATCTCGCTTATTACTGATTCACCAGGCACTATCCATCTGGCGCCGCAGGGGCTAGTGCAGAGCGTGAAGCCCCCTACAGCTGGGGTCCAGGGGGAGAAATCCCTTGGAAGCAACGTTTTTTCACATACTTAGGGTAAAAATCATGCTCACAAAGCTCTAAAATCACCTATGCCTCCTTGAATATTTTAGGCACCCAAACATTAAAAATGATCATTAAATCACACTCAGTTTGGAAGGCTAGACCAAACCAGTTATTGGCGCATCAAAAGCCGTCCTGCTCAAATTTGGCCATCCCTCATTCAAATTTAGCCATCTCAAAAGACGGCTAGATGCATCGCTGGCTAAGGCCATGGTTTGGCACCACTCCCCTTAGAGTATGATACGTTGAAGTCACAACAAGGTGATATCCATTCAGCTATCTGAAATGAGGGAAAAATCAGAGAATTTGATTGACCCTGGAGAGAATTGGTGAGTCTGTTCATTAATGCAGTAACATTGAATATAGGCCAAACTTGACATAGGTCAAACTAATTGTCCTGGAGTTCAGAAAATTCATGTAGGACAATTTAGGGTTGTTTGTTTTCATGAAAAGCTGAAGATATATGTTAAGGTTGATGTCTCTTTGTTGTCATATTACTTGGTAATTGAATATTTCTGTTTCTTTTGTTGTAGAATACCCAGGCGCCTTTACTGATGAGAGCACAGGCAGCTTCCAAGAATGCTTTGTTGCGATATGCACCTTACAATCCTATCTCGTCGGGAGCCCAGAGTGGACAAAACTCTGCCACAGAAGAGTAAGTTGTAAGATATACAAGGATAGGTGCTCTTGGAGTAACGAAGGGTGGTAGATAAGAGAGTAACTAAGGGGTGAAAGTTTAGAAATTAAATTCTTAATATAACCACTTAGAAAAAAAAACGCACTTTGATTTTAGTCGAGCAGAAAATAACCAGACTCCTGTAACCTACTAAGGAGTGCCGTTTTATTCTACCAGTCAGTGTATGTTGCAAGCATCCCTTTTGCTTAATAAGATGTGCTTACAAGTAAGGATGGCAATTATTTTCCTTTCTTTCATTCCATGAGAGGAAGCTGTCATATTGGATCTTCATTCCTTCAGCCATAAGACTTCCACTCTTTGGATTTAAAATGATAAATGCATTGCATCTCTTCGTTACTGTTCTCATTTTGAAAGTAAGATTTAAGAACAATTCTCTATTAGATCATTTTAATATGATTTCATTGAAGTATTTTTGTTTTTCCAGCTTTAAGACCAAACGATCCAAGACCAAAGGATTTTTTGAGTACACACGTAACTACCTGACAAACAATGTTCCTGCTAGATATGGTAGAGTTGAAACAGACGTCACACCTCAGTCAAGAAAACAGCCATCTATTGCTGAAAAGTCATGCCAGAGTCTGTTCAAACCCAACAAAGTAATTGTAAATTCAGAAAATAAAGTCTGTGCAAGTCCTGCAGCAGAGGTAACTGTTAGACCTTACATCTCAAAGAGGATGAGAAAAGGTCAGGCTAATGGTGTTAATATTCAAGAGAAACAAACATCTGGTACCACATTCTCTGTTAATCAAGCAGCAAGTAATATTGAAAGTGACAGAAAGAAAGATATTATACAGCTAGATGAGGGAGATGATACATGGGAATCAATATCCCAATTCCCACCTGTTGAAGAATGCAAGGTCCTTGAAACTGATTCACAAGAAGAGAGCTGCAGATATCAAAGTGAAAGAGATGATTATGTTTATACTCACGATTCATCCAGTCACTCTGTAGCTCTTGAAAGAAGTTGCACTAGAGTTAATACAGGAAGTGCTAGTCATAAGGCAAAGGGTACTATATGTGAAAGTAAGGTAGAGGGCAGTATTCATGATGAGGATGCTACTAATTACTCTAGAACTAACGAAGACAAAAGTTGTCTCAGCATAGAGGGCAGTAGATATGATAGCCACGAATTTAAAAGATTTCAAACTAGAAGTTTCTTAGGTGAAAGGAATTCCAGACAGACCAGTTCATTAGAAAAAGTGACTTTTCCTACAAGAAATGTACCGCAGAGAGCTGAACGATGTGAAGAAACTTTTGTAAAAAGGACAAATTCAGGTATTACTGAAGAACAAAACAGAAACAATGGAGAAAATAGAACTTGTTTGCAGCAATCTTTCACAGATTGTGTACAGGGTGCATTACAACAAAGTGACATGGGTTTTCCTACTACACTAGCCCATCAAGGTGAAGCTACAAATGCAAAAAACTATCATGCTGATGAAAATATAAGATCTTTTAAGTCCAAGCCACCAGACAGTAATGCAATGAAAATGAAAGTTCAGCAACCAGTTAAGTTCAAGATTGGAATGTCACAGAGAGAAAAGTCCTTTTTGAATCAGGGAGTTTCATCTGAAGGAGTGAGTCATGCTGAATCTGAATCAAAGGCTAATATTTCCAAAAATGTCCACCACAAAGAAAAAATGAAAGGAAATACTGTTTCAAAACCACCCTCAAAATATTCAGAAGAAAGGAAACAGGAGTTACAGAGACATCTTGAATTAACCAGGTTGGTAATCTTTATAGCTAAAATAAATATTTGCTTTCAGGTTTGGAGTGTTAATTTATCACATCATTTGAAATCATCTTTATAACTGCTTCAGTTAAATGGGACAGATGGTAACCCTAGTCCTATGTGTGCTTTTTTTTACAATGAATATATTTATGGATGTACAGAAAAGAATTAGGATACCTGAATGAATAAACTAAATTTGCCCATTATGTCTCTTTTAAAGAAATTATCTCAAAACCAGTGAATACATTTTTGTGACATTGAGCATTAGGCTTGGAAGGTCATGTGCACTCTTCTGAACACCAGGTAGAAGTACAGCACATCCTCCAAGATGGCAGTTATCCAAATAGGTGATGACCTCGGTACAGGTCTGTTAAAGAGTGTCATAAGATTTCAGTTTGTATGGCTTGGTCCTTACTCCTTTCCTCTTTCATTGCAGCTCTGGATGGGTGCGTGATCCAGCTGGTAGGTGGGTTAAAGATGAAGATGTGGAGTTTGATTCTGATGAAGAGGAACCTGTTTGAAAGGGCTGTCTGGAATGGTTGATATTGAACCATAGTGGTCAGGAGTGGGATAGAAAATACCAGAGAGGCACGAGTTTTGAGGACTACCTGAGGCACATAAATGAGATGCTAATGATTGCAGAAGCGTAGCACAAATATTTAACATATTTAAGAGGACCCTTTGTGGCAGTGCTCGCCTTTGGATTGAAGGCAATGCATTTCAGTGATGTTTCTGAAATAAACAGTTTTTTGGTTTTAACACTGACCAACATTTATCAAACATTGAGCATGCTGCTTCAGACTTATGTTAGGATGGTAGCCAAATTAGGGATAAGTTTTTAACTTGTCTCCCACAAGGATGCTGTGCAGCAACTTTAATGTCCCTACCCCCTTATGCCCCGACAAAAGACATTGTCACAAAGGCTTAACGTTTCTTTGGCCTTTACTCGATAACAAATAAAACTCCTGAAGTGACATTCAACATAAATGAAAACTTGACGACTCCAACGACCATATCAGAAGTCTTATTTCTGGTATTGAATCTTTGAAGACGTCAGTAGAGGGAGTACAACTGTCTCTGCAACCCCCCCCCCCCACATCCCAAACTTATAGCCGCCAATCACGCTCCCCTTAAAGAAGACCATCCCCTTGCCCCCACACAAGTAGACGAACAGTCTATAATATAAAGAAAAGGAGATGAATGGGGGTAACAAACTGTCTCTGACTCAACTGCTTAAGTGGCACTACTGGACTAAGAAGAATCACTGAGGAGGGCTTTGAATATGTAACTTGGCACACACATGAGAGAGGACAGGTGGGCCCTGTGGTCGAGCACAAAGGTTCCTAGAATTAAAGAGAGAAGATGATCTTGGACGGTCAACAAACTTGGATTCAGGACAGGAAGCATCTCTCCTTGAAGACAAAGAGCAGGGAGATTCTATGTGAAACCTTAAGCAATACTGTAAGGGATAACTACATACTACACAACATTATTGACAGTTACAGGAGCTCTTAAAATACAGGTGCAAGATGTTAAAACTTCCATCAGATCCACTGTTGGGGCCTTATTTCTTCTTTCAAAAGAAATATGTTTATACTTCTTTATATTTTATTATGTGCAATTTAAGATGTAAAATATAACAGTTATTGACAAAAATCATCAGTTTCCATTAATCTTTTCCTTGCTTCAAGTTTTGCCTTCTTTCTGTTTGTAGAAAAGAGCTAGTTCATCAGAGGTGGCCAATCACTCTTAAATTCAACAGACCTAGGGGATAATGAAAATTCTCCTAGACTAGTTTATGTAAATTTTATCAAGTGGAAGTTGGGACAGGAGTATCACTGGAAGGAAGTAAACATATTTTATCCTCATCATGAGCAACATTTTTCTCTGGGATAATAATTGACCATTAACTCATCTTCATTATTCAGGAGTGGTATGAGGATTTGCTGGCAGGGAGGATAGCCCCCCTACCTGGGGGAGGGTGTGGTGGGGAAAAGGTAGCTGAACATTTCCATCAGGCTGCAAGGGGTTGAGTTCTAGGTCTTCCAGCCATGAGGCAGATGCACTACAACTATAAACTGAAAACTGGAAACTTTTCAGATGCAGAGCACAACAGAATAGTCATAATATAGCTATTATTAGCACCATTTATTGAAAGCATTCAAAACAATTTGGCCATATTTGCCAATTTCACAATCATTGCTACAATTAAGATACCTGAATTACACATCCTATCATCTTGCACTTGTTACCAAACCATGGTTAATACTAGGGTTGTAGCTAGACCAGTTTTAATGGTTTGCTTGGAGTAAAGAGTCCAAAGAGAGTGTATCAGATCAATGGTGACATGAGTTAAGTATAGTCTGGAATTATAAGCCTTACAATGGTGATTCATGTTAAGAGGCTTTGGGGAAAATACCACAAAATTTAGTAGATTTGACTTCAAAGTTCCCTCAAAATCACTGACAATCATACTTCTATGGTACATTTGTTTGTGAAACAAGTATCAAGTGGTACCATATTTATAAGCCAGAAGTGCCAGGCTTTCAATAGTGCCAGGTGGACCGGTGGCCCATGTCCATGCACCCTAGCTACAACCCTGACAGAAACTGTCATACAGTATTACTAACCACGAACTCATCTATGATGCATAGTTATTTACATTATAACAGAGACGAAATTGTTTGCATGGTGAGAAATCAAACCAAATGGGGTCTTCCTACCCCCTCTGATTCCTGGTTTCAAACTTTTGGAGGGATATTTTTTTGAAAGTCTGGTACTGTAGGTGGGTGATTTGAGCTGCTCCAATGTGCAGAAATTTCCTTGGTATAAGTTCTGTCTTTGCTGTACTTTGTTCAATTCAGTTTCTGAATCTGAACAAAGGTATCGCATGAACCCTTCACATGAGCATTGTGATGCTTACAGGGGCATACAAATCAGTCCCAGTTTTAGACACAATTATCAGCATTTTCAATGCACATCATCTACACCCTACAGCCATGTTATGGAATAGCACAGTGTTCCACAGCATAGCAAAAGATGAATGACACAGTCAGAATTAAACATGAAGGCTGCCCCTTCATTACAACATGCAGACATTTTACAAGATATTTAGCTGGGGAGGTCCAGAAAGCTTATACTGGTAAAATAGAGGGCACAGGCAGTCCAAGTAATTCCTTGACTACTATCTAGCTTAAGCCCCACTTGCTATAAAAAAAAAATCAATGCAGCATTTTTATGATTTGCATATCAGCACAACTGGTATCTTATTTTTGCCAAGAGACACACAGGAGAGATGATGAGCTATTGTCCATGACATGAGTTTGAAAACTTGTAGGTCCATACAGCCAAACTTGGAAAGACAGCGATACTATGTATTACTTGTAACAAACTTTTTGTGTTGTAAATTTATCTACAGGTATACTCATATTGACTTGCAATAATGTAACCACACATTCAAAGAGGAGCAATCAGCTGGCTTCTTATCTGCAGGGAGTTCCAGTGCATCCTACCATTCAACAAGATTCATTTCTTCAAATTCAACCCACTGTATCGACCATTCTATGCATCACCTAGATGAACAGCCTCATGTAATCCCTCACCCTGTGTCTGGGCATCATCTGAAGTATCACCAAATGACCGCATGTCCTCTTTAATGGGAGGTCTATCCAGGGACCTCTGCAGGTTACTCAGTGACATGTTCTCTTCAATGGGAGGTCTATCCAGGGACCTCTGTAGGTCACTCAATGGCATGTTCTCTTCAATGGGAGGTCTATCCAGGGACCTCTGTAGGTTACTCAATGGCATGTTCTCTTCAATTGGCTGTCTGTCCAAGGACTTCTGTAAGTTACTCAATGGGATATTCTCTTCAACAGGAGCTCTATCCAGGGATCTCTGTAGGTTACTCAATGGGATATTCTCTTCAATGGGCTGTCCATCCAGGGACCTCTGTAGGTTGCTCAAAGGGATATTTTCCAGGGATGAGTTATTTTCATCAAAGATATCTCGCTGAGAGCAGCTATCACCACTGTCATCAAAAATGTCACCAGGAATGAAGAAACCAGGGCTCTCTTTGGGTTCATAGATACGTTTTGTAACTTTTGTTTGACTCCCTTCACCTTTCCATATTTTCACTGGCGGACTACCGCTATGTGCACCCCTAGGATCAGTTTTGACATTCAACAAACTGTTCTCCCCTGGTTTGACTAATCTGCTAAGTGGAATGTTATCCGAGGGTGACCCTTGACTGTCCCTTTTTATCCCCTTTTTCGGAGCACTTGCCTCTGCTTTGGCTACCATCTCAGTTGGTGAGTATCTCCTCAACTGACTAAGAGGAACCTCATCAACATCCTTAACCTTGCCTCTCTTTATCTCCTTGCTACCTCTAGATGCTTTCTCCTGTACACCAGCTGTTAGTTTTTGCATATTTGACCTGTCACCCCTTGGGTCTCCTCTCATGGGTACTGATACATACTTGACAGTACCACTAGAAGCAGATGATACACCTGAAAATTTTAATTTTTTCTCCATAGCATAATTTGAAGAAGTTCCAGCCTCTTGAGATGATACAGGGAGCTGACTCTTCCACGCTGTAAACACTTTTTTCTTTTGTGAGTCTTTCCCTTTTCCCGAGATGTCAGATCTTCTGCGATTGATGGAGCTGAGAATCTCAGAGTAGGTCATCGGTCTCTTTTTACTGGGTTCTGCTGTGGTTGGATTGACTGGTTTCCTCCAAGAATCACTAGACTGACTTTTGTTGCCTCCTCTCTCTGCACCAGATTTCTTCTCCATTCCTCTATATAGAGATACCAGAGAAGAGGACAGCGCCTTCTCCTTCCAGCCTGTCATCTTAGGGCCCTCTTGGCCTTTCTCAGAGTTGGATTTGACTTTCTGTGAATCTCTGCTTAAATGTTTTCCTAGCTTTTTCTCAGAGAGGTCTCTACCAATGAATGCTTTCTTCCAACGAGATTTATTTGCATCAGATATCCCAGCTCGTACCTTCTGCAGCAATGAATCTAAATGAGTCGCCAAGTCTGGAGTAGGCTTTGAGGGTAGTGTTTCCAATGTTGGTGCTCCTTCCTTATTAAACAGTTCACTGGTTGATGAAAACATTTCACCTGGTACATAGGCCTTGTCTGAGGTAGTTTTCTCCTCTGGTCCTTCTGTTCTGGTAGTACTTGGTGGTGGACCATCCCCAGGGGCCAATAAATTAGGTGTCCCCACTTTCTTTTTGTCAGCATCATTAAGAGCCCGATCTGTAGTCTCAGTGCCTAACACTTTTGAAGGAATGGAAGAACCCTTTTCAGGAGTTGTATCTTTTAAAGGCAATCCAAACTCTTGTTCATTACGGAATTCCCCTGTTGTCCTTGCAGGTAACTGGGGGTATGAAGCTCCACTTCCACTGGATAGGTGTTTTCCATCTTGGGCAGACAGATTCTTAGATGTAACATAGGACCCAGCAGAGGATGATGACTCCTGAAGGATTTTAAGACCAGCAGCAAGTTTGGAACCTAGAGTTGCTCTCTTTGTATCAGGTTCTGGAGCTAACAGACTTCTGACTAAAAAACTACTTCCAAGCTGTACTGGTGGGGATTTCTCAGGATCCAAAGGAGGACCTTGTGGTGCAGCAGACAACTTCTGTTGGACCCGATCAGTGAGGGGAGTTGGCTGAACCTTTTCTGCACTCCTGCCTGGACCCGGTGAAATCTGCCCTCTCACTGGACTACCAAAGAAGCTTGATTTTCCTAGCTTGGTGGTGTCACTCTGAACAGGTGTCTTTAAAATAGAAACAAATTCAACAGTCAATAGACTATAATATTAAATTTAAAAAAGTATAAACTTTTTAATCACATGTGTTCCCGTATTTTATTACAATAGCAGACTTTAATCATTGCTAATTCATACCAGGGATCATGGGAACTGGGGTTAACAACAAAACAACAGCAGCACCAGAGCTAGGTTAGCCCATTGTTTATACTCCCAGTTCCCAATTGGTTGGAAACTGGGATGTTAAACCTCATCTAACCTAACCTAACCCAGTTCCCATGTGTGCATTTAGCAATGATTAAATTCTGCTATCCTTATCATAACTGAAACAAATATGACTGCTTCAGAGGAGTATAATCACAACTCCACCATTCATTTTATGCACTTAAAATTATTGATAATATGCTCAATCTTTTCCTTTCATAAATAAAGCACGTTTAAACGTTACATTATTTACAGAGGAATGCAACAGTCACCCAAACATTACTAGGTCACATAAACCAATCGTATCACAGTCTTGTGTATGTCCCTATTATTATTTGCCGTGATATTTAATGCAACAATAGCAGCAAAGCCCTGAACACAACCCAGGATGGTACATTAATAAGCGAGTTCAGTGACTTTGGTATACAATGCATTCTGGGAAGGAAAGTGTAACACCACAGCAGCAGCCTGTGCAAGAGTGGTATTGTGTATAAGCAGGCACAATTTTCAAGTTTAAAACCATGGACCTTCTCTTGACATCAATCTCTGATCAAAGATGTGTTAAACATGTGCTGAAAAAGGTTGAGTAGTATGAAATTTTATTGTGGAAAAAATGAAAACAGTCGCTCGAAGCATGTGTATCTGTGCAAAAACATCAACAGACTTGATCTGTGGTTCAGCAAAATCCCTTGATTGTTAATTTCCAAACTAACTTCAATATTCATTTTACTTCATAAACAAGCAAGCATCTGTGGAATTATGACAACATAGTGGGCCAATCCTTTCACGATCCCTTGAAAAAGGTGAATTTGAGTGGTAAAGCTGTACCATTATTACGAACGAATACTTCTGGAACACACTAGATTAAAGCGTCATTAGGAAGTGACAAGGAATTTTATGAATAACAGTCATGAGGCAAATGGAGAATAGGGACATTGTGCCCTATAATTCATAGTATGTATCAAATAAGAGCAGCTACCTAACAGGCTATGCACAACAGTAGATTCTTAATTATGTTCAAATTGATATGTACCAATCAACTGCCACGACAGTGTTGTTAATTAATACATGAAGTGCTGTTACCCGATAAACATACAAGACTGCCTTCAGTGACTGAGGGGTGAACAAGTTTGTCCAATATCTAGTGATTGTGCCATTATGACTGACCAAGGTCATAATTTCTTGTAAAAATGTAATATTTCTGTGAAAGTGGGATCTGCAGCCCCCAACCCACCCCAGCCTCATATGCTCTTACCAGCAGAGAGATTAGCAGCATGTACAATGGATGGCATGATCCAGATGGGTTTATTACTTTAATAAAACACAATGATCACATAATGTTCCAGATCAGCATTAAGGTATAACCAGGATGGAATAAAAGCTTAAAAGATACACTCACCTGGGGTAGTTTTGAGAGGTTGGCTTGGTGCTGACAGAACCTCACAGCTTGCTCTAGGGGTGAGGGTTCATCTTCAATCTTTTCAAAAACAAAACAAATATGGGATATAAAGAAACATCACAGTGAAAATCAAAGTAACTGCAATGCACTGTTCACGGTGACAAGATAACTAGCTTTACTTGGGTCCACAGTCTGAACACCAAAAACTTATGAAATCCATTTCTTATAGTTTTTGACATGACTTGAAGCTTTTTTCTTTACGACTCTTTCAATGAATATCTTATTAAATGAATGATGAGCTCCTGTGTATTTCCCATGCAGCAATTAGACAAATGGATGAAGGCATATAATATAATGCATTTAAATCCACTGAGGTCAAAGTTCTCTTGCAATTCAAGAATTTTAAGGCATGAATGTAAAAGAAACCTGTTTCTTATGGTACTTCTTCCTTTTATGCCCTAAAAACTCAATCTTCAGTGAAATTCCATAACTCTTCGATGAATTTGTTAGTTTTTGTAGAATGTTCGGACTTTTCCATATCTGAAAAAATTGAATTTTCAAAATTTCATGAATTTCCCCAGTTTTGTACAATCAGGAGGACCATGAAACCATTTAGCAGTTCCTTGGTCATAGATCTTTTTCCAAATAGCAATCACAAAGGATTTTGGGATGGTTTTTATGTGCTTCTATTTTTGTCAATGGCATTTTACTGTGGATAAGAATGATGCAGACCAAAATGCTATCCCACAATCCTTTGTAATTGCTATTTAGAAAAGGGTCTATGGTTCCACCCCACTGTGAAATGAAGCCAGTACACCACTCTCTGGGGTTCTACCAGCTCATTCACTACTAAAACAGATATCCCTACTCACATTGCCTCCTTTCAAAGCCATAAAGGCTTCCACCAGAGATTTATTTGCTATGTCACCCTCAGTGGGGAGGTGAAGCTGTTGTCCAAGTGATGTTGTCTGCCATATTTTCATCAAGAGGTTTAGTTGACCATCGGCATCTAGGGATGCTGCATCACTAGCCTTCTCAGACAGCAACTTGTGGCAAGTCTGATATGCTCTTGTAGCCAGGTGAGGTCTATCAGAATCACGGAGGAATTTCCTGGCAAACACAAAATATCAGTTGGGTATCAAGTCAAAGCGGCAAGGTAATATTAACTTGGGTGTGTGTGTGTGTGTGTGTGGGGGGGGTGAGGTTGTGATAAGAGTGTGTTAAAGACAGGTGTGGTGTGAAAAGGGGTGGTGGGGTTAACAGGGTAAGGTGGGGGTTTGCTGGAGTTGGAGATAGTAGGAATATACAGAAATGCTATGATCTTCAAAAATAAAATGTAGGTGTGGTATAAAGTCAATGAAAGAAAGAACACATTACATTTATTCACAAAGAGGAAGGCTTGATATGAGTTTGGAGCTACCAGGGTTATACAGAAAAGTTTATCTACAAGGGGGAGGGGTTTAGTGAGATTTTGGAGCTACCAGAGCTATACCAAAAAGTTCTCTTCCATAATTTATTATGCACCTGCAGAAGCAAAGTGGGCTTCAAACGTTAATTAGTAAACTGCGTAGCTATGTTATCTTTACAAAGTTGGGTAAATTTGCATCCTATTTGTGAACACAAATTTTGTCTTCTGCATCGTAATTCCAAGGTCATTAATTCACATACTTCTATGCCATACATACATCTTTATTTATCCCCTGCTGACCTACATAAAGTTAAGTCAAAATTATGTCTACAGGAGCAGCAGCATGGGGACACAGACAACGTAATTAGGTTTTGCATGTAAAGACTACTTTTCAATCATAATTAAAAACTCTGCTGCAAAACATCATACATATTTATTGACGAGGGTGCATGTAACTAAACAAACTGTTACTTACTTCCCTTGTTCTGGTGTCCTGGCCAGCTTGGTTGCCAGTTGTAGCAGCATGGCTTCATCTTTCATGGCTTCCAGTACATCAATTAATAATGTGACTGAACGATACATGTGCCATGAAAAACTGCCTGACCTAGGAGAGAACAAGCCGTACTGTGACCGTAAATATAGACAGCCAAGAAATATTATGGCTACATTTTCAGGGGGTTTCATCCTCTGTTTACTACGACACTCCAAACAGTATTTGGAAAAGTAGGCTACTCCATTGCTAATGGCTATATTTGACCAGGGATTAATGAACAAATTGCATCACAAGTTTGAATCTGCAAAAATAATATTAAAAAGTTACAAACAACTAAAAACGAGACAAAACCATACCCAATCACTTAAACTACATACAGCAGGGTAACGTACCTGTCAATATCTGCAATAGGTATCCTCCATATTCCTTGGAAAATATTCTTAGTTTTACTGTGCTCCCCAAAGAGAGCAGGTGCAGGCATATGAGGCATCTGTTGCCACGGTAACACATTACCCAACAGCAGGTCTCGACACCACTGCAGGTTCTGCAGAAATGTGAATAATATACGAAAGTTGATATAACAAGCAAAAAGTGACATACAAAGACTATTGGGGAGATTTATGAATGGAGGGGACGGGCTGAGGGGCTGATTCCAGCCTTGTCAAATCTCAGAAAATAATTGACATTTATCTACCTGGGGCACAAATTTACAAACCAAAAATGATGTAACTATACCCAGCCACCTTTTCCACTTTTCTTAGCCCTATGTGTGGCCTATTGACTAAAGTTTACCCTAATTATCATAACTATAGGCCCAGGCTAGCTTGACTTGTAGTTACTGACTCTTGAAGAAAGTTCCTGCCCATTGTGCTCCATTACCTGCAGAAAGGGTTCATCCCAAAATCTGCGCAGAAACTCCCACTCCCAACATTTTTTTTGGTGCACAAAGAGACAAGATTTAGGCACAATTCCTGCAATCCCACAGCTCGTGCAAACCCTGCATCACCCACCCTATCAACTCAATTGTATTGAAGTAATTCCTCCACCTCCCAATACAACATGCCATCCCCCCAGGAAGCCCACTATTCCTTCCATCAAGTCACCCACCCTCTACAGACAATGGTATCAAAATTACTCCTCTACCACTCAGTACAACACACCATGCCCCAAAAAGCCCACAACACCCTCAAGTCACCCACCCTCTACACACAATGCTACTGTAGTAACTCCTCTCACCTTTTGACTCTCTGAGGTCAGATGCCAGTGAGCTATTCGATACAATGACTTGTAATGTTGAGGAAACCTCTGCAGACACAGGTGCATAGCTCGAATGCTGTGTTCAACTAGCCTCTCAAAGGCAATCTCAATATCTGTCACTCCCTCCTTCCCTGCCTCTCTTGCCTCTTCCTTATCTTCAGAGGATGGGGCTACTGTCCCTGCCTTCTCATCTTCTTCACCAACAGGAGTGTCCCCACTTCTTGCTGGTCCAAGATTAGCTTCTGCCATCTTTTCCAGACCTTCAGATTCAGATACCCTTTCTGGTAGGTCAGCTGATTCTTGGTTGGTACTCACCGGTATGCTAGGCTGTGATTCTGGAAGTGATACTTGGGGTAAATCTGTTTCCATGGTGATAGCACTCTCATCTCCTGAAAAAATATCACTTTCAGAAGCAGTATCTGAAATAGAATATGAAATGAATTCTTCAAGAAAAACAGGGATTACAACTTCGTGAAAATGTATTCAACATAAATGTCTGGGTCTCTTCCTGCCAGCACCAGTGAAGGAATTGTCCATTTTCCCACCCACCACTCATTCACTTCTACTCTGAGGTATGGACATGGCTGGAAAAAATGGAATCAAATTTTCCAAAATTCCTTTTGTATTTTAATAAGCATTAAAGATCAATTTCCCTCCAGTTGCCAATATTTCTGTTTAAGTACCCAAATTTCCCAAGAAAGAACCTCCTAGCTTGCTAACTTTTCCCACCTATGGATAGGAGGAACAAGGCTGTTTGAGTACAAACTAGTACAATAAATACTTTTATTGCTAGCTATGTTTAAAACAGACACTTTGTCCAGGTTCGAGAGGGATGTTTTCCCTTTACAACATCATTACTTTAATGTAACTAAGGTTTGAAGCTGTTTCAAGCCAAGTAGAATTTTAGCTACTTAGCTAGCATTTCAGTCCACTAGCATGTCTGCATTTACAGCTAACAAGTTAATAAGCATTTTTCAGCTAAGTCTACTTCTACAGTGTCTGTAAATTCCTTTATATAAATCCTTTTACAAAGACATTAGATGAGCATTCATAATTTCTGTACTCTGTTGTCATCATGGCTTCTTTTTGCAATTTTTGTAATTTATAAGGGTATTGTTCTCATCTCCGTTATAAATTTTTTTTGAGATATCTGCAATACCTAGTTACCGTCAATGGGAGACTTTAATCATTGCTAAATGCACCCAAGGAATTATGGGAACTGGGAGAATAAACAATGGATAGTGACATCACACTATTGTTTATACTCCCAGTTCCCATAATTCCTCGGAAGCATTTAGCAATGATTAAAGTCTCCTATTGTACATTTCCATCCAACATTACTGTAATGTCAAAGGTCAATCTACTTACCAACAGGTGTGTCTTCCTGACTGCTACACTGTGATCTCCTGTACAGACGTCCAATATAATCATGATCCTGGGGGGTCATAAAGTACCGAGGACTGTTGGATCTTGATGTAGGGATAAGAGGAGGTGGATGTAATTTAAGAACGTCTGGTTCCACATCAGTAGAGCTGGAAGATAATGGAGATGATTAACAGCAATTATACTGTACTTTGCTCTTTTTTTCCACTGTCTATCACTCTGATAATCACTGTTAAATTCATCTCTTCTGTTCAGGGTGTGAGTTATAATACAACTAAGGAAAACATTCTGACAAAAAGCACTAATTAAAACTTGCGAGACAATATATTATGTATAACTTGGGCTTGATCCAAAATTAAATTCTTTTGTTGTACAGAGGAATTTTATCCTGTATGAAGGGATAGTTTGTTGCATGATGGGAAGGTATGTTGCGAGAAGGGATGGTGTGCTGTGTGGAGGGATGACGTGCTGTGTGACAGGATTTCATGTTGTACAAAAGGATGGAATGTTGCATGGTGGGATGGGATGTTGCATGAAAGCATGGGGTGTTGTAGGAAAGGATAGTGTGTTGTATGGTGGAATGGAATGTTGCATGGTGGGATGGGTTAGTTAGTTAGATGAGATTTAACGACACACCAACACCAATGTGTTATATAGTGTCAACAAGTTTAAATACGGTTCAAGCCCTTCCCTTTAGTCGTCTCTTACGACAGGCTGGAAATACCGTGGGCATATTCTACAACCCCCATCCCACAGGGGGCTGCATGGTGGGATGGGATGTTGTATGAAAGTATGGTGTGTTGTATGAAAGGATAGTGTGTTGTATGGTGGAATGGAATGTTGCATGAAAGTATGGGATGTTGTATGGTGGGATGGAATGTTGCATGAAAGTATGGGGTGTTGTATGGTGGGATGGAATGTTGCATGAAAGTATGGGGTGTTGTATGGTGGGATGGAATGTTGCATGAAAGTATGGGGTGTTGTATGGTGGGATGGGATGGGATGTTGTATGAAAGAATGGTGTGTTGTATGAAAGGATAGTGTGTTGTATGGCTGATGGTTGGAGAGGTGTTGTGTTGTACATGGGGACATTGTGGTGTACAAAGAATCTGTATGTTTTGCAGAGGGATAGGTTGCTGCACAGAGAGATGGTACGTTGTATGCCGGCACAGTGTGTTCAACTGAAGAAGGGTGTGGTGTTTGGAGGAAGGGGCTTCTACAGAGGGTATGTGGGTTGTATGAAGGAATCAGGAATTTTACACAAGATCTTTTCCTATTAAGACCTTCAGACCATGATACCCTCATAACCATTATTCACTTCTCTTCAAACTCTGTTGCTAAGTTGCTTTCTGATCTTTCTCTAACCCCCCCATACCTATACCTACTTCTCCCCTAAACAACCAATTCAAAACTTGCTTCCCGGTGATGTAAAATTAGTCAAACATCCCACCAGCTATAGAAATATTTTTAAAAGCATGCTTTCATGGTCACTACTTTAGCCATCATTCTTGCTATGCCCTGCAGTTTCAAAAATATCAAATGTCATCCCTTCACTCATTGTCTAACTTCCCCCTCCCCTTCCCAAGTCATAGAAAATTTCTATCATTATCACTTATTCCCATCAGATCTAACTTACTGTTCACTGCTGATCTCTGACAACTTTTTCTCCTGTCGTTTTACAAATGGTTTCTGTCCAGCCTTTCTTAAAATCTCTTCCAGGGCAGAAAAGTCAATAGCCTCCATACTGGACTGTTCTCTCTCAAGGGTCTTGAGGACTGCAGCATGAATTCTGAAATACATCTACAGAGGTAAAGAAGGCACAAAGGTGTGAGCGAAAACCAGACAAAGCAGTAACTTATGAAGATACTATCAATGTACACCTTATGGAAAAAAAATGAATAAAAGAATAATTCCTCTTCAACAATGCAACATCACAAGTGGAGGATAATCCATCCTCTTCTTGAGACCACAAAAATACAATTTATAAGTATTACCTAAAATATCAAAAGATGACTGTTAAGACCATGAAACAGACTTTATAACTCCCCTAGGGCTACAAACTTTGGCTAGGATTAGCAAAACCACTCCAGTTTCAGTGTCACTTGCAAGTGACCTCTCCAAAATGTTAAGAGCTTTGTAAGTGCAAGCATTACGACAGACTTTGGCCTCCAAGCTTTCCATTGTACATAAATATTGCTGCATAGTACATGAAACAGAAGACACTTTACCTACAAGATGTCCCCCATCAAGAGTTTTGCTATTTTGGTCTCTTGGTGTTTTGTTTATTTCTGCAAACCCACACCGATTATTCACAGTTGATATCTATCACTTGTCAGTGGCAAAATGGCAACACACTCATAACATAAACTAGACTTTGCTCTTCAGAAGGCCTTTCATAATCTGATCTATATTTTCAACCTCAGACTAACTTCGCTCTACACAGTGTTCAGGTAAATTTCCTTTCTGCTACTTGTGGCCTTTCAACCAAGGTAGGGACCTTCGAAGTTAACTCCTGACATGGAGTACATTAACATTTGTAACTTCCCAAATCAGCTTTCAAGTCTGCCATAAGAACATATGTCTTCAATGACAAAATATTCATAGATTTGAAAATGAGTACATCAGACAGTCACATTGCAAAATCTTAATTCTTCATGTCAGTATTCTGAGGTGTCCGTGCATTTAAATTCCCTTCACCCATAAAATTTCATCACTTTCCAATTGCACTGCTCATTTTAGAAAATATCCATAACTGTTAATGAATATTAAAGTGTACCTAAAGTCTGAAAATTCAAAAATATATATTACAGAGCATGAAAACTGAATTCCAGTGGTCCAATTCCCATCTTCACAGGACTTTCTTAAGCTGAGATATAAAATGTTGAAGTTTATTCACTCGATTTAAAAAGGTAGATTGCGCAATAATTTGTGATGTCATTGTTGTACTACTCAAATTACAATCTTTGTATTTCTTTGTTTTTCTGAAAGCCACCGCACCTTGTGCCAAAATGTGATCGCGTTCTTACTGCTTTGGGGTGACTTGACTATATAAGCCCTCTCTGTACAGCATGTCATGCAAGAAAACAGGAAGCGGTCAAGGTCATATAAACATTTTTAATTTTAAAAGAAAACAAAGCATTTAATGTGAGTTGTACAACAAGAATGTCAAAAATGATTGCGCAAGTGAATAAATTTTAAAATTTAATATCTCAGCAATGGAATAAGCTATGACAATGGGAGTTGGACCAATAAGATTAATTTTGTAACCTCTAAAATATATATTTTTGAATTTTTAGACTTAAGGTCCACTTTAAATTGTTTTCAAAATGTCAAATTTTCTCCAGATTTTTCTGAGACTTCAGGGACCTGTTTTACATACAAGTTTGAATTCTAGAATGTCTTACAATACCTCAAGAGATTCTAGGGCCAGGTCCGGTGGATTGTGGTAGGAAATTTTCTTGGGAAACTTGGCACCATCACCATGGAGATGATCCATTGCCTGAAAAATAAAGACAAGGTGATAAAATTTCACATACAGAAAGAAAACAAGAAAATATGCAACAGCAATAACACTCACAGGTACCAACGGGCTATATAAAACCATTCAATTTATTACACGTATTCAATATTTTTACTACATGTCTCAATGGTAATAACAAAATTTTTACAAGTGAAAAAAAATTTTTGAAAGATGACATCATTAATTTGAAAGGGGGCTAACCATTAAATGCAGTGACAGGGAAAATCCCAATGTATAACTCGGACTGGCTTCACCACTGTGTAATAGCTTATGCACACCACTTCTGTCGTAGCCTCCACACCCCACCCCTTCCCTACCCCTCCACCTTCTACACAACCTTTCCAGACTATCGCAAAGCACAGCCTTATCCATTTCCAATCAATGTCCCTGTGGCTTCTCAAATCATTTTGTTAGTTACTTTTCTAATAATCTCCCTCCCCCTTCCCCCCCAGGTCTCACATGCTCCAAATATGAGCTAAATGTTTACTTCTAAACAATGTCCCACTTTGTTCCTTACAGATTGACAAGCCTCTTGTACCCCCCACTCTTTACTTCCCCTCTCAGACTACCACTTACTACTACCACTTACCTCCAGATAGTGCTCCAATGCAGTCTTCACCTCCCTCCGTTTCTCTGATATTTTTCCAAGCATGTAGTGTATCAACCACTCCTCCCCTTCCTCATCACCACCCATCTCACTGACTTTCCTGAAGCACTCCTCGGACAGCGTCAGCATCTCAGCTTGCTTGATCTTAAGTCCCTCAACAGACTCATCTGAAAGTTGGATCTGTTCTTGCTATGGGGAGAAACAAACAAGTAAACAAGCAAATAAACATGATGATTCCAAAAACTGACATTTACAATCTGGTTAAATTTAGAATAGTTCTTTACTGACTTCTTACACTTTTAGAACATTTTTATGTCATCTTAAGAAAAAAGTTGGCCACTTTTAAACACTAAGAATGACTTCTGTTGGGAAGACAACAAATTGCATTTGATTCTATGTATTTACACATGATATACATATATAGCAATGTAGCCACAAGTACAGGGAGTGTGTGACTCGGTTTTTCAGATTGTATGACAATTTTCCCACACCAAACACCCAAAATCCAAGGATTTTTCAAGAACATACAAACAATTTCAGACACTTTCCAAGACTTTGCATTTCCCTTCTGCACAGGAAATATGCCTCTAAAATTTTAATCTCTAACACTTTCAAATCGTTCTAAAGCCAACTAAATTAACATCAACTACTGTAAAACTCTATAATTCTTGTAACTAACCAGAATTTCTTTAAGAGGTTATACAGAAGTTTAACAACAACTTAATATTAAGAATAACACTGAGTCATAGCACAGATCTGGCCAGCTCCCTTTTAACAACACACACACAGAATTAAATGATCGAAAGTCCTATACATAATTATTGGCACAACATATGACATGACCAGCCCTCTTCTAACACTGTACAAAGTACTGCACGATCTAAGTTCTTGAAGAAAACTGTTGGCACAGGTTCTGTTGTTCAAGAGATTTTCTGTATATCTTCCCATAACCCCTTCTTCGAATTGAGAAAACACACCTTACACTGTTTTCTTTAGCTCCTAACCTCAGCTCACGTTCAAACCCACATTAAAGAGGGGTGCAAGGATTCACCTCAAATAATTTTGTCAAAATTGGAGAGAAAAGGGTTTACATGAGATTGTGCACATCTTCTTATATACCTTTCCACAAAACAAAAAAGAAATGAAAGCAAAACCCCCCTGCCCCATGCCCCCCCTCTAACATACACACCACAGGTTGGAAAATTGAATTTATTGCTTACTTGTTTCAGTTGTCTTGATGCATGTGACTGTAATATATAAGCAAATGATCCATATTCAATCCAAAGAGAATGATTCGACTGGTCAATTTCCAGGGCTCTGTGAAAACATCGTAGTGATCCCATGCCCTGCTTGTAAACACCGCCCTCTGCTTTAGCATCACACTGCAGGTGGATTGTGAGAAACATAAAATCAGTTTGAACCCAATGACTATGGAAACTTGTCAGCCTTTCTCACCTTTTCCACTTCCATCATTTCTCCACTTCACATATCGAGAGTATTTGATAATCTTCATTAGGCTTTAGGTGCACATTTAAGGTTTTAACATTTAAAGAACATGGTGCCACTTGGCTCAGAGGAACCTATACCAGACTGATCCTGGATGAATACCAGCAAGATTTCTCCTTTTTTGTAGACAAGTGCTCAAAGGCGAACAAGGCAGGGGTACACTAATCGCTCCCAACCCTGCTCTTGGGACCACCATTTAACATTCCCTCCCATGGACATGTTTTCCCAGTCTTTAGCCACTTTCCCTAGGTCTAGTATACGACAATCCTGGTTCCGTGCCACTGCTTGACAGTTGGACCCCCAATTTTAAGCCCCCTAAGCATCACTGCAAATAGGTATATCAGACAAGCAAATTTTGAGTCCCCACGTGGTTCAAGAAAGGATACCCTTCAAAAACAAAGTTGTGCATTGATCAATGGATAAAAGGTGGTGGTATTTGAAGCAATGAAGAAGCTTTGCCACCAGGGATTGAAGGTTCAGCCCCTAGCCATGTCATACTAAAATGGATCTTTCAGCCAAGAGAGACCTACATCTTACCCCATCAAGGCTGGCCTTACTAATTTAACAGATCAAAATGTGACCTACAATGAAAGCCAGCAGATCAGCCTTATTAAATAAAATTAATGAACATTCATTAATTAATTAGACTTCTGCTTATGAAAGCTATTTGTAGATAGGATTCTCTATTTTGTAAAGTTATTATAAAAAGCTCTGACAAGAATCTTTTGTAGGTTGCCACTTAATGTAAGAATCTGCCAAAATTTCTCACTTTTCAAGGGACAACAATAGAACCTGAAGAGTAAGGGATACATTCCTTAAAATTCCTTGACTCAAATCAAGTTTTCACATGTTAGAAGTGTACTTATTCTAAGCATTCTAGCGAAATTTGCATTGAAATCCGCTGTGTGGTTCTCAAGATTAGCATAAAGTGGACCTAAAGTCTACAGTTACAAGAATATATATTGCAGAGGTTGAAAAATGAATTCCATTCATCCAACTCCCATTTCCATAGCTTATTCCTTTGCTGAGATATAAAATGTTGAAATTTATTCACTTAATTTGAAAAAGTTGATTGCACAATAATTTGTGATGCCCTTCTTGTACAACTCACATTATCTGCTTTTGTTTCCTTATGAAATTAATTTGTTTTCATGACCTTGAAACATTTACCATTTACTTGCATAGTATGTTGTAGGGAGAGGCTTTTATAGTCAAGTCACCCTATAACAGTAGGGCAGTGATCACATTTTGGCACAAGGTGTGGTGGCTTTCGAAAATACAAAGAAAAACAAGGACTGTAATTTGAGAGTACAAGAGTGACATCACAAATTATTGTGCAATCTACCATTTCAAATTGAGTGAATAAGCTTCAGCATTTAATTTCTCAGCTTAGGAATGTCCTGTGAAGATGGAAGTAGGACCATCTGGATGCATTTTTCAAACTTTGTAACATATATTTTTGAAATTTTAGACTTTAGGTACACTTTAAAAATGTCACATTTTCAACCCAAAGTGAACTTGAAACAAGCACATATGAAATCATAACCTCAGATTGATGAGTACTCTCTTGTCTTTCTTTAAACTTTACAACCAATTTTCTCCTTCGTAACCTCATGTATTAAACTGGCATGTAAATGCATGAGAGGCATGGGAATTTTACAAATTTCAAATTCCCCATGTAGAGCTCCTATTCCTATTAACTTCAAGGTCAACACAACAGACTGAAAAAAAAACAATGGAAACAAAGCACTGCTTATCAATGTGAGGAGGTGATATAATAACCCCTGCTTGCCGCAAGCTAACTTTGGGTCACAAATGTAGTTACTTCATTTGCTGATATCTCAAGAACTACATGTCCAAACTGAATAGAAGTTTCACCAAATTGCTTAGATTTAGTTCTTCTTTCACATATAAAAGTTGACATTTTGCTTAAACCCTTCCCTTAAGTAAATCTATAATTATTAAGAAGATTCCTGGCTTGTTGTTATAATCTATCAACATTTAAAACAATCCTGGCTAGTCGTTTTTCATACCGAATTCAGCTTCAGTTCCAGTCGTCCACTCTTTGCTAGAGCCAGTCCAGCCCAACTGTCCAAACGGTTGGGGCAGAAACAAATGTCATGAATATAAAATTTATTTGCTTTCCTGTAACGAAAGAAGAAAATGCTTTGATATTTTGACTGAATCAGGTCTGTTTGGCAAGTTAATTGCAGAGTTATAATCTTTTACCTTTTAACCCACTGCATAATTAGTTTATGCAAAAGTCACCCATTTCTAAGCCTTAAAGCAGGACTAAGAGATGGAACAACTATATTTCAACTCATATTTCTTTCTTAATTTAAATTAGTTCTACTACAACTTACCCAAACTCTTTGTTTTTGAAGTAGTAATCTGCAAGCAGGTAAAATATTTCAGTGACCACCAGGCTGTAGGAGACAAAAAGGAGATGAATATTCAGTTTTGACAAGCCATAATAGAACAATCTACTCTATCTCCCCTCCTGCACCACCACCACCCCCCCACACAGACACACACACACACAGACACACAACAGGCAACCTTTCAAGACTCTTGATTTCATCAAAATAATGCCTACAATGAACATGATTCATTTTTGACCAAAACATTTCATCATAATTTATAACCAGTCAACTTGTCTTCTTTGAAGAAATGTGAAACATTTGCGGAGTTTTATCTTGAGATTAATGGGAGGGTATGGAATCTTGTACACACCTGCTGGGATAAGCTTTTGATGGAAGAGTGGGTACTTCATCTGATACCCCGTCAATGTAAGCCTGGATCTTTTCTATACTATCTTCAGGTCGATGGTCCAAGGGAATCACTTTCGTGATTCGCAAGAAGAGGTTCTCTAGGTCACCTGACATAGAGCTGGTCTTATAACCATCAAATTCTGGTAGCATTTTGGGTTTGAAGTAAGCAAACATGCATTTACCATATTCCCAGGTAAGTGGGACCTTGGAGAAAAACAAAAAGATTGGATTTGGAGAAAAGTTGTCAAAAGTCCCTCCTATTTGTACTGAAGGTGTTATAGCAGCTATGTCTAGTAGATCAAAACAAACTTTAAGAATAAACTCACGATCCAAAAGCAAAAAAGACTTAGATTTAAACCAGATTTAACTCCAAAATGACTCACTCAAAGATTCCATCCTTAATGGTGTAAGTTTTTGATTTCCATAAGTCATAGTGTTATCTCCTAGATGTAAGCTTGCATCTCCTCCATGTGTGACACCAAATGCACCTCCCCATGTGCCAACTCAAACACCTCTTCCACATCAGGGACAAACCCCCTTCTTCATACACTGACCCACACCCCTTATTCAAGAGTGGCACTAATCTCCTTCCCCATGTGCCAAGCTACACCCCCTCACCATATGGAATGACCCCCCAGTACTTACTTCCTCTACACCATGATCTTGTAGATGTTTAGCCTTGGCCCTCTTGTGAGGATGTCCATAGAGACAATAGAAACACTGTTCCAAAGATTGTTGAATATCTTCAGCGAATGGATGAGTCTGGTCCTCGGGGATATTCTCAAGCTCCGTCATCAGCACTTTGACAGAAAGTTTCAACAGAGTACCAGTACTATTACAACACCAGGATTTTCTGAAAGTTCAGAACCAAATGACGTAAAATTATGAAACATTTAAAGATGATTTAAATTTATCTTTAGCTATTCACCACAACAAAGCGAGGATCTCAGAAGGTTGATATTTCTCAAAAAAATAGACCTTCACAACTGGATAGAAAATCTTCATCTTTCCAAGAAAGGGCACACACTAACATCATGTTTTATTTAATTGACGCTATGAATTAAACACCATTAAATTACCTTCCCAAATATTCGTGCGCGGTGTCTAGCAACATAATGGAAGAGGGTAGCATAGGCACTGGACTGTCACCCCGCTGATTCGGTGACAATGAGTCTGTCTCCATGGAAACTGGAATTTTCTTTTCCTCCAATTTGTCTTCTTCACTACAATTAAGATAAAATAATCATATAAATGAGCATTTCTTCGTTCAAAAACAAAGGGAACATTTTTCTGCAAATACTATTCAATGACAAATTTTAGGGAATATTTCATTTTGTTAAGTCACGAAATATAACTTCTTTTTCAAATGTGATCAAATGCAGAGAAGTCCTGTTTATATGGACAAACTGCTCTTCACAGGACTTGATATTGGCTTAATCCTGTACAGTTTAAAAAATTTATTGTAGGTGCATCATCTCCATTACCTTGATCATGCCAAAAACACAACTACTATAACATGATGGAAACTACAAAGAAGGTATGAATAGGCAGACATACCTTTTGATGATGTGGAATAAAATCGCCCAGTGGAGAACTGTGGGAGGTGGAGGAGGGGTCATCATTTCCCCTGGGGCATCAAAATGTTCCATGGTCCATGCTATCATGTCAATGATGAGATGGGTCAGCTGTACGATGACCGACTGGTAGACATCTCGCAGGAAGGCGGAAGTTTCTGACAGGGCCCTGGGGGTAGAGGAACAGAAAACTGGTAATCACAACAATATCATAACTGTAATTATTGCAAAACAACATCTGATGGATTACTTACCACATATTTCACAGTTTCCTGACAGATTTCCATGAAGACTAAGTCAAAGCAAGGTAAAGTGAAAACTGTCTCTCCCCTATATATCCTAACCCCCACCCCTCCCATATTCAAAATTTCCATCCAATCCCCTCCCCTGATCTTTTTCTCTGCTTTGTGATACATTATTCAAAATGAAAACTACACATTACTGTGACAAATTAGAAAGCTCTGAAAGACAATTTAACTCTTAAAGATTTTCTGACATAGTTCTTCCTTCCCCTAATGAAGCAGATTTAAATCTGAAATACAGAACACAGTTTGGATTTTTGTGTTTTTTTTATGTCAGTTTTAAAAAACAACTTAGTGACACCATCCTGCTTGAATTCACACTGATGTAAGGTCAAGGGTTAGGGAATAGTTATACTTAGTATATTCAAGGGTAACTAAAGGTGCGATAAACCCACATGCTAGATTAACTTTCCAATGAAATTGTCTGTCTCCCTACAAAGACTCACCTCACAAAAAGCTCAAAGAACTTGTCAACTTGATTCATCCTTGATGTTCTGGTCTGAAAGTCCTCCAAGCCCTGCATTTCCTCCCAATACTCTTTCAAAATTTTATACAAACAGGTCACCATGTTCTGCGAGATATAAGACGTCATTATCAGGAAGATATGAAAAATGGGATAACACTGTTAGTGTGATATATACGGCAACGGGGGTGTTACTTAAAGGCAGTAGGCAGTCGCCCCAAAATTTGCTTTGACAAATTAGAAAACTCTTGCAAATCTCCTCTTATTGCATTACAAGCACCTCTGAAGATGTTTTGAACATAACTATTACAAACAATAGGTAAAGCAAGGACAAATTCTCCTTGAATTTCACAATTCACTAACAAAAACATTGTCACATGATCAAAATAGGCCATTCATGAACTAGAGAGATGGGGCATACTAACTCTGATTGGGATGACTGCATTTTCCCTTTAAAAACAGGTAGGGCTGGACAGAAGATCTACTGTATAGAAAGGGTTTTCAAACATTTCAAGCTGAGGGCCACTTTCAGTTGAGCTTATAATTTAAATTTGCTTTAGTAACAATAAATTCATTAAACAGCTTGTTTTCATATTCAAATTTTGGGCCCCCTAGATCTTCTGTGGGCCATTATAGTGGGCCATTATAGTGCCCACTACAGGCCTAAAAGGCTCTGTGGGCCACCACATCAGAACCTTTGATGTATAGACTCATAGATGACCAGTGTGCAAGAATTTGACAATTTTAACAAGGTAAGCTAAAGAGGCATTTATCCCATAACCATGAGCAAAACAATTGCACACAATACCAAACATACAAGTTTCATTTGAAAATGACAGCATGCCAATGACCAAACTACATTTACACACAAGATAAAGGCAGAAATATCATTTTAGTACCACTAGGTATAAGTTAGTTTTTTTAAGTGAATGCTTCTGTGTTGAAACTTGTGTATACAGTAAAGTTCCCTTAGTATTACTACAGACTCATTCGTGTTTACAAACAAATGGCTGGTCGGCAAAAAAGTCAATAAAGCATGCTCACACTGTCGTCACAACGAAAAGTAGATTCTAATGTGCTACTTTCTGTGTGCAATCGCGCCAGTGTTTACAGGTGTAAAACCTTACATGCACGGAGATGTTCTTACGCATGCTCTATGCTAACCAGTGCCTACAGTTACATAACCGTGAATGGTCTAATACCATAGTACTTTGTACTTACAAAGAATAAGTGTTGCCAGTACAGTTTTATTTGTTGCTATCACTGTACATGTGCTAGTGTGATAATACAACTGTTCTGATACTACTGGGTTAAATAAGCTGGTTCCAAACACTGCTGCAGTGTGTAATAATATTGCTGATATGTTAGTGGTGGTGATTGCAAAGTGTAATATTAATGTGAAAAGGGTCACACTACTTTTACTGTTCATACGTATGATAATATAGTACCCTGGACACTGAGTGGTTCCTCCACTCTCACTGTATGTCTCTTACACTGATTCCAGAGTGGTACTATTCTTTCGTATCTTCCATCAAACCACCCCACCCCAACCCACCCTCCTCACCTCACCCTCTCCTAGCCCTTAACCACACCCCTCCCCACCCCCACCCCCCATCCAAGATCAAACACACAGATCATCTGACAAAATGGTTAATACAACCCACATCTGCCAAGTTGCAACACCTTGTCTCCCCCTACCTTGTAATCTTTAACTTTTAACAAAGCCTCCACAAGCATAAGTTTTTGTTTAAACTGTTCCCCATCATCGTCATCCATCCTCGGGCTGTCTACTACTGGTCGGAGAATGTCCACCACCCTCTCGTAATGACCTCCCTCAAACAGTTTCAAGATTTCTTCCTGTGACTGAGTTCTGCGAAGAGAATCCTTCTTTGCCTCCACAATATCTGTAATACAAAGAAATTGTACAAAATTAGTTTCAATTCATATAATTTGTTGGAAGTAGTCAGTCTTATCAAAAAGAAGCATCTTTTATTTCTTAAAGGGAAACATTGTGTTTAAAAGGCACCAACATGGCACAGAAAGAAAAATGCTTCATTAATCATTATTAAAACCATTCAGTCTCACCAATAAATCAAGCAAATATCTTTATTTCCTCAAAATATTATGTGTAACAAGAGTTATGGAAGTTGCATCATTTGAATTTTTAAAAGTTTGGGCTAACGATTTATTTTTGAGTAACAATAACTGCATTTCTTTCCGTGAGAAGCTAATTTCTTGAAAAAAGGCTACCATCCTGCTTATTTTGAATGATCCATCACTTTGTATCCATAAATATTGGTTTTAAAAATGTCATGAAAAATTTTTGTACAACAAACGTAATAATTCCCTTTAAGTTTAGGTTCTTTACATGAAACTGAAATGATATTGTGATCAAAACTTCAGCACAGACAACATCAAGTAGCTCTTTAAACATTTACTACATCAAACATTGTTTCCATCAGTGCCATTCAATGCCACCAAATTGGTAACAAATGCTACATGTAAAGGTAGACCCCAATCTACACACTACTACCATACTGCCATAAGCAATGCAAAAATACATGCTCAGGCGGTCTTTAATGCCATGAAAAGTACAAACAGCAAAAACAACTTTTAAGGTTTAGAAAATTAAAGCTCCACAAACGACAGTATAAAACTAACAGGAAGTCCCAACAAACATGCAACTGACAGGCACGGATGGGATGCATGATTTCTCTCCAAACAAGTAACCTAATAGATAAGCCTTAAAGTACTAAACCATTACAAATTCTTCCACAGTATTTCCTTAGAAAATTTCTATACCAGATAACGATGCTGGCATTCCATTTTTGTTGTAGAGACACAAGAAGCTAACAAATCTTTTCCCTTCTGTACAACACTGGTTTCCATGGCAAACCTGGAGCACAGTTAGGGAAAAAGTGTCTTTTGAATCCTACTTCAGAGATATTCAAACCCGCCTTATGCAACTTGACAAAATGCCTCTCAAGTTTGAGTAAGAAACTGTCTTGCAATAAGAGACTTTTAACAGTTATGCTCAGTGAGATAGAACAGTGAACTGTTCCTTTAGTTCTTTACCAACCAGACTAGCAGAAATTCTGGCAGTCACGCAATCTGTTAAGAGTTACAACTGAAGTTCAAATTAGCCATCTGAACCAATCAATGGTTGTGTTATTTAATACACTGACCTTTGGTAATGATCTTGTCCTGATGTATGTTAGGGAGGTGGATAACCTTCTCTGAAAGGTAAAATGTGTCCAAGAGCTGGCAACACTGAAAAATATAGAGAAATGTTATCTCAATGGATGCTTAACTGTTTCCTCTGATACTTTATATACAAGATCAATATGTCCCTTTAAAAAGTTATTGAAGATGCCTCACACTGCATTCATATGGTATATAAATATGCATGGCATCAGAATACAAGTTCTTTATCAGACCTTGGTCAAGTCGTCCAAAAGAATACACTTGTCATCAAGATGAACCTCCTGGATCAAGACCACAAGTCAGCAACTCATCAATACTACCAACTCATTAAAAGATAATGCTGAGAACTGCATGTGAATTGTGACATCATCTTGATAATGTGTTTGTTTTCAAATGCTGGGCTGCATACTGCACAAGAAACATGTACATACATTGTAATGCCAGCACCTGCAAACAGTTTGATGACATGCTTTGTTGTCTTGATCACTTATTTGCCACTCCACATGAACAGCAATTGTCTTCTTGATAACAAGACAGCACAGAGGTCTGCTGGCATTTCTTCTGTAATATCAAGCTGACACTCTCATTATTCCACAAGAACACACAGTCAGATATTTGGAATAAAACAAGTAACAGTCAAATAGTTTGTACTATACACAAATTTTGAGCCCTTAGATAACACAAATCCACAGAGACATTGTTCCTACCAACCTGGCTTTCTGTGACATTATTGTTATTGTTGTTGTTGTTGTTGTTGTTGTTGTTATTGTTTACCATTACCATTACCATTACCATTACCATTACCATTACCATTACCATTACCATTACCATTACCATTACCATTACCATTACCATTACCATTACCATTACCATTACCATTACCATTACCATTACCATTACCATTACCATTACCATTACCATTACCATTACCATTACCATTACCATTACCATTACCATTACCATTACCATTACCATTACCATTACCATTACCATTATCATTATCATTATCATTATCATTATCATTATCATTATCATTATCATTATCATTATCATTATCATTATCATTATCATTATCATTATCATTATTATTATTATTATTATTATTATTATTATTATTATTATTATTATTATTATAATTAGTTTTTCATTTTGGGCATTAATTTTTCAACTTGTACCACAACTCTCATCAAAAGGGGGTTGACATTCTCTTGAGTTCCTGTTGCTATTTCTTCAATGTTCCATTACCATCATTGGTACTGTTAACAATTCAACAGCAGGGCAAGGGTTTACCAGCAAAGAACAAACAGAGTATACTCACCACATCATAAGCATTCACTGCCTCTGAGGTCTTGCCCTCACTAACAAAGTTATGTGCTTTCATCCAGTACACTGGAAAATGAAAAACAAGAATAAACTATGATGAAGAAATCTGGACATCTCAAACTGTAGCACATCATGCATTCATCCATGTAGAAATCAAAGCCTACCTCCATCTCTCACCCCCACCTGCCTGAAATTACCTGATGATCACAGCCAACCACATGATTTCTCATTCTCATATTCACCTGAAACCATAAATGTCTGTCACCAGACTATTGCCTGCCTCATTCCTCTAAACCATGCCTACCTCATTCCCTTGTACTGAGCCTGCTCATTCACCTGACCTATGCCTGCCTCATTCCCCTGAACAGTGCCTGCCTGCCTCATTCACCTGAACTGTGCCCATTCCTTCCCCTAGTTCCATGCCAGCCCCAGTCATCCAACCCTAGCTTGCCCCATTTATCTGTCACTTAACTCCTTCACCCACCTGTGAATCTATCAATTCTCTATTTCATATCAAAACATTACCCACCATATGTATCAAGAACAAGTGCCAGAATAAAAAATGTGTTACTCATACTACTATGCAAAGAAGCACTCTTTTTTAAACCTTCCATATTCACATAATTGATTCACAATGCTTTCACTTTTATACAAGTGTCTATGTGAAGGAATAGCTGTTTCACTCTCAGTTTCCATACGACGTATTTACTACAATTAAACACCTTTATATGATCAAAATAGCCATCTCCAGTTATAATATGAAGAGAAAGAAATTGTGCTTTCTCTTGCACACTCAGTGTGTTCTCATGTAGTAACATAATCTTAAGTACAGAACTAAAACTTTTCAGTTTTCTGATCCTTAGGGTGATTTTTCCACACTACACAACCAAAATTTAAAGACTTTGAAGATCAAATAAAAAATTCTTCACCTTTTGCATGTTCCAACTGTGTTAGAACCCTTCACAAAGATACAAAGATATAGCTTGTGTGGGCCAATCGAACTTGACCTTCTTGCAATCTCCTCACTTACCTCTTACTGGAAACTGTGGCCACAGTTCTTTCATCAGAACCTCCATCACACTAAGGTCCTCAACATAGACCATATCTTGCTGGAAGAATTTGCCCAAACTGTAAGGAATGCAATGTTTAGGCAATACGTCAAAATAGCAAAGCTGCAGCTGCCTCAGAGAAGCTGCAACCACAGCAGCCTGGCTGAGGCAGCTGAAGCCTGAGGTTTTGACATAGTTCCTTAAAACTCAGAAGGCACATAAATTTAGCAAGAATCTGCCTGGAAGCAATTTCCCTCCTTGCAGATGTATGATGAGCACACTGACCATGCTTGAAAACTACCTACAAACATTTTTCACTTTCCCAGATCTAAACGATAATTTTTTTGCTGACTGAACACCCCAAATGCAAAAGCTTTGTGGAGACCATGGCAGAATTCAAGACTTTGTCCAGACTTTTTGAGTCCCCATTTTTCCCAACTGGATGGGAACTACGCTGATTACAGGACAATACTTTATTTCTTCAAAAGAACTTTTTCACATGTATGCAGTGCCTTCCTTCTAATGAAGGAGTTCCATCAGTAAAGGGTTCAATTATTTGAGACAAGTGATGCCAACATTCCTGTAAGGAAAACTGGCTAAATCTGGCACCCAATCTTGTTGTAAAATGCCAAACAAAATTCACTTGCACTGACACTATAAACAGGCAGGAACTGAGCAAAATCAAAACACTGTTGTGAAGAGACCAAGTGTTTTACTATAATCAACTGGGCTAAACTTATTTATTCACTTACTCTGGTGGTGAGATTGAGTGAGCACAAATTATATAGTTTTCCACAATTTACTGATGAAATTGTGGAAAATATCATGCCTTTATAAGGAAAAGGGTAGAAAATGTGAAAATGCCAAATATGATGCTTGGCATTGGTCATAAAATATTTCTAGGGCAATCCTATCTAAAAGGGCCAAATTCAGCATTTCTGGCATTAACAATACAAACTGTCAAACCATGCTACTGATGTTTCACCCTTATTGCTTTTAACACCAAAAATTACTTGCTAGTCAAACATGCTGCCAATGAAAGAAGGTACAACATACAAACACCTCTAGCATACTTATAAGATCCTACCATTTGGTTTTCAATTTTTTTATTTTTTCATCAAGATTTAAATGTAGCTGAGACAACTATTGTCAATCTACTTAAACTTCAAAGCCTTAGGGATTCATTCATTTTTCTATCATTTTTACAAGAGTACAAAATGTACACAGGGAAAGAGGGACAGGGGGTGGGAAGGGGGTACAAGATATATTCACTCCTGTAATAAATGAAACTAGTTTTTTTCCCAAAAAAGTACATTCTTCTTCAAATTTTGCAATGTACACTGGGGGGTGGGGTAAGGTGGGGTGGGGGCATCTGAAGAAAGAGTATGCAGGGTAATATTGTGGAAAGATGAAAACAATGGACACAACCCATTAGGTTAACAGTGGCACCACATTCAAGCTATTACAATAACAATACTATATGTGACTTAAACTTCAAGGACCTTGACCATTAGGTTAAAAAATATTATTTTGTCACCTTAACAAATACTTTCAGGGTCAAGAAAATGGTTCAATATTCTGGTGGAAAATGTTTTTGAGGTGAAAGAACTTAAGCTCCTACCAAAGTCTCAACAATACCCCATAAATTACAAAGGATCCCAATATACCAGCGTAATGTTGCCAAACCTTACAACATAACCTGTAATAATATATTTTTCAACAAACTATTTTAAACACACTAACCATTTCTCATGAGGTTTGGAATGTCTCCATTTATCGACAGCCAGTTCCATGTAGACAAGAGTGGCCACGCCCAGGTCACGTTTATACTGGTCACTTTGGTCTTGACTGTTAGAAAGGGAAAAATTGAATGAAATATTGCCTGACAATTATTCATATGCTGAAAACTCAGGCTAACAATTTCTTGGGAGATTAGCCTTACAAATTTTACAGTTGCATAAAAAAGGGTATTCCTGATACTGCATGTAACTGTTGATTAAAAGAAGTTTTATTTCGACAATTACACACAGTACTAGGGATAAACCTTGGGTAAGAGCATGTACAATATAACATGACAGTGTATTAAACATATATTAACAAGTGTAATTGGCCCGATTATTGGTATTTTATACAGGTTATGTGCATATCCCTCAAAATTCATCCTACATAAACCTGATAAAATTTACCTACAAAACTGTTACTACTCAACTGATGTTACTCCAAACAATGGTACATTACTTCCTTGTGTCTGACCATATGTCCCAATATTTAACTTCATGATGATATAAAAGGATTTTACAAAAATTACACGCTAACGAGTATTCGTTCAACGATGAAATGAGAACTTACAATAAATTATATTAATTTACCCAAGAGCCTTAGCCAAGGAAGCCAGTACCTGACCAAACAAGCACTGTTTGTGTTTTCAGTAAGCACATACTCCCATAAAAACACTCTGAGGTAGAGCACAATGGCCTACGATTTTGCAAATAGTATGCTCATTTCTTGATGATAGGTATCAGTATAGGCAACTAGTCAGAAGCGAAATATCTCATATCCGTTACATCTGTTTGGTAATGTCAGTAAAACACTGGCATTACTGCATCCCACACAATCCAACGACAAAACTTTTAGTCAACCTCTCCTTCCTCAGTTAATAATATTTATACCTCAGAAATCAGAAGACCCACTTTTATTCACCAGCTTTGCTGATAGAGCTGCAGCTCTGCTGAGGGAGCTGCAGCCTGAGGTTTTGACACGGTGCCTAAGTGTCATATAATACACTTCAAAACACTACAAAAGACCAAAAGTACTTACAAGAACAATGCTGGTGTTGTGATATGTTTCCTAAACCTTCGGTAGACTTCAATATAAACAGAGGATAATTTTCTGGGCCTGTTAGAGAAAAAATATGTTGCTAAAATTATCCAACCAAGTATGAATTCATCAATAAACTACCACTGAAATTTAACACATAGTGCAAAATGGTTAATTTCAACCAAACTTCATTCAAAGGATGAAATTTGATTTATCTGAAATTTAATAAGTAATTCAACATTTATTTAAAAAGAGGTATACATATATTTCCTAGGTAATGATACATAAACACTGGTTTCCACAGTTACACTGACTGTTTGCACATTAAATGACTTGTTTCTTTTTCTAATTTGTAGAGTTATGTAACTGTTGTTACATTTCATCCACAACTTTACACATTGTAAAAATGTTACAAATAATGTAATATACTACAAGGAAAGAAGCAGTGTAAGAGAGTTGATTTAATACCAATAATTGCTAATCAATGTTCACATTGATAAGCAATTAATCCATCTTGACTAGTAATAATTACAATGGACAGATAAAAGAGATAAGTTATAATTAGGCAGAGCAAGCATGACTAAATATTGATTCCCAACTGCAAACCTGAAGCAAAATTGAGTCACAACTGAGGGTTCGTGGGTCCAACATTACAATGCAAACTTGACAATTTCCTTTATCACATGTTGCCCTGGATACTTAAGTTAAGTCTCACCAGTCCCGATGAAATTGCTTTGATAAACTGAAGACATATTTTCGCATCAATGATATCACACCAGAATTGATCTCATTTTTCTGAAGGAATTCCTCCACATCTTGTGCCTCAGTGTCAGCGAGATCACAGGTCACTGGTAGGTCAGGTAAGTCTCTAGCACTAGCTAACTGTCTTTGAGGTTGGGCAGAGGGACTTTCAAATATATCTGCTGGCTCTTCAAGGTTACTGGAAAATTATAAAGAAGTATCAAGAATGAAGTCACAAAAAGAAAAGGACAAAACACCAGCAAACCATCTCTTTCTTACAAATAAGCAATTCCCAATCTTTTCCCTAGGTAGTCCCTCACCTGTTCGTTCTCAAGCTAGCCAACCACTTTAAGAAGCTCAACATCTGGGGGTGGGGGTACATTTTATACCTAGGATTACTAATGCCTTCTTGATGACAATGAAACTTTAATAATATTAAGTAACTTTTGTTTCTGAAATGATGGTTGTCTTTGTATACTTTTGCTATATTCTTTCTGTTTGATTGCTTTTTTTTTTGTTTTGTTTTGCAAGGTAAATTTTTAACTTTACAAGATTTTCTCTGAAACTCAACTAACAAATTTCATTAATAATAATAATATCTAGAAATTATTTCATGAAAGTGGCACAAAATAACAAGCTGAATGACATTTCAACCATGAACTGCTTCCATAGAGTAACAGTTAGATGAGGTTTTACGGCTCAGGTTCTAACCAATTGGTTTAAGTCGGGCAGGCTAAGGCCTTTTTTCCCTACTCATTGCTTATGCTGAGTACCAAGCACAATGGCAGTAGATAACATTTTTAAAGCCTTCAGTATGACCCAGCCAGGAGTCGAACCCCAGACTTTCCATAGAATGTTTCATTTTATGGGCCATTTGATCAAAGACACATACCATAAAGAGCTCTGCTTCAAGCAAATGAGAACAATTATCTACTTACCTCTGGAGTAATGTTGACGGCAGAAATCTCTGCAACAGTTCTTGGTAGTTTATGGATTCAGTGACTTCCTTCTTTTTCTCTGTATTCCTAACCTGTTAGTAAAAGTACACAAGAAATCACTGTCTGAATATTTCCCTGCATTTTGCATCATGCCACAGCGCAGGTCACACTAAAGTGGTTTCAGATAGGATTATGGTCTGATTTTTGTGAGTTTTAGTTCAAATCTTCTCCTTCCCTGGTTAGAAAGACCCAGAAATTTACCAACCTGTGTAAATATATGATTTGCACTACAAGAATGAAATGTAAACTAATTATTTTGTGACGTCACATCAGCAGACAGCATTTATCGGACATGAATGTAAAAATTGGATTGATTTTCAAACAAGACTCCTCTGTTGAGCCGTTCAAGTTATGTAATGGTAGTAGAACAGTTTATTGTGAGGCAAACTACGATCAGTTATCAATATAGCATGACCATCCTTAGAACAAAGTCTAAATAAAAATACTACTGGTCCGATTTAGAAAAAATTTGGAACGGATTTCGGATTGACCCGCCCTTAAATCTGATACAAATGCTACTCACTACAACAAAACAATTACAAGTTTTGCACAATAATATTCCCCTTCCTAACTCTACATCAGAGAACTCCTAGCCTGGACTCTTGTTTGAACTGTTGTTCCCTTCCAGCCATCACTCCTTTAATATTCATGCTAGATCCATCTTTGTCACCTAGCAAAATTCTTTCATCTCCCTTTACTTATCTTCAGGTTCATGAATATTCAGAAGTCAATCTACCTACCCTTGCAGACCTCCTCTTCCCAGGTGCAGGATCACTTGCAGGACCTCTCTTTTTCTTGTGTGACTTACGACTCTTCTCATGAATTTCTTCCATTTCTGCCCCAGAAACATCTGAAATGACAAGCAATTTCATTTACCAACATAGCTAATGAAATAATGGTGTTACATGCAATTAAAGAAAAATTTATTTATTTCATTATATACACTTAAACACAATAAAATATATTTATCAAATGTATAACTATACTTCCTACAAAAATAATTAAGATAAAATTATAACACGATCATAAAATAAAACAAAGGTTGATAAAACTAATTAACATAATAAATATATTGATGAAAATAAATGCAAATCATATTCAAATTATCTCACTGAAATGACCAGCAAAACATGGTTATGCACATAGCTGCAATATGATCTTTGAGTAGCTAGGAGTTAAGTGTGTACACTTGACCAGCCCGTGCATGGAACTGGTGGTTTGAGTAATTACAGTGGTTTAAGGAAGTTCTAACCCACCATGTCCCATATATGACTCAGGTCTGCTGTGTGCTGTTAAGTGGTAAGGAGAATGTACACACCACTTATTCAACCAAACTTGTCATACTATGCTTGTTATTATGATTAAATGGAAACTATTCAAAATAAAGAGAAGGCCCACCAGTATGGACTTGGCTGTCTGATGATGTCATCAATCCTCTATTGGAAGTACCTACAATGCCACCCTCTCCTCCAGAATGTCTATCCATCATCTCATCTGTTTCCATGGCAGAAACAGCACCATCAGTCCTGGACTCACCAAAACCTTGAGGCCTATCAGTAGAAATAACCTTTTGAAGGACAGAAGATTCCCCTGATGAATTGAATGCATTATTCTCAGTGGCTCCTGAATCCTTCCTCAAGCTGTCCACAGAATCTAAACAAAAGTTAAAAAAAAGAAGTAACATAAATCAGTTTTGCTTCTTGAAGGGACTTCCTGAATGACATAACTAAAATTGATAAATGGCTAAAACTAACCGTCCTCTTCTCTAACCTTTCACACCTCTTTCTACTTCTCCCCTCACCTTCCCTTCCCCTTTTTCACATTCTCTCCTCTCTCCTCACTCCTCCCTCTGTACCTAGATCCCCCCCCCCCCCCGGCAACTTCTGTTTCCTTGCAGATCCCATACATAAAGAGCAACAGATGTGATTTTATATTAGCATAATGCATGAAAATATTTCAACACTCCTTACCAAGTAACCATCCTCCCACAGTAATCACATTTTGGCTCAGAATCATTTTTATGCCAGTTGCTTCAATTTACTGTGCCATTTATCTTACTTGAACTGCTCAAATTCATGTTCACATACCGGAACTTCACGAACCCAACAATATGCTCCTTTACTTCAACATCACAAGTTTAGACCTGATCATTCCAGATTTCACTACAATACATAGACATTTTCAAAATACTCAAGACTGCCAGATTTTTTTTACAAAACAGGCAAAGCAGTTAAACAAAGGAAAACCTTAATCACAAATAATCCTTAACACATCATAACTACAATAACAATTCGGGAATAGGTTTTTCTTTATTTATTTTATTTTACTTATTTTATATTATTTTTATTATATTTTGCTGTATTTTATATCAAACATAAACCCTTGCATGACAGGCCAAACTACATGACCTAAACAAGAATCCCCCTACTTCACCTCACCCTTCCCAAAAATTCAACAAAATTCTTGATTTCAGCTATGCACTATTTCTAACCTGCAGGTCATCCTTCTCACTCCCCCTAACCCCCACCCATCCTTTTTCTCATTAAAACCCTTTATATACTACAGCAACATTTCTCATACACACTGCTCAAGCTTTTCCTACACAAAAAATTCTTGTCAATTAGGGATTAAAATTTTTCGTTTTCTACAAAGACATGTCAACATCCTACCATGACAACACCTTACCATGACAACACCCTACCATATCAAAAAATTCCCTACCATGACAACACATTATCATGTCAACACCCTACCATGACAACCCCTTACCCCATGACAACACCCTCCCATATCAAAAAATTCCCTACCATGACAACAACCTACCATGTCAACACCTACCATGACAACCCCCTACCATGACAACACCCTACCATGTCAACCCCTCACAATGACAACACCCTACGGACATGTCAAAAAATTCCCTACCATGACACCTTACCATGACAACACCCTACCATGTCAACACCCTACCATGACAACACCTTAACATGACACAACCCTACCATGACAACACCCTACCATGTCAACACCCTACCATGTCAACACCCTATCAAAAAAAACCCAACCATGACAACACCATTTTACCATGACCTTCAACTCTCTTACCAGTCTCTTTCTGCCAGCATGGCGCCAGATCAACTCGACAACCGACCGTCTGTAAACAAACAGAAATATCTTTTTCTTTCTCCAAGGAATTTCAATATAAAAACATAAACAATACATTCTGGTTCATTTCATTATAAACTCAATCAGGCCAGAACATTACTGTTAAATGTCACCTTAGGTGAGCCATGAGCTTAATTTCACACCCTTGAGCAAAGTTCAATAAACACGTCCTCATGCAGGAGATAACGAACTGTCAGTAACACCACAGTTTGTCTGAAAAGTGGCAATGGAATAACATTTGAAATGGTATTTTTTGTGAAATGTCAATACCAGTAATGTATTGTTCCATATCTATCATCACAGACAGTATAATTTAGTAACTCATTCTCTGGTGTGTTATTTTGGCAGTCAAACAGGTAAACAACCAGCACAGAAAAGTTCAAAGTTTCATTGTAGGCAGACAAACTTTGTCAGGTACTAAGACTGAAATCAGACTTGTAGTATGTGTATAATAACCATGAGGAAAAATGTAGTGCCTCTGGTTGTAAGTATGAGGAAAAATGTAGTGCCTCTGGTTGTAAGTATGAACAAAAATGTAGTGCCTCTGCTTGTAAGTATGAACAAAAATGTAGTGCCTCTGCTTGTAAGTATGAACAAAAATGTAGTGCCTCTGGTGTTTAGTATGAACAAAAATATAGTGCCTCTGGTTGTAAGTATGGACAAAAATGTAGTGCCTCTGTTTGTAAGTATGAACAAAAATGTAGTGCCTCTGTTTGTAAGTATGAACAAAAATGTAGTGCCTCTGTTTGTAAGTATGAACAAAAATGTAGTGCCTCTGCTTGTAAGTATGAACAAAAATGTAGTGTCTCTGGTTGTAAGTATGAATAAAAAGGATATGTCCTCTGTTGTATGAGTGAAAGTGTAGTGTCTTCTGTTGTGAGTATGAGTAACAATGTAGTGTCTTTGGATGTGAGTATGAACAAAAATGTAGTACCTTGAGTTGTGAGTATGAATCAAAAGGATATGTCCTCTGTTGTATGAGTGAAAGTGTAGTGTCTTCTGTTGTAAGTATGAGTAACAATGTAGTGTCTTTGGATGTGAGTACTAAGTAAAAATGTGCTTGTCTTCTGTTGTGTGAGTAAAACGTAGGGTCTTTGACTGGGGGTTTAAGTACAATGTAACCAGTGTCTTCTGTTGTGAGCATAAGTAAAAATGTAGTGTCTTCTTTAAAGAGCATAAGTACAACTGGTCTTTGTAAGTATGATTACGCAGGGATCATGAAGCCAATTCCGAAGTGGGGGGGGGGGGCTGATCTCAAAGCAGCCCAATATATTCAAGAGAACCAGAAAGCCCAAAGGCTTAGTAATTCCTTGCCGAATGGGGATGCTTTGTTGCACTGAGGTTTATCCCTCAAATTTATCTTTCTTGACTACATCATTTTATGTTTTAACAATTTGACCTCTGCTGACCTCACATGACCTTTGAACCCCACCAAATATAACAAAAACGAAAATCTGAAGTGTCTTGAAAGGGATTCAACTCCAATGGATCTTGGATCTTGAAAATTCTTGGAAAATTTTGCTTTAGATGACCTCTGGTGACCCTAGATGACGATCTTAGGAATACTTGGGATATTTTGCTGTTTGACCTCTGGTGACCCCATATCATGATCTTGGGAATTCTTGGGATATATTGCTTTTGACCTCTGGTGACCCCATATAACAATCTTGGGAATTGTTGGGAAAATTTCGCTTTTGCTTTTTGGCCTCTGATAACTCCAGATGATGATCTTGGGAATTCTTGGGAAATGTTGATTTTTGACCCCAGTGACGCCAGATTACAATCTTAGGAATTCTTGCGATATTTTGCTTTTTGACCTCTGGTGACCCCATATAACAATCTTGGGAATTCTTGGGAAATGTTGCTTTTTGACCCCAGTGATGCCAGATTACAATCTTAGGAATTCTTGGGAAATTTTGCTTTTTGACCTTTGGTAACCCAGATGACCTTTGACCTCCACCAAAAACAATAGGGTTCTTCCTTACATCATGAAAAATCTATATACCAAATATGAAAAGTATCGGTCATTCCTATCTTGAGATATCATGATTATGAACTTTTCAGCTTTTTATCTCCAGTGACCTCAAATGACCTTTGACCTCCACCAAAAACAAAAGACTTCTTCCTGTCAACACAACAAATCTATGTACCAAATAAGAAAAGTGTCGGTCATTGCTATCTGGAGATATCGTGTTTACAAGCCATTTACGAGGTTTTCGCAGTTTAACCTCTGGTGACCTCAGATGACCTTTGACCTCTACCGAAAACAATAGGATTCTTCCTCTCAACATGACAAATCTATATAGGCCATTCCCATCTTGACATATGGCAATTTCAAGGTTTTCGGTCTTTGACCTCTAGTGACCTCAAATGACCTTTGACCTCCACCAAAAACAATAGGATTCTTTCTCTCAACATGACAAGTCTATATACCAAATATGAAAAGTGTCTGTCATTCCTATCTTGAGATATCGTGATTAAGGAGCTTTTCGGCTTTTTAACTCCGGTGACCCCAATTGACCTTTGACCTTCACCAAAAACAATAGGCCTCTTCCTCTCAACATGACAAATCTACATGCCAAATATGAAAAGTGTCGGTCATCCCTACCTCGAGATATCGCAATTACAAGGTTTTTTGGTTTTTGACCTCTGGTGACCTCAGATAACCTTTGACCTCTACCAAAAACTATACAGTTCTTCCTTTCAACATGACAAATCCATACAGGCCACTCCTATCTTGAGATATCATGATTTCAAGGTTTTAAGTCTTTGACCTCTGGTGACCTCAAATGACCTTTGACCTGCACCAAAAACAAGAGCATTCTTTCTCTCAAGATGACAAACCTATGTATCAAATATGAAAAGTGTCCGTCATTCCTGTCTTGAGATATCGCGATTACGAGCTTTTCGGCTTTTTACCTGTGGTGACCTCAAATGACCTTTGACCTTCACCAAAAACAATAGGGTTCTTCCTCTCAACATGACAAATCTATATACCAAATATGAAAAGTGTTGGTCATCGCTATCTCGAGATAGCGCAATTACAAGCCATTTATGAGGTTTTCGCAGTTTAACCTATGGTGACCTCAGATGACCTTTGACCTCTACCAAAAACAATAGGGTTCTTCCTCTCAATATGGCAAATCTATATACCATATATGAAAAGTGTCGGTCATCCCTATCTCGAGATAATGCGATTACAAGGTTTTCGGTTTTTGACCTCTGGTGACCTTCGATGACCTTCGACCTCCTCCAAAAACAATAGGGTTCTTCCTCTCAACATGACAAATCTATATAACAAATATGAAAAGTGTCGGTCAATCCTACCTTGAGATATCGCGATTACAAGCGGCGTCACAAACACACATACACACCCACACATACTGGTATTCATCACAAACCGAGGACCTGCGCACGTTGTCATGTATGCATATTCACCTGCGGACCAGCACATACAACTATGAGATTGACAAATGAACACATTCATTGTATTACTACCCTCTAGAGTTCGCTATACACACCAACTGGGAAGCCACATATATCTCCTAAGTCCACTATATTGGCAATGTAATATAAGTTCACCAGTTGTATCCTACACACCTGAGGACCTCTGAAATTTTCACACACCTGTTTCAAATTCATAGCCAGTAGAGGACTCTGCCCTTACCTATACCTAGATAATGGAAAACGTGTGTAGAATGCAATGGAACTAAATTTACCAGAGGACCTGGGTTTAGGTCCTCAGGTGGAAAAAATGTCCTCAGGTGGTAGGTGTGTATTCTGGTCAAGGTCCTCGGCTGGATATCAATACAAGTGCACACATACACACACACACATACACACACACACACACAACATCACCATCGCATAGATTCCTTGCCTGCCTACGGCAAGGAATCAATAAAAGCCTATCATCCCAGTTTAACGCAGCCCAAAATGCCCATGGCAGAAAAAGTGCGAGGGCTAAAGCCCCCCTTGCCCCCCTGGCCTCCACAGTCCCTGGTACAAGTGTAAAGTCTCTGGTTATGATCATGTTAACAGTATTCCTTTGTTCATGAGTAGGAGGATTACACTTTCAATTAGTAAGTACCGTACATTTTGTACTAACAAATGCAAAATTTTTGTATTTTTTAAGTTTTACCTTGGCATACAATGTTTAAGTTTTTGTCAATGCTTTTTTGTCTTGTTTTTTGAAAATGAAAAACCAAACTTAAAAGTTATTTCTAACCTCCTCCAAAAATTGTCCCCCACCCCGAAGTAACTCTTGCTCAGTAATACACACCATTTGTTTATACATGTAATATTTGATACTGAGATGCTCACAAAATTTAAACTGAAAACTGAATTACAAAGAACGCTTCATTTTCCAACTCTCCGAGCACTACAGTAAAATAGCAAATCCATTCTCACAAACACCAATTCAGACAAACCATCACCTTTTAGGCATACTGAGAAAAGGCCAAACCAAAGTTTGGCAAAGACATGAATACAAGTTTGCCTATCATCAGTATGCCAAAACAGTGACAAAATGTGTGTAAGCATGATTACACTATTAAGTGTGACTGAAATTGACATACATCACAAGCTTATTTTCCCCTCACTCCCATACAGGAAATGTTTCCTCCTGAGGCCTATGCTGGACTTCATTATGAAGTTCTACTATCCCAACGACACGGCAGCAATGACATTTAATTTTAACAGGAGGCAGACAAAAAAAATATGTTGTCCATTTATCAGCCTTGCTTTGTACAATTTTGCTGGATTAACCTATGGTGGTCTTAGACTCTTAATGGTTAAGTGTAACTTCATCAAAGATTATGCTATTCCACCTGCCAACTTGCTACAAAAATTCAACCTTACACAGAAATATTTTCAAAAGTCACCAAACCTATCACATTTCACTTCTTTCACTGGCCTTTGGTTTTGCAAAGAGAGCACTATTACAATATCAACACTAGTCAGTCAATTACAATCAACAATCAGATTGGATTACTCAGGTGCTACATCTGCAGTATGGTACAGAACAAATTTTGGTATAGCCCCCTCTAAGTACTGATAATACCAAAAATACTGATAATACCAAAAATACTGGTATTTTCCAGGTACAAACTTTTGTCAAGTTAGTGTAATTACTCAGTGCAACTGCTCATCTGTCTTATTGTTTACATCGATAATTCCATATCTTCCAGCCTGTAATCTTCTGTCAACTTGAAATTGTTTCTTGTCTTTCCTGGAGCCCTGCATGACATTTAATGGATACCTGTCTTTCACTGACTCGGCTTCAAGTTCATGAAATCATTTAGCAACAGTCCCCAAAGTTGGTCTCTAAAGAACTTAAAGCAATCCTTAAAAATTTGCTTCTTCAATTCAGCATTACATTTTTAATTTTTTCCGCACATCTATTAAATACCCAAAACAAAGTTCTCTTTGGAGAAGGGACTACACGAGTATAATATCGATATTGTCATTGTTATTTCCCCATCGTTATCATTATCAGTATCATTATTATTACTTTGATTATTAACATTGACACTACTCAAGAGGAATACTGTCCTCCAACTGCCCTTTTATGTTATGACTTATGGACATAAACCAAAAAATTCAATGTACAGTGTGCTCCTCTACCAAGTAAGAATATTGATATAAAGATAAATATATCAGAGAATATCATACTTTAGTACTTTGGCAGTTAGTATGGAAAGTCAGTATTGTCAATGCAACTATCTGTACAACCAGACACCAAAGATGTATTCTGCTGGTCTGGACTAAGAACCAGTACTATTTAAAGTGACAGCAAGAAATTTATCGTAAAACATTTACATAAAGATGTTAAATAATTTACAGAAACATATCTTGAAGAAGCCCACATCTTGTCACTATTACAGTAAGAAGTGAAATGTTTGACTTACAATTGGTGGATCGCAGCTGTTAATGTAATCATACAATTGTATCAACTGCTCCCCTAAATGCCTCCATCTGTAATAGGCAAAAAAGAATGAAGATTAGAACAACTGAGACAACTGTGCCAGGGATGTAGCTACGGTGGGCGGCACTGGGCGGTGACACCCAGCACTCGATATTCCCGCCCAGCACTCCAGGCAAACACACGTCTCCCTGCCCACCACAAATCTGCCTACCGAGACCTAAAACTAGCCCTAAATTTACTCCCTAAAGTAAAATGAGGGAAAAATGAAAAAATAATGGCTGAAAAATGGGGTAGATGCCATGGGGTGGGGTGAGGTGCTTTCCCCAGATCAGACAATTACCCGGCACTCAAATTTTGCTGGCTACATTCCTGAACTGTGCACTACTGGCTGCAGACATATTTTAAGCATTATAGTTCCAGCTGGTACCTGTTGAAACCTTATGAAACTTGTTCCCAGTTACCTGTTCTACATGTTAAAACATTTCAAAAGAATTTTTTTCACAAAGTCCCCACCATCACCTACCAATTTAAAGTTACGTCACCACTACTGCTTTGTAAAAATCTTTCATGAGCAACTTTAATAAATGTTCTTTCATCATGAAACCAAAGTGAAGAGATGCACTTGACAGATGGATGGATGGACTGATGGACAAACCCACCGACTGACCAACTATCACACCAACAGATGGACAGAAAGACAGATTGACTAATCTGGTACTGATACATACAAAAACTAACATAAAAACAATCTTAACGTACTTGAATTCTTTGAAAGGACTTTGAAATTTCAGGACTGGTAAGGGAGGAGTTTCTGCCAACTTTCTTCTTTCATCTCGTAACTTGAGGGCTTCATTCACGTACTGAAAATAACACAAGATAAAATCACAATAAACAAAGACAGGGTTTCATTTTAAAAGTTTCAAAAAGTGTAAAACAGTTCTGCACAATAGAACAAAAATGCACACCTCCTCCATGCTACATCTTTTTACAACTTTCAACAAAGTAGTTAGAATCAGATCGCCTTCATTAAATCTACAGAGTTTGAAAGTTTCTTCAAATACTGGTTTATTAACTTCAATAAAAAGCTTTATCGACAGATGTTGGCCTGATATACGTATCATGAAGTGAGTGACATCCTCACACTCTGGACCACTACTTCTCTATACTTGCACCTATGAGTATACTTTGCACTTTTACTCATACTTAACATATTTTGCATGCCACGCATTCATGTGCAAATTTTATACTCATTCACTTATAAGCATACTCTCAATGAGAGGTGAAAAAGTTGAACTTGTAAGTCCATGATATAAGTCTGTTTCATGTTTTCAATATTCATTTAATTTATAATATGGGGACAAATACAAAACTCTCTCAGCTTGAATGCTATTTACGACCGACCATGACTCAATTGCAGGAGCTCAGTCAGCCTAGGTGATAGCCAGGATTTTCCACTTTTAGTATGACATCATCAATTATTGAGGATGGCAGGCTTTCATGATTATGTCACACATACGTATGGAGAATGGGAACTGGAAGTGAAACAAACAGTATAGTGCTAGCCTAGTGCTAAGTTTGCAGGCACTCCATTGCATGTGGCATCAGTTGTTTATACTCCCAGTACTACAATGGCAGTAATTTAAGGTAACATATTCAATCCCCAGAAATGACATTTCTCCAGGTTCATTGTCCACATGATAGTCTCAAAAGTGACTCAAGATTGGTATTAAATCATTTCCAGCCAATAAGAGTGCATAAAATCAATACAGGTGTTTATGAATGAAAACTATAAATTCTATGATCTTTGTAATGATTTAAGCATTCAACTTTGTACCTGACCTATGTGCTCAAGGAATGTAATAATATGCAGCAAGATGCACTGCATTTACAGATAACTGGAAGAGTTAAAAACTTTCATTCAAAATATCTGTAGAATTATCTTCAACATATACTTATGACCAAATTCAAACCAAGAAAAACAGCAGATGGCAGTTTCATTTGTTTCAACACAATATTAATGAAAACTTGCATTTCACACAAACTGACTGTAATTAGCTGGGAAACCATGACACATGTTCCCCAAAAGCAAATGAGTAAAGAAAACAGCATCTGTAATCTGAGAATATTTGTGAGTCATAACAGACACTTTGCAATTTCTCATCAAATGTCTTGTAAAGATGTAGAACTCATTATCAAATGTAACACATTTCCTTGATGATGATTGCATAACCAGATGTGACATTGAAAGTTTATATAAATAAAGTCCTTCCCACAGAAAGGTTTTATTAAATATGTTATTTCATGCATAAAATACACTATCAAGATACCACCAACTGACCCCTGAGAGGTCATGCCCGTTAGGGCCTAGGAGCGGGGCAGGTCCCGCCCCCCAAATTTTGTCAAAAGTGTCATATGATTTTGTCTGAAAATGCATTTAAAAACCCCTCACATGCCAAGTTAATACGAGAAGTTAACTACTTTACAAAAAATATAGAACTTTGTCTAAGGTAGCACTACTTTTCACCTTCCCCCTCCAAAAATATTTTTTTCACATGATGCCTCTCATACCTTCAGCCAGTCACCACTTCTAACACCCCCCCCCCCCCCCCATTTAATTTGCAGGCTGTCCCTGATTGGCTCCAACTGTTTAAATCTTTTAAATACTGTTTTCTATCATCCTGTGTAATTTTATCACACTTTTGCAAAAGTTAGGAAAAATGTGCTTTACATGCTCTTTGTGCCTACTACATTTGTGACAGATTTTATAAATTTTGATGAACAAAGACAGATAAATTTACTTTCATATGCATGGCACTTCATAATTCATAAACTTATCACAGAATACTTTCATAAATTTGTCACCTTCATACATCGTTCATACTTTATGTCCATTGTGAAAGAAACTTCCTGAATTTTGTAAGGTTTATGCAACAATAGAAGATCTGCAACTACAGTGCATTGCTCCATCTCATGAAAATGAACAAAGCCATTCTATTTATTCCCTTTCACATGTATGACACAGAGTGAAATCAAAAATGGCATTTGGGAGATGATACTAATGACAAATGTCCATCTATCACCATGAACATGTCACCATGTGGAGGCTTTAAAGGGAGTGCATTACTGGAAAAATTACATCTAGTAAACTTGTACTGTTGATTTGCAAACTGTAATGAGATAATCTGACACATCCCCCCACCCACCCCTACCCCACCCTCCACCCCCACCCCCTGGTACAATAAAAGACTGGTATTTTCCTTTTGCATTTAAAATGAGTCAATAACTAGGAAATGAATTGTAATGGATGTGTTGAGAAATATACACTATGGGGATGGGCCAAAGGTACTACACACACACAGGAATATCTAGGAAATGAATTGTAATGGATGTGTTGAGAAATATACACTATGGGAATGGGTCAAAGGTGAAGTATACCACACACACACAGGTGAGACAGTTGTTAAGGTCCAATTGACCTTGTAACCCAACCATAAGTACTGCATTACTGAACTAGCATATTAAAGACACTGCACATAATCCCTTGTTTGCAATGCCTGCTGTAATGAACTATGGCAGGAATAGCACCACCAATCAAAAATCTGACACTTAATCTGCTCACCATACCCTTTCAATATTAGAACCTGTTCTGCTCACAGAAAGGGACAGTAAAGTACCATGTAGTCAGTATTTTACAATTGTTTTTCCTTATCATTTCAAATTACATCGAACTAGGACATGTGAACCTTTAAGATGCTAGTTGTAAAGACTAGATGCATGGTATCTATCACATGAAAATGAAAGGTTCTTGCACCTTCAGAGCAGTAAAATTTCATGACTTTTCCAGATGGCAGGAACAGTGAATGGGAGACTAATCTTGATACCAGAGGGTAATGTAATGTAACATCAGTAAAACTAGTGCTTGGAAACACATAAGTTTGTGGCACATATTCAACTTTTTTAAGGTATTTTGACATAACATTGACTGAACTTCATTCAAACATGCATCCAAGTACCAGAGACCTTCCAACCAATTTTGAATACTTCTGTTTAGATCTGTATGCCATCTTTTCTGAAAATCATGTTTTTTGATGATATTTAAATTTGAAAAAAACTATGCTACTTTCTTCTTTCATTGTTCCAAAAATCTTCCATGATTTGATAGACTTTAAGGCATACACTACCCTCCACAGACTCTGTGGAGACTGAAGGCATGCACATTTTTCACTGTGATAACGATGCAACCTCAAAGTTTATGGCTTTCAAGATTTCTTTACCTTTTATGCATTTTAATGATTTTTGGCAAGTTTGTATGAGTTTCTAGACAATCCAGGTAGGAGCCTAAATCCAGTATTCATAAAATAATAAAATATGTTTGAACTCTGATAATTTCTCAAAATATCAAAACCTTGACTAATTTTATATATTTCTTTTGCTGCTTTGATTTTAATCATTGTTTTTATTCCCAACACAACACATAAGCTACCATCTTCAATACTGTAAGTTACAAACTTGAATAACCCTCACATTGTACTGTACCTGTTAAAAAAACTACCTTCTCACCATCCCTCCACTTCTTTGATATCTAACCTTTCCTAAAAATAAAGTACATGCTTTAAAAGGTTGAAACCCTCTTGGATAGTTCCTGAGGCAATTTCTTCAAATCAAATTTTCCTTAAGAATGCCATCTGTTTGTGCTCCAGACAATTACTTCAAGGAAAACATTATTTTTACCACAGATCACTTCCTTTAAGCCAGATCTAGTATCTTTACACAACTTGCTACTTTGCAGATCTCTTCTCCATTCTAGATGCAATGCTATATTATATTTATTGATAAGTTTCAAAGATGACTAAGAGGCAATCTTCTAGAAACTGATATGGACAGAAATGAAATCTACATCCCTGAGGAAAATTTTGTATTACTCATAGGAATATCACCCTTATCTCTTTCCAAAGGGCTTTATTTTCCTTGCTTTCCTAATCTTGTTCCATTTATATGCTAGCTCCAGCAGCATCTTTACATCGCTCTCCACGGAGATGAGATTAGACATAGTTCTAGGATAATTATGGATTTTGTCTATTTTTAAAAAGAGCTGACAGACTTTTCCACAAGCTAATGACTCGAAACATAAGCAGATAAAATATCATCAGGGCTTTGTGAAATAGAACTGCAAGAAAACTTCTGATGTTTCAAGTGTACTGGAAACTTAAGGTAGAAGGAATAAATGACCTGTTTTTACATGACCTGCTTTGCTACATCTTGTTAAACAGGAATATATGTGCAACTTTCAAGTTACTATTAAGGGAGATATGGCATCCCCCCCCCCCCTCCCAAAGAAAAAAAAATAGAGAGTTTCTGGTAACTCCCTGCCCGAACATATTTAGGCATAGCACTAGAGTTCTAAATACAGTTGATGACTGCACTTTTATTGACATTCATTTAAACAATACTGTTTCACTCTGATTAGTCAATGATGACAATGATGACTTGTATAGTCAGTTGTGTTCCCAATTAAGCTCACACAGTCACTGTGTGGCAATATATATGGACTCCAGCAAATTAAACTTAGTGCAGGCTAGTGTAACTGTGCCTCTGTGTTGAAGGTACTAAACAAGTGTCTTTTTTTAAATTGGAAAAGGGGCTAAAAGTAAACTTAGGCGGCAGAAATTTACTGGCAGGGGTGAGAGTAGAGAGCCCTTAAGTGAATACAATTCAGCTAATATGGTTCTTGGCATGTCGAGGGGAACTTTCTGTAAGGAGAGGGGGAGGAAAGGGGGTCAAAGGGCTAGGATTAGGAATAGGGTGATGAGGCTTTGGATATACTAATGAGATAAATTACACACAAAGGTATGATAAACATTAAACTGACGGACAGCATTGAGAGTTAAAGGACAAATGCACTCACCTCATTATACCTTGTTATCTTAATTCATGCCTAACTCCTTATAATCATGTGATAATAATTTTATTGCTGATTTGTTAAATTCCCTTGAAGATACTGGTAATGGAAATTAGAAGATGTTTTGTGACATTGTCTGCTGTTTCAAAGTAAGATTTGAGAAACTTCTTGTTCCCTTTCCATGGATAAGAGATGTTATAAAAGTTAAGCCATCCTCAAACAAAAATTCTTACTTTTTCGATGTCTTGTTTCTTTACCCTGAAGTCATGGACACTATCAGAGCTGAAAAGGTAACAAAATGATAATTGTTTTTGTTATAAAACTGGTATAGATCACAGGTTTACAGCATTCTATGGATGATGACATTTCATGGCTTGACAAAAACGACCACATTATGAAAACTCTACATTTTGGGAATACCAAAACACATTTTCTTAGGTATAAAAATTGGGGATACAAAACACAAAGTGCATGCCTTAAAAATAAATTACAAGTCTTCACAAAGTTGTATGACTCTTCCATGATTCCATCATTCTAACCTAGTTCCATTCATTTTCCAAGCCTGGAAAGTTACTGTCCATACAATTCTATGCCTTTTTCAGTTTGAGGGAAACCAGATTTCATTTAATAAAGATCTTTGGCTATGTTATGTTTTCATAATATTGACACAGCCAGTCTATCTTTAGTTTTCCTCACATTGCTGTCTTTACTTTCATTTTGTAAAACACCCCTCAAAAAGTATTCACACTTACATGGAAAAACCTGAGATAAAACTTGAAGACTGGAAATCATCACATAAGTATTCTGAGGGAACAAAGTGACCCGAACAAAAGAGGGTGCCATCAACTACCCAGATCATATGACAGACTTACTGTGTTACATTACTTCAGCTTGTCCTCGTCAAGTCATGTGACCTTTCCAGCTTCACAATACAATGATGCACAAGTTGATACCAAAGGCTAGTGGATGTTGGTCACACATCATTACACCTCAAAAAAGTAAGTCTTGAGATTTCGGTTTGAAAAATTTTTTTGGTGTCATTATGTAAACATGTTCTTTAAGTTTTCATTCTGGGAGCAAGGGCAGGGCAAGGGTAGGGCAGAGAAGGGAGAGTCCAGTTGTTCAGGTTTTCCAGTTTTCTTACACTGGACAAAAGGTGCTACTTAAAATCTGTTGTACACAGCAGACACCACCATTTACTGTGGGTAGCCCAGTCAACATGTCAAATTGTGATGATATACACAACACCATCCAACCTTGCAGGGGGTTTTAAGCTGTGACATGTTTTTGCTACCATAAACTGGGTGAAAACTGACTCCAAAATCAACAGAGAATATTTCAAGGTTTGTTTTTTCATGCACATTTACCTTAAGACACCTACAACAAAGCTGACCACTCAAAATTGTAATAAAATACTTACCAATTCCTGAAAATACCATATGCCTGCTTCCTCAAATAGGCATCTTCCTTAAAAATCTGAGTCTTGAATGCATGAGCTGAAATGAGCAATATGTTTTTCTGCCAGATTTACACACTTTCCGAAAAACAGAATCACTCATTATTCAGGATATAAACTTCTCTCAGGCTCATAATTATTTGATAGCATGTGGAGCAATCTTCCCAAATTTGAAGATGCAGAGAATGAAACACGTGATATGTACAACAGCTTTTAGATATTTGTTCTAAAGGGAACTTCAGGTGACTTTTCATGATCATCACATGAGATGGCATAATTTACATATTTAAGGCCTGAAACATTACCCACTCAAATTTGTCCACTTTTAAGATTTTCAAGTCTGCATATCAACCCTACATACAACAACATTGCAACTGTCCCAAGGCTCTGATAGAAGCTTGTATAGTAACTGAAAATGCATGATCACAGATACACTTTTGATCTCAGAAAAGAGTGTCACTATGATCCACTAAGGCGTGATCTGCACCATTACATACTGTACACATGACTACATTGCCTTAAGAAATAACATTACATAACTGTCACATTTCCACAACATTGTTAAGGATTCTGGATCAATATACAAAACCAACCTTTGATATGCTTTGAATCTTTCTCCAAGATTTTAGAAATGTATAAAAGACAACCTGAAACAAAAACAGAAAGAGATAAACCTTAGAAATATCACTTAAGATAAGGAAACTGTCGGTTAAGTTACCATAAGGTGATAATTTGGGATTAAGTAAATTTAGTAAATTTACTTCAGTAAGAAGTGTGTATGCACTGTTTGTCTACTTTATACAGCAACATCAACATCTGATGTAGCAATAACAATACCCAATCATAATGTAGGAATGGCAACACCTTACAATAGGAATAGCTAACCCCCCAAAAAGACAATACTTAAAATAGTAATTGCAACCCCTAACTAGGGGTTTGAAAGCACTCACACCTTCCATACCACCTCCCAAAAAGGAAATAGTTTTTGCCAAATAATTGAACAAATATTTACCATATGGAATAAATATTCACCACATTTAATGAATATTCATTATACACTCTTGTTCTAGAGTCCCACTGACTCTCTGATGAAGAGCCAAGCAGCAAAACTCCTGTGGGAAGTTCTGCTCCCCAAGGGAGCTACGTCCCCGAAAGGACAACAAAATTAACCGACCAACCTCTCAACCCTCAATGAATATTCATTATATGATCATATATACTGCCATCTTTATTGCTTTGCCTGATACTGATATATACAGTAGTCTGTCTTTGTCTTCTTGATTATTTACTGTTTTAGTTTCATCCAGACACTGTATTCATCAAACAGACATGTTAACTCAAATGAACATTGTAATGGCTGTCCAAATATGGATCACTACTGTACAAGGATAACTTGTACTTAAGCAACAATGGCCACTTATCAAAACTACATACTGAGCATTCAGCATGAAAAATACTATGCATGTTTCATAATGAAATGTTTATACTAACACTGATAAATATTCAACCTTAAAATATATGAATATGCATGAAGATGCCACAGAATAACTAATTAAACTACCAGCACCCAAATGAACTCACTGGAGTAATCACTGATTGCATACAACACAGTGATGACATTATCCAAACATGGCCAGTGGTTAGGATTACAACGTAGGCCTTCCCTGAAACTGATGTTAGCAAGCGGAAGATGAATTAACTGGACAGCAACTTGACCAATCTTAAACCAGAGACTGACATCAGTAGAGTCCAGGTTAACTGCCTGTAAAGCAAAATTCGCAAAATATTTCGAAGTAAAGGCAAATTTCTTGGATGTTGTCCTTGAACCAGCTACTGACTTTTGCAACAAACCTTCCACATAAGCTTACCTTAAATGTTACATATTCCAGGTGTTTGACACACACTCTGACTTCCCCTACCCCCTTCTACCCTTCTAACAGTATTCCCTGTATAGTAGTTCACATCATGCCCAGTAACATGTTCACACCTTATTCCAACAGAGTCATGCAGTCCTCCCAAAAAGTTCAGAGAGCACTCCCATTCATTCATGGAACATTTCCAAAAGTTTACAGAGCCCTACCATGACTTCTTCAAAGCCTCCAAAAGTTTAGAATGCCCAGCTATAAATAAATAAAGCCCACCCACAGGTTAACCAGTTCACATAGCTTTCCCAATACTATATAAAAGCTTCCACCAAGTTCACTAGTCATTCCCTTCATGAGTTCACACAACCCATAACAAGTTCCCATCACTTCACACATACATCACACAACTTCACACAACCCTCTCATAACTTCACAACACCCCAACCCCACCCCACCCCCACAACTTAACAAAGTCCTCCCACAGCTGTATACAGCTCTACCATAAAGTTGCCAAGCCCATCCATCAGTTCCCAAAGCCCTTCACCCATCCCCTTATTTCACATACCTCCAATAGATACTCAGCAGCCTGCTTCTTGTCTCCCCGCTGTAATGCCAAGTTACCAAGGTTCTTATAAGCTGAGTATTTTAATATGGCTGCTGGGTCCACTAAAGGTTCATTATCCTCTTCAGGTGCTTCAACCTAAAATAAACAATATAAACAAACTGAAAACTCTCTACTAGCAATCACGGCATATTTTTCTCTGGTTTCAATTCTTTGCACTCAATACATCCTTTTACTTTATCCTCCTGACCAATTTCTAATTCTGATCCTTCTTTAATACCTGAGATAGTTATTATACCGAGCATGGTGCCTTTATCATTTGGAATGAGGCCTGGGTTGGGTGGTAGGAAGTGTGGATGTGACTATCAAAATGATCGCAGGATGATTCTCAAGATAAAGCCTTGGGTGTATCTGCTTTATATCTCTAGTTTGAAGTTCACAACAGGATACATTATAGCACCCTTCTTACAACACACATTAGCTATAAAAATTTATCTGAAACAGTATTTCAGGAAATTGTAACAGCATTCTGCCTAATCAATCACTTAAGTAGACATCCCCTTTTTCAAAAATGTTAGAAATGAAACTCCTCCAAAAATTTAGGACATGAAAACCTCCCCATATCATGTTTCATTTTCTAATGCAAAAACTGGCCACAGTCAAAAGCTGGTAAACAACACACTATGCATTATTCATAACACAATTCACTTAAATTAGAGACAAATACCAGTACAGTATGCTACTGAAAATCTAGCAATTACATGCTAACAAACTGGGTACTAAGAACTTTGTCAAATGCACTTAAATAAAGTAAAGCTTAAAATATCTTCATTTCTGAAGAGAACATGGAAACTTGCAGAGAGGTACAGAGGTGGGGGCTTGACTTGTCCATGCCCTACCCCTGTCCCCACTATTTTTGGAAGGCTGGCATTCTGTTATGAATCCATTATCTTTTCACATCTATTGCCTAGCAGTGTTCTCCACTGGTTTAATTTTGTCTGGGGGCTCCGAAGGTTAAAGGTTAATAGTGATGGCTGTCTATAAAGAGAAGGGGTGCTCTCTTTGAAAAATCTTTGCTTAAATAGACGATAAATTTAATTATGGCCTTGTTTGATGACTACTGTAAGTACATTTCTGATTTTCATTACTCTATGTTCACACTGAAATTATTGCTGTTTGCTCTGTTTTAAGGTTTTGAATTGATAACTTCTGTCCGGGTGGTACATTTTTTGTCCAGGTGCTCAGCACCCTCTGCAAATTTTGTCCAGGTACAGCACCCTAACAAAACAGCTAGTGGAGAACACTGCCTAGGAAGTATTCTTAAATGTTCATCACCCTGATAATGATTCCACAACACTCAAACCCAAGAAATTGCATATAGTAAAGAGTTTCTCTTTTCCAAAAGTTCCTGGAAGAAGTCCCTCAGGCCACTCCCCAAGTTGTAGGCTGCACTTACAATGCTTGTAAGTATCCACATCCACATGAAGATTCCCCTTCCCCACGAAGATTCCCCTTCCCCACAGACACACAAAATGTTTATTTTGGGGGGAGAAATATTTACCACATGGCCTTAATCACAATAAAAAACAGTGCAAGATCAGCATAGCTGATCAGAGCAATTTACAATAAATGCAATTAAAAAAGTGAAGTAGTCAGGAATATACCATTAACCAAGACTCCAAAACTCTTATAAACTCTAAATGAAATCTTCCTTGTTTTCATGTACAAAAAGTAAATTTCCTTCCAATTGCTAACATTTTCCTAGAAATACCTGAATTTCCTCTGAAAGAGCATCCCACCTTCCCAAATTTTCCACCCATGCCCTCCCCTTTCCTTTCCAACCATGCCCCCCCCCCCCCTCCCTCCACTTTTTTAAACCTAGATCTGCTCTTAAAGGGATTTGTCAGCTCTAGACGAAATTCAATGACTTCAAAAAATGCAGAAAATTTTTCTCTTTAACTTGGAGGTGAAAAACACATCTCAATAGCTTGCAGCATTTGGAAGATACTAATTTTCAAAGAATACAATTTTTTCTCAAGATAAAGTGCATTATGGGAAATCTGTGATGTCACTGCAGCACATTAATTTGACACAGCATTGGAATTCTTTATACTGATGCAGCTGTAGGGAATATTACCAACCCTGTTTGTTATGCCCTACATATGGTGTAGATTTATGCTAAATCTACATGGAAATATATTCAAACATTCCAGCAGTATCAAATTTCAAGGACAAACAGGACATTCAATTATAAAGAAAAACAAAAGAATTTTGAGGCAATGTGCCCACTTTACATAACATTATGTGACCTTGATGAGAACTGGAGGTATTTATTGACAAAACTAAGTACTCTTTAATATGAGATATCTCGAGTTAGGAAAAGAATATTGCTACGGGATTTGGAGGGCATGAACGATTTTTTTTCTCCCACAAGAGATCCTTGTGAGAAGCCACTGGAATATGCCTTTATTAAGACATATCTTTCTGTGCCACTTTATTACCTCTGAAAGGAACCGTGACTGCAAGAGACGGTGGTATAGGTTTTCGGCTTGTTTGTAGTTGGTACTTCGTTGTTCATGCAGAGCTTGATTGTACAATGCAAATGCTTCAGATTCCTGCAAAAATATATTAGATGTAAGCACATAAAGAAACCACAACCTTGCCATTAGACAGATCATGTGAGGGTTTACATAATTCCACTCACTTTTGCTAAAAGAGATGGCTACTTGCTTTACCTCTTTCAAAAAACCTAAATTTGTCAGTACTTTGCTTTTTGGTATCTGATACTTTTGACCAGTTCCCACCTCTAACCACATGTTTGACAGTGAGGAACATATTGTCCACCAAAACATCCATGCCTTACTATGTTTATCCATCCTTCATGCTTTTGTTCTTTTACATAAAGACATAGGCTGGAATTGTAAAGTAAGAACATAGGAAGAAAGCTGTACTTCCTTCGTAGCTAGTATGTATAATTTGGCAAGCTTCAAAATCATGAAGCCTGACCAAGCACAAAAGTGCCATAGGCCTTTTTCCATACACCAGTCACAAAGGATTGTGGGATAGTTTTTGTGTGCTTTTATTTTTGCCAATGGCATTTTACTGTGGATAAGAATGATGCAGACCAAAATGCTATCCCACAATCCTTTGTAACTGCTATTTGGAAAAGAGTCTATGAACAAAACAAACCTTTTTTGTCAATTGTTCTCAGATTAAAACTTCTGTAACAAACCCCCTCCCCTTCCTTAATTGAATATTATATTAATTCCTAACTCTCATCATCAAGCACACCAAAATTTCTTTTACCAGTGATACACAATAAATGTTAATGTATTCCAACACTATCATATTCCACCCGAAAATGCTGATCCCTATCAAATCCCTCCTTATCATGCTGTTCCCTATCATATTCCACCCTATCATGCTGCCCCTATCACATTTGACCCTATCATGCTGCCTCCTATCATATCCCTCCCTATCATGCTGCCCCCTATCATATTCCACCCTATCATGCTGCCCCTATCACATTTGACCCTATTATGCTGCTTCCTATCATATCCCTCCATATCATGCTGTTCCCTATCATATTCCACCCTATCATGCTGCCCCCTATCACACTCAACCCTATCATGCTGTTCCCTCTCATATCCCTCCATATCATGCTGTTCCCTATCATATTCCACCCTATCATGTTGCACCCTATCACATTTGACCCTATCATGATGCCTCCTATCATATCCCTCCCAATCATGCTACTTCTTTTCCCTCTTCATCATCATCATTCATTCCAGTACTTCATTCCTCCTCCTCTCCTCCCCCATCTCCTTCCTCTTGACCACTACCTCAATTAAATGGTACTGTACACTCCTGTAACAGTATGACCCTTCCTCTTACATTAACACAAACCTTTGCTTCCTTGGTATAGCACCATCACTACCAACAATTTCCCATCACAACAGCACACTGTCCCTCCCCCTCGCCTCCAACTAAAGTATAATGGTCTCCTTTCCCCCACCCTGCATCAACTGTTCAACTGCCACACCCCCATTCTAGACACCTCCCCCTACGGCAATACGTTTGCAATACCTTTGCTTCCTTGGTGGCTTCAGCTAGCGGCTCATCATCGCTGTCCTCATCACTACTGAACTCTGTCAGGGCAGAGATGCTAATCTGTTTAAAGAATGAAACAAAAGTTTAGTATGTTGTACCTGTCACTAAAGGTTGGTAATTTTCTTTCAACACACACTTCAAAGTTTAATTCACCTCAAACTAATATCTAGCCAGATCTGGTTCTATAAACCCAATATTGCAGACAGTGTCACAGGGCTGGACAGAGACGCATTCATGCATCTCAAAGGGTACCAAGGCCAAACAGAAGATTCTGTGTTATCTGGCACATGTCTGGTTGTATTTTATTAGAAAGACACAAAGGCCAAGGTGGCTTTAAAAAGAATGCCATATTGTAGGGAACCAACACCTCACCATTAAATTGGGGTAATTGTGGAAATTTAAAGAAAATAAAAACATCATAAGAATCAATATGTACAACTAAATTTGCAGATTTTTCACCATCAAACTCACTCCTTGGCCATGTGGGCTGTCTAAAATAATCCAAAAAAAGACAATGCAGGCAAATTATTTTGCAAATCATGACCCACCTATAGTAAAGGTGTAACTTTGACCTCTGCTATAACAGTGCATGCAGTATAACATTAGGTCTGCCTCCATGCCTACGCACACCAACAGACCCTTTTCCAAATAGTGATTACAAAGGACTGTAGGATAGAGTTTTGGTGTGTGTCGTTTTTTTGCCACAGTAGATTGCCACTGACAAATGATGTGTACCAAAACTCTATCCCACAATCCTTTGTAATTGCTATTTGGAAAAGGGTCTATGGTGTAGATCATGTCTTTTCACGTGCACTAGTAATCTCACTTTCTTGGAAATATTCATAGTCCAAAAGAAGTAAGAAAGTGCTACACCGAAAATAGTTACGAAACATTCAGATCTGAATGTATCAGAAATAGGTCACACTGACATGTGGCATCCCCCAAACATATTTAGAAAGAGCAACATAATTCTGGTGACTGCACTCTGATTGGAATACTGTAATTTCAAAAAACATGCATCACTCTGATTGGTCTGTCACTGATGATTTGTTCAGATAGTGTACCCAGGAGTCAACACACAGCATGTGTGGATATGGCCAAGTTGAATAATGAAAACTCAGTTTGGGCTACTGTAACTTTGTATGGGAGGTGCACTAAACAGGTGAACTTTTGAAACTGGAGGAGAGACAAAAAGTAAACTTTAATAGTTGAGAGAATATTTACTGTTCATGGAGAAAATTGTTGCCCTTTAAGGAACAGGCAGAAAGTTAGGATTTTTTTTCTTGTAAATGATCTACGTAACATTAGGCCTACAGACTGCAAGTCATTTCCTCACTATGAGTCAGTGGCATAGCTAGATATTTTTTGTGGGAGGGCAAAAGCAAAAAATTTCCGAAAGATCATTATCTTGAAGTAATGATGTACTATCTAAGAGTAGCACCACCATCATCTGGAATGTAGCGTGCGGAAAAAGTAGACTAAAATATCTCTGAGATTGCCTTAAATGACACTTCCAGGCCTTGTCAGTAACCATTTTGATGTGTAATTCTGCTTAAAAACATAAGAAGTGCTGTAAGTGTTTCAAATGAATTGTTTTTATTTATTTTCGACAGAGACTAGAAATTTCCGACAGAGGCCTTCTGAGGCTTTGTGGGGGGGGGCCGCCCCCCACCCACCCCCCCTCTAGCTATACCACTGCTATGAGTGAAAACATCTTCACATACCCTTAACTGTGACACATGGCCGCATTATGACACTTGGCAGACTCTAATGACTGACAGCTCTACAGTGGTGAATATACTGAATTAAAAATGTATCTCATTTCATGCAAAACATGTTTAAAATTCCATGTTGTTGCTTTTTCACAACTAAGGGTGTCTCCTCTTTTTCATATTCAGCCCAAACCTCAGAAAGTGAGTGGGTCCATTAGGGTTTTTAAACCCTACAAAGAGAAGAATATTGAAGCTGCCTATTCACTCATCAAAACTAAAGGATGCTCCATTTAAAAAGAGGCAGAAAGAACAGGCATACCCTTCACAACAATTCAAAATAAAATCAGTGGCAAAAGTGAGGTAGGAGCAACATGGGGGAAGATGCCTATTTTAAGCAAAGAAGAGGAAGAAAAACTGGTGAATCATCTGACACAGCAGGTCAGATGTGGCCAGGGGGTCACCAGGACAGTAAGAAACATTGCCAGTGAAATCTTCAGGGCCTCAAACAAAGCAAAGGGGCAACATGAAAGAAGAGTTTTGACGAACGGGTGGTTGTGGGGCTTTATGATTCAATGGCCTTCTTTGAAAGTCAGAAAGCCACAAAAGTCAAGCATGTATCAGGCAGCAGCAACCTCGGAGACCACAGTCAAAAAATACTTTGAAGAACTGAAGACAACCCTTCTGAAGTACAATCTGACAGACAGATGAGGCCTGACTCTTCTTCTTGCTGGAAGCTTTGTAAGGTAGTGGGCACGTGGGACAGCTGGTAGCTGGTTATTCAAAATTTTATACATGTAACAAAGCCTGTCAATTTTTCTATGGTTCTTTAGTAAGGGAAGTTCTAATTGCTTAAGGAGGTCAGTCATATAGCCTTCCTCTCTTGATGAGTAGTTACCACTAATGAATCTGGCAGCTCTGTGTTGGACTTTGTCCAGGCTGTCTATATCCCCTTGTTGGTAAGGGTCCCAAATGGAAGCAGCGTACTCTAGGTTGCTTCGAATTAGGGATACACGTATCCTAGTTTTTTGCATTCCATCGGGCAATGTTTAAGATTTCTTTTTAAAAGACCTAGCATAGCACCAGCTTCAGCGGTAATCTTATTTACATGCATTGACAATTTAAAGTCATCCGAAATAGTGATGCCCAAACAGGGGCTGTTCTTAACTTGTTGAAGTATGCTATCTTTGATAGTATACTGTTGAAAAAAGATGATTTAGATCGACTCCTCAATAGGTAACATTTCTTTGTGTTAAAGCTCATACATAACTTAATATAACAGGTTAAAGGGCAAAGGAGGGCTAAGGCCCCATAAGATGCCCTGAAGTCCATACAACCTTAACTGAAAACAAAGAACCAACCAACACCAAACGGGCCCAGCACAATTAGATTCTACCACACTTATGGAAGAACTTGTCAATGTTAACCTTAAAGCAGTGCACAGATGTGGAGTTCACTACCCACTCAGGCAGACTATTCCACTCGCTAACTGACTGAACCTTTGTAATAATTCCAAGATGACAAAGGATTCTTTTCAGAAATTTGTACACCTGAAGCATGTCCCCCCTAATCCTTCTCAACTCCAGGGTGGTAAGCCCAAGATGCTTAAGTCTAACATGATAAGGTAGGTGTCTCACCTCAGGTATAAGGCCAGTGGCTCTCCTCTGAACTTGCTCTAAAAGAAACTTGTCCTTTTCATAGAAGGGACTCCAAGCCTGGGCTGCATAGTCAAGGTGGGGTCTTACCAACTGCTTATACAGATTTAGTACAAACCTTTAATAAAACTACTGAAATTCCTCTTGATCAATCCAAGCACCCTATTAGCCCTAGCAGCAGCAGCAGCAGCACACTGTCCAGATGGCTTTAAATCACCTGTAATAACTACTGTACACCCAGATCCTTCTCAAAAGTCACATCACTCAGAATACTACCATTCATGTTATAAACATAGCTGAAATTTTTAGGACCAAAGTGAAGGACTTTGCACTTATCTGCATTAAAAGACATTTGCCAAGTCTGAGACCATGAAAATAACCTATCCATACGCCATGTATTTGCCAACGAAGTTAGGTTTTGCAGGTCTTACAGTGGGGCAACATGATCACTTTGGTTTGTATGGGCCTATAAAGGAGGCAGTCATCAGCTATAGTCTCACTTGGGAGGAGACACAGTCAGGTAAGTCATTTATGTGGCACAAGAATAGAAGTGGCCCAAGTACCGTCCCTTAAGGGACTCCTGGCTCTACAGAAGCATACTCCGAGGTTTCACCATCGACAACAACATGCATTTTGTGTTTGGTAAAGAAAGATGTTATCCATTCCCACACATTTCTATCAATACCAAAAGTTTGGGGTTTGTACAATAATTTAATGTGTGGTACAGTAACGAAGGCTTTGGAGAAATCCAGTATGATAATATCAGATTGTACATTTTTGTCATACTGTCTAAAGAGATATGGTGACCATCAATTGGGTCTCACAAGAGAAGCCTTTCCGAAAGCCATGATTTAAGGGGTAAGAATGTCTGCAAATGATGTGCACCAGCAGTTTAGAAGTACTGTAACTGATGTGAGAGAAACTGGACTATAATTTTCAGCCAAGTGGATATTACCTTTTTTGAAGATGGGAACTACATTTGCCTTTCTCCAATCCTCTGGCTCTTGCAGATTTGGTACAGATTACAGATTTGGTAAAAATTAATGCAAGAGCTGGTGCCAGTTGTTGAGCACACATCTTTAAGTACATATTTGGCTGATTGTCAGGGCCACTTACTTTTGAGATATTAATTTCATTAAGCAAGTTGGCAACTCCATCACTCATAACTTAACAAGTGGGGGTAGGCGGGGTGTTTGTTTCCTGCAACCAGGCAGAGAATCACCTTATTATGTCTTTGGGGTAAAGACCGATTTAGAATGGTTTAGTAGAATCTCAGCCTTTCTGGTAGCATCACAGATTAGATCTCCGTTCTGTTTAAGGGGTGATGTTCCCATGTTATCGTTTTTCTCAGATTTGATGTAGGTCCAAAAAAGCTTGTTGCTTTTATTTTTTATACCATCAATGATGATGTTGTTAACATAATTCTGCTTGGACCATTTGAAACTAGTCTTAGGCCTACAACATTTCTGGTGGGCTCTGTACAATGACAAGCCATTTGTTATTTTAGCTTTATTGTAGAGTCTTTGCTTTTGCCTTAACAATCTTTTGAGATTTCGATCCAGCCATGGAAGGTGGTAGTTTGGCTGGCTAGAATTGGAAGAAACATGTTTTTCCACAGATTGCCAAATAGCAGTTTTAAATGTGTCCCATAACTTCATAACATCAGCATTCTCATTGTACGGAGTAATTATAGAATACCCTGCACTTTTAAAGGAGTTCTAGCCGATGGAGTCGTGGAGTCACAGTGGCTGTGAGGGTTACGAGACATTCTATGAAGAAAACGTGATTTGAATTTTTCTTTTTAACTCTACTTCAGAGTGTTGCGCTTTGAGAACGACACACTCAGTCTCATGCGCCGTCTATAGGTCGAGTACTTTTTCAATGTGGAGTCGGAGTCGCAGTGGTCAGCGTATACATAGGCCTATTTAATGCAGAAAATGGAGACGGAGTCAAGGAGGAGACATTGAATTACTTGTATTTTATGAGTGGCAGGGCTGGAAAAAATGCAGATTTTCCGGCAAGCCGTAAATTATTTCCCGCGTGATGGTAATTTTTTCCTATCTAAGCGGAGCGCGACCATGGGTTCGCGCGTAGCGTACAGAAAATTTTTGGCAAAATGAAGCCTCCCAAACTGCAGGAAACGGCCCTTCCGGGCCCTGATGGTTGCATCTCAGGCCAGCTGGGCTCGGAAAATATTTTTGAGAGAAGTAGCCGTCGGGTTTTTTGGTATCAGACTGTACGTGGTAACCCGACAGGACTTTGTTTGAGCCCGACGTAACTAAATTCACGCATATACATCTAGCACTCATAATACTGTACTTTGACCTGTTTGTGCATGAATTACTTATCTAAAGTCTCCTTGTGTTTTTTTTTTTGTTTTTTTTTTCCTTCAAAGTTTGTTACAGTTATTTTAGTTGTGTTCCTCTGTCAAGCGATCTAGGCTCAATTCTCTTTTGCGCCGTACGGTCATCCCGTAAAGTTCAGCACCTACATTGTATGTACTGTTCATAGGCTATATATGAACGTCAAAAGACAGCTTGCTTTTACCATGACCGTAAAATACATATATCCAAATAGATATGTCAATTGGCATGACTTTTATGCTACTAGATTTCATACTTATCCCTTACATTAAGATGACATGCTTTCATTATCTAAAGTAAGTTTTGGTAAAACAGTTACGCTACATAAACTATGCACATATTCCAACCACAACAATATTCTCTTGTCTCAAATCAATCGCCAAGACTTCAAATTTTTGGTGGAAAGACACTTTTTGGAAACAAAATTTACTTTATCAGCTCTAGCATCCTACACATTCTTTCAAGGGGTATATTGCGCTGTGTGCACAGAAAAAAAAATCTGGTATCCATGTCCTATCAATCCTGTTACCACCTTAAATATTATATTATTTAATATATAGTATATATAATTATGTTGCTCATAATTTTTCATTGCTATTCAAACAATGTTTCCACACTGGAAGTTTCCAAATCTATGGCAAAAAGGGCAAAATATTTTCCATTTTTGTGTACCCCTCATTTGCTAGTGGAGCGTGCCATAATCACGTGCACTGCTTCAGCACAGCATATCGAAGAGAGCACCCAGGCAACGAACGAACATTCGTATGTGATAACAGCACATACAGTGACTGCCGTATCGTACCGTACATAGGAACCGGTGCTGTACGGGTGAAATCTCAACCCAGGAGATGCATTAGAAAGATTTTTACTGTAATTATCACGAAGGATCAGTGGGTACAGTAGGTAGTGGATTTTGATAAACAAGAAAGCAGTTTACGAGAAATTTGAACACATGGCTGAGGCAGGCCTACTTTCCATTGCAGAAGTTACAGTGACAAACTTAACGTTATTTTTTGTTACGATGCACGTTACGGCACACTGGACACAAAGCCACAGTAGATAATGGGACGTAGGACTGACTCAGTATCCGAAACATTTAACATCCTGTAGTCTGCACTGCATTAGCTGCTGTGCGTGCAGTAAGTGAGATTCGTTAGAGGTGCGCGACCGCTGATCGAAGGCCGTGAGTGCATGACCAAGGGATTCAGTTAAAAATAAAAGAACAACACACATAAACAAACCTCCTGGTAAGCTAGTAAATTAAAATGTTTCTTTCTTAAAGGTTTCAACTAGAGTAGTGATCAGTTATTTTTCTTCATGTTGGTTTTAAAATCATTCCAAATTCTCACATCGTTATAGATTTTTTTTTTTGGACGCGACTGGATTTCCCGTGAGATGCAAAATTTCCCGGCAAGGAGCTTCCCGTTTTGCCGATTTTTTCCCACCGTGATGAGTGGAGTTGGAGTCGCAGTGAAGATGCAATTGCACTTGCTGATAGAGTCAGAGTGAAAGCAGGCACTTGCCTCTAAATATCCTGTTTGAGAACGACGTATCTTTGGGTCCCCCTGTAGGCCTATTTGTCAAGTGGAGTCGGAGTCGAGGTGGGAGAGGAAATACAATAGTTTTTCTCTGGAGTTGGAGTCGCCGTGAGAAACTATCCTGTTATGTATACTGTGAAGTGGAGTCTGAGTCGCGGTCGACTGTGATTCACATGAGTCTAGGGAGAGAATGTCATCCCTAAACCCCAAACTACGGTTAAAAAGTACTCATTCGTATGATATCCTTGTTATTTGTGATTCAGAGATAGCTTATTTTAGAGGCCACTTAACCCTAACCTAACCCCTAAACTGACTTAACCCAAACCTTATTCCTAACCGAACCCCAGATAAAATCGAATCCCCAGGTGGAACCCCTGACAAACACCGTTTTAACAATAGGGTGACGTTCTCTCCTTAGTCGCATGTCTGTGATTCCACATGATGTTAGGCCTAACTTACTTGATAGTACTGATGGAAATTGCATCAAGCTTTAGGCCCTAGGCCTTTATCTCTGATCTGCCCAGTTTGCCTTAGAATAGGCGAAAACTTTTCTCAAACATATACAACCATATGACCGTGCTACTTTTTTTAAATCACTTGTAAAATAAATTTGAATTGAACTAGGACTAGGCCTACTAACTTAGGCCTAGGCCTAGCCTGATTCATGTGCATTCACCAGTTGTGCGAGAACAAACCTGACGTTAGGCCTACTGCAAAGTTCTGCAACTTAAGTTAGCACAAAAGAATAAGGAGGGACCCGGTTGATTGGCATTCGTACTCATATTCACAGAAATTAAATTACCATTTTGATCCAATAACGCTAAGCATGGGTCTGTAACAGCCCCAATGCATGAGCAAAATACTCTTCCTGCAGTCTACGAGTACGAAGCTTGGCAGATCACGAATTTTCTCCAGGCCTAGGCCTACATCACAACATTGTTGATTTTGTCCGAACGATGTGTTCAATATACACAGCCCTTCCACAATTCCGTACAAAAATTTCCACAATTTCCTACAAAAATTTCTCAATTTGCCCCAGAATTAAAAGAGAGCATGACGTCGGAAAATTTGTGAGCAACAGCACCTTATTCCGAAGTTAAATTACATATTTACAATAAAAAACCTATATTTTGCCTGAAGATGGGAACTATATCCTGCTCTATGTTCCACCAGGGAGCTCACAGCTCCCTGGTTCGACTGCCAAGGGGTTACACTCTGGCATCTCATTATTAATGTGGCCAAGGAGGAACAAAGCAATAAGATTCATGGAGGACATAATGACAAAAGGTTAAAAAAATCCATCTTTTTTAAATCAGGAGCAAAAAAAAAAACCATGAAAGAGATGTTTTCAGAGTATCTGGGGTTTGGGGCCGACTGTCGGGAACGGTCCCAAACGGTACAAGCATATTCCAACACGGGCCTAAGTAAGCCCTTGTAGGCAGCCAACGTGACTTCTTTGGAACAAAATGAAAGGTTCCTGCGTAATAAGCCACGAGTCGAGGTCCACCTCAAGCCCCCCCCCCCCCGAGTGCTGTCAGAGGACGTGATCCCCGGCAGCTTTATAGCCGCTGAGACGGGGCGGACTGTACGAGCAGAATGCCCAGTGCCGGGAGTCACGGTCGGATGTAGGAAACCAGAGAATATGCGACTCACGGCTTTAGCAAAAAAAAAAAAAGGATTAATAAATATAAATAAATAAAAATAAATAAATATAAATAAATCAATCAATCGATCAATCAATCAATCAATCCAGTCAAGAAAGAAAGAAAGAAAGAAAGAAAGAAAGAAAGAAAGAAAGAAAGAAAGAAAGAAAGAAAGAAAGAAAGAAAGAAAGAAAGAAAGAAAGAAAGAAAGAAAGAAAGAAAGAAAGAAAGAAAGAAAGAAAGAAAGAAAGAAAGAAAGAAAGAAAAGAAAGAACGAAAGAACGAAAAAACGAAAGAAAGAAAGAAAGAAAGAAAGAAAGAAAGAAAGAAAGAAAGAAAGAAAGAAAGAAAGAAAGAAAGAAAGAAAGAAAGAAAGAAAGAAAGAAAGAAAGAAAGAAAGAAAGAAAGAAAGAAAGAAAGAAAGAAAGAAAGAAAGAAAGAAAGAAAAAGAAAGAAAGAAAGTTTTCGTCATGAATTTAAGGTCAATTACACTGCATTGCACATAAATAACAAAGTAAGCAGACATTTCAAATAAAGGTTGAAAATAAGTGTAAAACGATGCTCTTTTGGAAAGAATGAGTGGTAAAAATGCTTGCATACATAAGAGATCTCACTCCTTAGCCAAGAACGTCAAATATACAAAAAGCGAAACTTTTTATCAAAGAGTGGCAAAATTTACTTTAGTGTAACGAATCTCATGAATCTTATCATTTATTTACAGTAATACATACAATAATGCAATTAAACCTAATGCGTGACATGTTTAATGCATATCTATTGATATCATAATTTCTTTGGTCAAATGAACCATCAAAAACATGTGGCAAAAGGTTTTTTTTTAAATCAGGGAAATTCACTTTAGATTTTCTCACTCTACTTCTCTGTTCCACCTGTAAAGCAAATTTCATTTTTGTAAAAGAAATTAATAATATCCAGTTCTAACTTTTGCTTTTTACAATTAAAGATGAAATAATTCATGTGAAAAATCCAAAAATTAAAAGAAAATGCATCAGTATTACGGTAGCCAAATAAAATGTCTTCTTTAGAAGAAAAAAAAAGAACTGTCTGTTAAGAAATCTTTGCTCCACTTCCAGTATAAAATTTGAAGTAAAAGTACACGCCCAAAAGTCCTCGAGTGACTCCTCTTCTAACTCACAAAAGGAACAAAATGGGTTTTCGACTTTTTTCATAATAGTAGCTTATTTGTAGGAAGAATTCGTTGAATAAATTTAAACTGAAAGTATTGTAATTTCTTTTCTGATACACTCTTCCAAGGTACATTAAAAATATCACGCCAATCATCATCTTCGAAATTGTAATAAATATTCCACTTGGCAATGGCTGTAGGTTTCTTACATAATACATCACAATAAATGGCATGGTCTTTGAAACAGAAGTCGCTTGGGTTATTTTATCATAAAAAAAGAGTATTATGGTTGGAATGATTTACTGGTCTACAACCTACCTGCTTCCACGTTGTTGGGATGACCTTAATGAAACCCCAGTATAAAGTAAAAGCCAACAAACAAAACCCCCTTTTCAAACATGGAATCATAAAAAACGCTATTATTACCTAAAATGATGTTGGAATTGTTCCAAATAATTTCATCACCATAATTTGGGGGTTAGTATATTATTTATATAATAAATAAATCTCCCGCGCGGAGGGTACAGCCTTAACGTTTGGGGGGAACATTCTCCTGGCCCCCTCCTGGCCCCTCCTGGCCCCCTTACCGACGACACTGAATAGAAGGCCCCTGCTCCCCGGCTACCGGCTTTGGACCAGCCTCCCCCACCACCCTTGTCTTGAAAAATCGAATATATACCCCGAAGTTTGCTTGCGTAAATTGCAATAAGCTCATTCTTTGCTTAATTCAAAAAACCCAGACTTAACATAGACCTTTCTGCAGTACACTATACGCTACATATTGTTCGGTAAGTCACATGGTTTACTAATTTAACTTCCACGAAGGACAGTAGCGTGCCCAGGATTTCTCTTACGGGTAGCATGCATGCAGTCATGATGTTGTGTGATCGTCGGCCTCGGGGAGGGGTCTAAGGGGAGAGATTCCCCTCCCGTTTGAAAATTTGTGGAAAATAAGGTGTCCTTACATGCAATCTGGTGCCACACATGCTACCTTTTGAAGTAAAATTTGTGTTAAAAACAGTTTTGTGTTAAAAACAGTTTGAGTGCAGGACCATGAGTATGGATACTGGTACCAGGTCATGAGTACGGGTACGGGTCCGGGTCCGAGGAAAAAGTAATCATGAGTACGGGTACGGGTACAAGTCATGAGTACGGGCACGGACGGTACCAAGTCATGAGTGCAGTTTTGAGTATGGGTAGCAAGCCTTTACTGTATTACTATGATTACTGGATATTTGGACTCAAACCCCCATATTGCTCTCCTTCCCAGAAAATTCCAACCTTGAAAAGTTTCCTATCAAGCCAATGCCCCGTCACGGTGAACGAACCTGGCTGCCACCCAGTGTGTATGTAACCCCAGAACAACTTCCTCCATGGACGTTCCAAAATTAACACACAAAATGACCTATAAAGCCTATTATAGTCGATTTAAGTGGGGGGGGGGTGTCTAGAGGATATAAGGATTCGTGGTAGGATTCAATTCTCAGTCGAGATGTTTGTCTGGTTTGCAGGCGCGGATCCAGGCATTTCGAACATTCTCCTAGATTAACATTAGGCTAATTTTCGCGTATTTGTTATTCTTGATGTGTCGAAAAAGGGCGGGCTGAGGCCGGGAAAGCCCCCCCCCCCCCCCGGATCCGAGCCTGGTTTGGGAAGTTGGCTGGATGGAAATTGTGTGGTGGGGAGTGGCCCATGCTAAAATCGTGTTTTACATTTTACATTTTGTGTTTAGACTAGACCCCTTGTGTATTATTTGTACTATATTACTCGCCATGTTGACTGTTTAAATTCTCTGATTAGAATGAGCTCTTCATCTCTTCACACTCTATATATATATCACTCTTATCTCATTCATATTCATATCTATGACGTCATCTCTTCTCTCATTGGTTCATATCTCATATCCAACCCTAACTCATTAATATTCATCACTATTATGACGTCATCAAAATACTCGATTCTGATTGGTCGAGGACTAGGGGTACCCCACTTACTACTGTTGTCCTTTAATCAGCCAAGTGGCCATCCGTATCAGGTTTTACATTTTGTGTTTAGACTAGACCCCTTGTGTATTATTTGTACTGGAAAATGAGAATTTTGCTACAATGTTGGTTGAACTTGAAGTCCAATGCTTAGTCCCTAATGATCACAGTGGCGGCGGAACCGGGAGGGGATCAACCCTCCAAAAAAAAATAAAATAAAAATAAATAGGGCTAAGCCCCTCCCCTAATAGGCCTATTTGCAAAGTACTCCGAAAAGTGGGGTCCTCGGTTAGAATATCTAAGTGGGTGCTACACATATTCTTCATCGGTCCTATTCACTTTCAACATCGAACAGTCGAAAAGTGCCGTTTCCGGCCATCTGGAGGTTTGTAAAGCAAGAAATTTTCATGTATGCTCTGCGCCAACTGTTGGTGGCGACCCGCTTAGATAGTCATGCTGGCACTCAGCCCCCAATATTTTTTTTTTCTTCCGTTCCGCCACTCCTGTCTAATCGTATGTGGGTAATTGCTTTGCATACCCAAACATACAGGACTAGGTCTATCACACCCGTGACAGTACTACGAAGGGTATACGACATTGAAATATTACTATTAGGCCTATTACTACTCATATTCAATTCTACTGTAGGCTATTTTGAGTTTTGAATTAGGCCTATGTGCTCATCGAGGTTCATAACTCTTGCAGCGAACTCGCATTCAGTGGCGAAGCCAGAATTTTTTGAAGCAGGGGGCACTGAGGGTCACGAACCAATCTTTGCGTTGGGGGTGGGGGAAAAATTTTTGAATTTTCTCCCTCTCTTTAGTACTAACATACAGTCCATAATTTTTCATGGAGAGGGTGGACCACCAACGGTAACACGACTTTGCCATTGGTACTTCTTCTATATAACAAAACCAGTTTTCTAGTGGGCCTAGTAACCAAATTCTTTCATCGTTTGTCTAAATGCCTGAAAGTTGAAACCTAAGTTCCGTTTCAGTAGGCCCCTATATTGCAATCCCGCCTGATCCATTTTTCTCGCTTCATTCTTTTATTATTTTGCAAACAGTCATAAAGTACACACCCCACATATTTCCCCATATAATTTACTCGAGCGAGTCCAGAGACATCTCATCGGGCATCTGAAACCCACGGTCACGGTCACCTCCAGTGCACTGTGCACGGCACAACGGTGTTCACCCAATGCCATGAGGCGACGCGGTACTATAATTACGGTACTATAACCTCCAACGCACAGCTATGTATAGTTAGGCCTACTTCCAAAGGACAGTATAACAAACACAGCCACTCTTCTTTTCCTCTTTTTAAGTAGGCCTAACTTAATATATAGGCCTATACCAGTCCTCTCAAAGGGGCAATCGGAATTGTTTTCACAATTTCTTCGCAATAATTCTTCACCACATTACATCGGGTTATTTAACCAACAAAAGTGATCTGACATCACGGTCTAAAATTGCAGTTGTCGTGTAGATGAGGCTGTCTTGCATTGCATCATAAACCTGGGATTTTTATCCGAAAATGTTAAGAAATTCTCAGGCAAAAATAATTAATACAATATTTAACTATCTTCTCACTGGAAAGACCTGTTCAATGTATCTATATTGTGGTAAACAATCATTTTTGAAACGAAAATCTCTTTCAAATCAGTTTCCCGTTTTCACCGATTTTTTTTTTTTTTTTTTGTTTGTTTGTTTGTTTGTTTCATTCCGTTTTTTGGCTCATTCCGTTACGGGACGTTGTCTCCCAATTTTCCACCCCACATTTAATTTTGCTGTTACACTATAGGTCCTATCGAAAAGAGATGCCAATCTCTACACTATTATTATTGTCACAAATCTCAGTCGTGGCCACTGAGACAGGCAATGTAAAGAACTCCACATGCCTTGAATGGAAACCTACCAGTGGCTTATTCTTGGCTTGATTTACTATAACTTCCATAATTTCTGGGGCCTGTCAAAGGTGACCTCCATACAAAGTTAGATGGCATCATTGGCATGTGTCCTTTTAACCCCTTAATGACAGCTGCATGATGTAAGGCCTATCGCATCATTTGTCGTAGCAGGGAGTTGCTATTTGTCAAATAGCAACTCCCTGGTCGTAGCGTGCGGCTGGGTTGAAACATGGAGTTGCTATTGAATTTATATATAATACATTACTGGTTTAATTCTAAAAATTCGAGGTTTGATTGCATTTAAGAGTACGCTCTTCCTAAAGAACAATTAGGCCTACAACACTGAAAGTACAGTACTGGGTAGGACTTTAAACTGCATCCGGTTGTGGAGCTTGTTAAAGCGTGGGGACAATGAGGTTACCCTTTGCCACAACTGCCTCCGGGGCACCCTTGGGCAAGGTGCACCTGTATTTGCCCCGGTGCTTTTTAAAGGCAGATTTTGAAATTGTAGTTTGGGGGGATGAGTGACTGCCTTTAAGTGCTGTTGCCTTCGGGTGTAGTGTTGCCTTCGGGCGTAGTGTTGCCTTTGGGGCGTAGTGTTGCCTTCGGGCGTAGTGTTGCCTTTGGGGCGTAGTGTTGCCTTCGGGGCGTAGTGTTGCCTTCGGGCGTGTTGTTGCCGTGGGGTGTAGAGTTGCCTTCGGGCGTGGTGTTGCCTTTGGGCGTGTGGGCGGAATTTGTTTGGGTGGTATGTGGTTGTGGGGAGTTGTTTTGGGGTTGGCTGCAGTGGCAGTTACTGGAGTTCAGTAGTAACAAAGACTCTTTTGTTCCCTGTTGCACGGTATGTATAGTTTGTTAAGCATTTGTGTTTGTGACCCGTCATGGTTTTGTTTGGGTTTGGGATTTTTCTTTAGTTTCCCAGTGCCTGTTTCTACGTACTTAAAAAGCTCTAGAAACGGACACGGGGCGGGTGATAGTTAACCTGTAGTTTTGCGTGTGATAGTTAACCTGTAGTTTTGCGTGAATAAATTTGTAAACTGTCCTATGTAGTTAACCTTTGTATATAGTCCTTTGTACATAGCAACACAATTTTTTGTTTGTAGGTGCATGTAAATAGTTTGCTGTTGCGTTTTTGCCCGGTCCGGTTTGGGTTCTCGCCTTTTGTTTCTAAGTGCCCGTTTCTACGTACTTAAAAAGCACCACACTGAAAGTACAGTACAACCTTTTGCTAAAAGCAGAAATTTCTGTTGGTCCTTTAACTTCACGGTGGGTGTAGAATCAAAATGTAAACACGAAATTCCCACAAGGGTAACCAAAATTAGGTCAAGAACGAAGAGAGCTGAAATGATCGCTGAGGTAAGTTCTAGGCACCTTTTCTTGTTATGTAGGCGCATACAAATGAAAATTTAACAAGAGGCAGTTACATAATGTTCGGCAGCGTTTCAATTTTAGCCTCACGTTACAATGTAGTTATAAATATTGTAACTAAAGTTAAGCCCGTGATAAACACTGTCAGTTTTCATACTAGTCAGTGATTTTATACTTGTTCCGTCTTCGATATCACCGAAGTAGTAAAATATCTCTATTGGAAAGTGTTTTTACGTAGGCCTATCAACGTTAATGACACGGAACAACAGCAGGCATGCATATATCAATGGGAGTCAAAATCTCGCACCATTTTGCATCTTGGGCTGCTTGAAATGGCATAATAAGTTTGGATCCCTTACCACACAGCCTAGACTTCTTCCTTCATTTACCCCCCCCCCCCCCCCCCAAAAGAAAAAACGGTAAAGGGATACAAAACCAAAAGGACTTCAACGCCTTTCAAAGAGTATTTCTACTCGTTCATTTCAATTTTTTAAGGATGTTTCACGAATGAACGAGAGAAAAATTAATACTGTACGCTTTGCCAAATATACTCTCAACCTTCCAGAGACCAGGGCCGCCGATATTTTGCGGCACGAGCTTTATATTGGACAGTGCAAACTGTTAACCCAATTTTCCCCATTCGTAGCTGCATTTTATATACATTTTTAGGAAACCGAGACGGCCAGAATGCAAACCGGGGGATAGCATGGCCCAAACCGGGACAGCCCTACCCCGCGGAGCGGACTCGGTTTGTTCAGTCCCCCTTTAAGGCTTCACAAGCCACATATGACTGAACAAGGAATATGCCCTAAAGTCTGCTACGTAGGCAAGGACAGCCCCAGTCAAACCGAGACGGTCGGAATTTGTGCATTCTATCGCCGCAGTAAAGCCCGTACCTCTGTTTTAGTCTAAAAAAATTGTTGTCATGTCCTGAACTGTGTGAAACAGCATTTCCCGTGGATCAGACTTCCATATTTTCGTTAGCGCACCGTTCGATTTCGTTGCATCTAGCTCATTTTCGATCGATGTCGACAATCTGTCCCATGGTCCCCATTACGGGCGTAAATACGGACTGGGGGGTGACACCCCCAGTGAAAGTCAAAAGTCGGTCTCTGGACGCCAAAAAGTCGGTCTCATATCCAGTTTAATTGGCCTTTGTGACAGTAAACCAGACACGAACACCATTTGCATTAAAAAGGTCATCAGAAATTCGGACCGTAAACCAATTGGAGTCGGCATTCAAGAAATGAAGTCGGTCCTCAGTCCCAAAATAGTCCCCCCCCCCCCCACATGGGAATTCCTGTATATACGCCCCTGGCCCTCATGTTCTGTAGAACAACCACAACCAAAGGTCTGAAGGTATAAATGTAAGAGCGGGACACTAATTCAAGAGACTATGGAATACAAGGAATATTTTCGATACGTTCACAAGGTATATTTTCGATATGTTCACACTATGCAGACTGATGATCGGTCTTCCACTCATTCATGTCTTTTACATAGGGCGATTCCGTAAATACGGGAGTCAACTTGTGACATTTTGGTAAAATTTTCAGTTACGTAATTAAAAGGTTAACTAGACTGTTACCATTTTATATTGTGCTTGGGTAGCCTACAGTAAAATTGCAAATCATGTGAAAAGTTTGAAAACAATTCTTTCCAACAATAGTATGTTACTGTTCAAAACAGGCTGATTTTCCCCCGTGTAAACGGGACACCAAATATATTTTCATGGGCGTCCGCAGAAAAAAATCAGGCGGGGGCAAAAATTTCCAGGGGTGGGCAAAACCGCGCCACCATGAGTTGGCGCGAAGTGCAAGAAAATTTTGGCCCGAAATGCGCTAGAAATGGCATTTCTAAAGCCTATTTACCGCATATAAACAGGGAAAACACTTTTTGTTCGTTTTTCCTTTATTTCTTATTAGTGTTTTCAAATTTTTGATTTTCCAGGGTGGGGCAAGTGCCCCCCCCCTTGCCCATACCTGCGGACGCCCATGCATATTTTCTATATAATAATATAAAAACATAATTTAAGTACTCCAAAGAGGAGTGTGCAACCTTGTAAATGGTATGATCTATGATCTTCTATAAAAAGGAAATGCAGAAAATATGGAGATTGAGTTGAGCTTGTAGAAATGTACTTCTTTTAAAAGTGGGACTCCGTTTGGTGTACAGATCATTTTAATAAGGAAAAACGCATTACAAAATTCGAAAATGTCACACTCCTGGTATCCCTTTTTCTTTGGGGATAAAATCAGTTTTTGGCACGTCATATCATAACCATGCAGTTACTGATATGTTAAGCACATTTTTAGAATACAGGAGGCACCCCTAAAGCTTATGACTGAGACCATTTCCCTCTACTTCAATGCTTTATGCACTGCCAATTTGAAGGTAAAATATATCACTATGACACCAAATTTAATGACTCCTCTGTTTAAGGATTCACCCATAGACATAATACTTGGGCTAAATGCAGTTCCACCCAAGTTGGCTGCGGAAGGGACGCCGAATTCTACGATCTACTTGTAGGCTATCATATAATTTTAAAAGAAAAAGATGTTCCGATTACATTAGAAAAGAATCTAGCTCATGCAAACAGTAAATCCTAGCAGTTAAGTTCTAAAACCAAATCATAAAATAACAAATTTTCGAAGAAATTCTCCGTATAAAAGCCCTGGTACTTGTAGCATACTACGGAAATAAACTTAGCCTATATGACAACATACAAGTGACAGAGTAAATAACTTTTTACATACCAGGCCTATGTAGAAACCAAAAAATGTTGCTATATCTATCCTCAAAACCTTGTACAATGGAATAAAAAAGTGAAAAGAAAGAATTAGAAAAGGAACCTTCCGCAATGTTAAGTGTGCACTAATTCCAACGTTTGATACAGTATGCACCAGTGACTTTTTTTTTTTTTTTTCGTTTTTGCAGAACAAATATGTAGATGCCGAGCAGTGGGTATAATACAGAGGTGGGCAACCTACGGCCCGGAGGCTGCATGCGGCCCGCGAAATGTCTCAAGGAAAAGAAATAGGTGGCAATAAGCTACCAAAAATCCAGCACAAAACATAGAGAAATTATTTGCAAACTTTCAGTGCCACAAATCTCCTTATTATTACCCCCCTCATTAAATACTGTCAGGAAAGAGACACGGATCCGACGGGGTACTTCCCCCGCCTCAGCCCCTTTTTGCCACATGAACAATAACAAATATGCGAAAATTAGCATAATGTTAATCAATGAGAATACTCAGGGGGACTCACCCTTATTGCAAAGGTCAAAATATCGGCCGCTTAGAAGCCCTAGATTCTATTCCAAGCCTGGAAAGTGCCGTTGTCGGCTGTCTGACGGGTTGCAATTTTTCAAAATTTTCTGCACGCTCCGCGCCAACTGATGGTGGCGCTCCGGTTAGATAGTCTTTCGGGTAGTAGGCCTATTACATATTTTTGGCACAGAATCGCGTCTAACCCACCCACACACGTCTTTCTCTAAGTTCAGCCCCCTCCCTTTCATACTTGGTATGTAGATGCATTATGGTGAGAAGATGAATGCTGTAGCTTTTGGTGGAGGTCAAAGGTCATCTGGGGCCACCAGCAGTCAAATACTGAAAACTTGTTGTTAAAACAATATCTCAAGGTAGGAAGCTTGGATAGATTTCATACGTGGTATGTGGATGACTTATGGTGAGAAGATGAATCCTTCAATTTTTGGTGGAGGTCAAAGGTCATTTGGGGTCACTGAGAGTCAAATACTGAAAACCTTGTTAATGCAATATCTCAAGGAAAAAATCTTGGATAGATTTCATACTTAGTACATAGATACACCATAGTGAGAAGCTGTGCCATACAGTTTTGGGTGGAGGTCAAAGGTCATCTGGGGTCACCGAGGGTCAAAAACTGATAACCTTGTTGTTAGCACAATATCTCAAGGTAGGAAGCTTGGATAAATTTCATACTTAGTGGATGCCTTATGGTGGGGAAAAATATTTTGGTGGAGACCAAAGGTCATCTGGGGTCACTGGAGGTCAAACTTTGCAAACCTTTTCAACTCTATATCTCAGTGTAGGAAGCTTGAATAGATCTTTGCTTTGAGGTGTTGCATTAAATCTAGCAGAAAACCCATATGAGTTTTGTTGGATGTCAGAGTTGAAATCACCAGATGCCAAAAAGCAAATTCCTAAGAATTCCTCAAGTCAAAAATATAAGCACAAAACTGTATCATTCCCGCACATTAAGATCACATTCACCCAATGACTGAAAGATGTGGGACATCTTTCAGAGATGCCAAGTATCTCAATTTTAATTGAAATTATAGTATTACGATTTTAATCCATAATTCTGCCATTATGAAAATGTGCATCAAATACTGCTTTTTAATATTGCAGAAGATTCTCTGCCCACAAAGCAGAGGACTGTTGTGAAAGTTCACTAGACAGACAACATTTGTCCTTAGATTAGGACATGTGAGCTTGCAGGAATTGGAAATTGGAATTGGTTAATTAAATGCTACTATGGGTTGTTAGTTTTATAAAGAGAACCAAGTTACTGATCATTCGGATCAGATACCACTGAGTGTGCATGAATTGTGATTGCTTAATTGAATAAAACAAATTGTAACTGTATACTGTCTGTTTTGATATCCCCTGAAGTGCCTGTAGGCTGTATTTCTTCAGAACAATTTATGCTTGAATGTGTTAACACAAGATGTGCATTGTCTACAGAGCAGATTTTGTGAATCAACAGAAATACTGGTTCATTCAGTAGTTGGCTCAGTTTCATTACATTCAGCAAGGAACCACAGTGCCTATTGGGCTCTTGTTTATTCCTCATCTGGCTCTTTCAATCAAAATGGTTGCCCCCCCCCCCCGTGGTATAATACATCCGCACTGTGCGCTGGTGTTTCTTGACCAACGAAAAGTTAGTGCAAAATTCTCTACCACTCAATAGGAAAAAAATATAGCGAACAGCATTTTTCTTTTGTTTTTCACAAGCATACCTATAACCGAAACAAGTTAAACTGCATGATTATGAACACGTGTAAAGAATGACGTGGTTGCAGCACGCTTACAAATAAACATAAACCAGACCGTTAAAGCCTAGGGGAAAAAGTGCTCGGTTTCGTACACGCTTTTTTCCAATTTCGTGTTTTAATTTCTAGTGGCCATGTGGCAGTCGGCAACAGTTAAATTGTGAAAACATCGTAACACGATTCTCCATCCTTGAAGAATAAATTTGCAGGTCAAACCTCACTGCATTTAAGCATTCCCCGCACCGGCAGTGAATCACTGAGCACTTTGGGGTTTTCCCCCTTTTTCGGCAGTGGGAGTATACGGTTAGTTAGTTAGATGAGGTTTAACGTCCCAGTGGGAGTATACGGACGACTTAAATTGGGATAGTGATGCTGACATTCAGGTAAAGCCCTAATTGGCAAACAGTTGAAGTAGTAGCGAACAACAAATAATGTTTGAAAGATATCATTTAAGGGTATTAAGGTGTGAACAAGTGTAGAGGGTGATCTGGAAATATTGAGAACGACTGGTACGTAACTTAAGTAAGTACCCATGCTACAGCACCATTACCACAAAAATCCTTTTTGACTGTACGGAAGTTGTATAGCATGAAAAGGCATTGAAAAGTTGGAAACCCATTCCAGTACGTGATTCATTTCTTAATTTAACTAAATGTCAGTAAAGTTGTTATAGCCTAAGAAAACAGCACCTTTTCAGCACCAGTCAATCTCTTGCCTATATAGCAAATTGAAATGGATAAAAATGTGTCAGAATCATACTGCGATAAAAAGTAATCAAAAAGACGTTTTCCACCGGCACCGTATATGATGTCATTGCCACTGATAGCAAATTAGTCATTCCAAAAGTTGATTAATTTGTTACTTTATTACATAGATCAGGGATGTATACTCTGATTGTAACCGATTTGAAATATGCCCAACTCGGGGGCAACAATTACAGAATTAGGAGCGTGGGTATTGTTTGCGATTTGCCTAATATTCAGGCACATGCAGCATCTGTAGAAAAGTCATGGCATTATAAACTTACCATGGGTGTAACTTCAGTCTCCTTCTGTACGGTTCTTGATTTATGAACAGTTTTATGTTAGGCTGTATTGTGAATTTGAAGGGTCAAAAATGTTTATTGTCCACGACGAGGGAAAATGCTTTCAGTTTGTGGGTGTTTAGTTTGTAAAAATAAAAAAAAAAACATAAGCAGGAGTTCCCCAAAATAAATGTGAAGTTGTAGAAATTCTTTGACCTATTTTGCAATAATTGAAGGATGAGAATATAATGAGGGATGATTTCGTTGGAAACTTGCCACAATGAAAGCAAATCAATTAGGTTAATGTTGGTTATAATGCACTAGGAATTATTGGCCTTTTTCTTTTTGTATGCTCTCAGACTGCGGAAGGTAGCGTCTAAAGAAGCAGTCACATACTTCCAAACGGTCGGTTGCATGCTTAGCGGGGTTTGTGTTATTTCGAACAAATGTTTTCTAATTGTGTTTAGTTTGATTTGTGAGAGTGCATTTCTGCCCTGTTTGCCATGGCAGTTGCACGTTTCCATCTCATGTCTGGTAAAGACCATGGTGGCAAGCTTACGTGCAACTACCTTTGGTTGGTCGGCAAAGAAAAGCAGAGGATCCAAGAGCACCCTAGGTATGACCGGAACCCCGTACTGATCCGTGCCGACCACAGATGATGATGTGGTGTCGGAAGGTGTGTTAGTGTTACCAGATGAAGAGGGCGGTGTCGTTAGGACAGGTGGGGTAATATTAAGAGGCGTATTTCGTGGTAAAGGGATGACGGGTGGGGTGTCGGTAAGAGATTTGTGTTGCATAGAAGATGAAGACGGTTCCATAGTAAAGGTGGGTGAAATAGTATTGGGAGATGGACGTGGCGGAACGATGCTGTCGAGTGAAGCTGTGGATGATGAAGTAGTAGATGAAGGAGATGAAAACGAGACATCAAAGTAATCAGGGTCTTGATTGATCAACTCCATGCTTTCTGCAAATATGTCAGATGTGTCGCTGAGAGTAGCCGCGTCGCCCGTTTTTGTTAGCCCTGACACATCATCAGATAATTTTGCAACTGTTTTTTTAATTTTTTCTACATCCTGTTTAAGGGTCTTCATACAGTCATGAAGTTCCCTTAACTGCGCCATGACGTTTTCTGCAGATGCAGCACGGGCCTGAATAACATTTGACAAACCCCCCTGTTGTATTTCCCGAGATTGCTGTGCCTGTGCTGGTTCGGGAGCAGCGATACGAGGCCTGATTGTATCACTCTTTCCCCCCGATTTCTCCCCTTCTTCTTTCCGCCGACGAAGTACCTCTTTTGCTTTTTCTAGTGTACTCATCTCGACGGCAGTGGATTGGAGAACAATAGGCCTGGTATCCACTCTCTGTATGCTAGACGGATGTCCGCTACTCAGAACTTTGGCAGCCTGCAAAACATGGAAAAATGTTACATTGAATTCAATTAATTGCTAGTTTCACATCAGAATTTCACATAGCCGACAGTAAGAAATATCAGGCCTCTTATCGAATTGACATAGTACATTGTAACAAGTGACTGTAGAACAGAACAAATAAAGGATACATGAAGACTACAAAAAAAAGTTATGGCAAAATATTGCCAGAACTTTTCTGTGATCTTTATGTAGGCTATCTCTCATTTTTTGCTCTCTGACTAGACCGATTTTTTAACATTGTACGATGCGGGCACTGACGTCATACTAAGGGGCATATAAATGTAACCCACTGTCGTTTCTCTGATCGCCATGGAAAAGTTGGGAAGCCGCAAGGCATCTTCCCATGAAATTTGGGCATTCGGGGGGAAATTTCAATATTTTGTACATAAAAATACAGGCAGAATTATGGGAAATTTTATTCCCTTCCTGGTAAATAAACATTTTTTTCCGGCCATAGCTGCTGGTCACAACCAATATAAAGCCTTTAGGGCTCTCTAATCTCATACCAGATTGGAGCAGTTCGTTTTAAGTTATGCTCCTCCCACTCGAATCGAACCGTGAGAACACATTGAAGACAGAGCCAAAAGTAGCCTGGGCTGAATTTGAATTGAATTCGAATTGCCGGAATCGCTAGCAACTTACTTGTGTATAACAAATTATTGATAAAAGCGAATTTTGTAAGAACGGCTGTTAATTTCGTACAGTCGGTATAATAGGTAGGTTAGTACAGTTACCTTTTTGGTCACCGCCACTGCTGCGGGCCGTTTCCGCTTTGATCCAGGTTCGCTGGTCGCAGTGGTCGTACGAGACGTGTCCTGAAAGAATAAACAGAAAGACGTGCGTGTTTGGACAATTTTTCACCATGTTTATACATACCGAGTCCATGCTTAGGAGTTTGCATGTCACTGTCCTTCGATTAAAAGATTTAGGTCAAGTAGAAATCGAGGTGACAATTACATGGACGCTCGGCTTAACAAGAATGAACAAACGCCAGTAGATTTACGACCTTGATATTCATGAAGTCTGCTTTTTTTTGTCTTTGTTTTGTTTTTAATCATATAGGCCCTATTCCCGGTTGGAGGTATGATCAGGAAGCTCCCTGGTATATTCAACGCGCCGGGACGTCGCGTTATGAACGCAGACAACGCTCATTCGTGTACTATGAAATTGAAAGACTGTATCATTCGGTAAAGAAGTAAGATTGTGGGCCTTATCCATGATATTGAGGATGCCGATGGTAACCATTTTCACAATCTGACCACGTTGAACCAGGGAGCTGCTATTTGGTCCAAGTAGCAGCTCCCTGTTGAACAACAGTAAAACTGAAGTGCTGCTGAAGAAATACACGTTTTCTAAACCCCCTAGCTACATTATTGAAGTCCAGCCAACACAGTTTGCCCGTAAACTGCATTTTTGACATCAACGCGTAAACATTTATGGCGTTATTTATGGCGTCTAACATGTATATCAAATGTAGTGAAAATAAACGCTTGATTAATCAACAACTGCAGAACTTGTTAATGAATGAGCTACATCCATACTGGACAAAATCAGGTTTCCCATTAGGTTTTAACCCTTGCAGGATAGCCTACAAAAATACCTAAATTCTGCCGCTTTCCTAATCCCACTGAAAAAAAAAAAATGAGAGGCAAGACCACTTAACTTATTCGTGACCCCAATTACTCCCAGTCGTGGGCTTCGGGAAGGAGGGGCGAGTGCCCCCTTTCACTCGCCCCCTAGAAAATCAAAAACTTGAAAAGGGGAAAAACGAAGAAAAATTAAAATCAACATTTCTTAACAGCTCACTCAGTGTTTCCCCTATTTTTATGCGGTAAAAAGGCTAGAAGTGCCATTTCCAGCGATCTGAGAAGCATTCTGGGCCAAAATTTTCTTCCCTCCCCCATTTTTTTTTCGCCAACTCTGAACTTTTTCTAAGGACGCCCATGCTTCCAGTCCCAGGTTACTTACAAAATTCCCACCCTCGGCGTTGATTTGATTTCCCGTGCTTTCTGTGTCTAAGGCCTGCGTGTAGCGAAGAGCTGAAAAGATATTGAAAGCTTGACGAACCGTCGTAAGTCTGCAAGCGCGGTAGGCAACAAGTGAAACATTCTTTGGTAGTCAGCAGTGGTTATCGTTTAACTAGAAACAAGAATATCAAACATATTTCAATGTAAATGTTAAGGAAACTTACATTGCTACGTGCGACATGACGTTTGATTGGAGTGGAAGTGTTGACCGTGGTTTCCGCTACGTATGGCGGCGGGGGTGAGGGCGACTTTGGCGATTGCGGGTCTCGACTGTCCGACGGCTTCTTTTGAGGTGTCGATGCTCCCTCTGGACTATTTTTGATGCTCTCGACGAGTACTTCGTATCGTAGAGTCTGTTTGCACGTCGTTGTTACCTTGGTGGAACAACCAGAGCATAAACAATCATGCAAAGAGGGGAAGTTATCCTGCAGTTATGTCGTACGTGCTAAACATGTGCAATACCCTGTAGCGTGTGGTCTTGTGCTTTTTAAGTGCATCGAAACGGCACATACAAACAAAAACTCAAACCGGATCGGGCAGAAACATAAACGCAAACTATTTACAAACAACTGAATCAAACAGAAAATTATGTTCATTACAGTAATAGAACTATATGTACAGATACTTACATACACATATATACATATTTACAACATTTACAACCAAGCACCTCACAAGCCACCCACATACAAACACAGCCCCATTTACAAATTACAGTAGTTCCATATTTACAAACAAAATCAATATTTACAAGTTGACTACCACCCGGCCCGCCCTCACCGAAACAAGCGGACCCCACCGCCTACCGAATGCCGATCTTGGCAAACGGACGAAGTCCGACTCCACCCTCAGCTTAACCTCCGCCCTCACCGACGCCAGGACGACATCAGCAGGCCTCCCCACCCCCCTAAAAACAATGTGACATCGGTCTCTCCATAAGGCTAGCTTTATGGAGGCCGAAACAAAGGTAAGTATGTCCTGAACACTTGTATTGCATGGCGGAGGTGAAAGACCATACAAAGCATAGTCCTGGCTGACAGCCCAGGTGTTACACAACGTTAGGCGGTCAGTCAGGACTTGAAACCATTCCCAGAATAGAGCCACATAGTCACACTGCCAAAACACATGTGACACACTCTCCCACTTTGTGCATCTTGTGCGGGGGCAAATACCATCTCCAAGACGCCACCGAAGGCGCTTGAGATTAGTTACAATGGCGTCATGTGCGATTCGCCACAACAGGTCTCGCCTGCGGTAATCTAATGATCTGCTGTGGACTTCACGCCACACTTCCGGCCCTGAAGCAAAGTGGTTGGGTTGGACCTGGCCAACCAATTCATCAAAAACAGCCCGGTATAGGTCCCTTGCACTTGACTGTGAAACATCCCCCACTGTTGACATAATACGGAGCGTTTCCCTCATTTGACTGTATGCCCCCGTGGGTCTCCAGCTGTGGGGTTCACTGTTACTAAACAGGGAGGGAAAGAACCGACGGAATGATAATCCCCCCCCCCCCAATAACGGACAAAATAGACAAAAGGCATTCTGCTGTCCACAGCACTGTAAACACACTTGGTCAGGAGAAAACGGAGCTTGGAAGGAAAATGCACAAGGCCCAACCCTCCGCGCCTAAGATCCTGGTATACCACCCCTCTTCTAACCAGCTCCGTCCCCCCTGACCATAAAAAACTAAACACAGCCCTCTCGAGTCGCACCAAGACACGCTCTGGAGCAGCCAGAACAGTGCCCGGATACCACAAGAGAGGGTAAATAAAACGATTGATAACTGTTACCTTTCCCAACAGGCTAATGTGGCGATCGCCGAAGTCCTTCAACCTAGCCACCACTAGGTCCACTTTCTCATTCCAGGTAAGTAACTCGGGTGAACCATAACCAAACCATATACCATTGATCTTTATGGCGTCGTCTACCCATGATGCCGCAAAGGGCAGTTTTTTTCGACCGCCACTTACCTAGACGGAGTCCTTTGGTCTTAGTGGGGTTCAGTCTGGCACCTGTGGCTCTTTGAAAGTTAGACAACGTGCCAGTAAGGGCCCTGAAGGAAGCTAGGTCGGAGATTACGCATGTGACATCGTCAGCATACTGAAGGCACTTAACTTCAGCACCACCAGGTATGTGAAATGGTCTTAACAAAGGCTCAACTTGGAAGGCTCTTTCAAGGGATTCACTAAACAATACATAGAGTAGAGGTGATAGGGGGCACCCCTGCCGTACCCCACGTTGGACTCTGAAGGGGTCCGACGGTAGGCCATTGACGATAACCCGACTGTATACGCTATTATACAATAGGGAGGTCCATTTAACAAAAACTGGATTCAAACTAAACTTCTGCAAAATTTTAAAGAGGAATCCGTGATCAACCATGTCGAAGGCCTTTTCCTGATCGAGGGAGACAAGCGCACATGGGAGATCACGGTCCATCACGTATTCAACTAAGTCCCGCACCAACCAGAGGTTCTGCTGAATACTGTGTCCCCGCACCGCACATGTCTGAAAGGACCCTACAAGATCTGGCATAACTGTGCCTAGCCTGTTACAAAGGGCTTTCGCTAGAATCTTGTAGTCTACATTTAACAGGGTGATTGGCCGTTTATTTTTCGGTTCTAGGGGGTCTCCTGACTTGGGCAACAAAGTTATCACGCCTGTGCGCTGCGAGGGGCTCAATGAGCCAGCAAGGAAAGCAGAGACGAATACATCGCGGAGATCGTGTCCAACGGTACCCCAGAAGCGTTTATAGAATTCCATCGGAATACCGTCGGACCCAGGCGCCTTTCCGCCTTTCATCTTCGCCACTGCCTTCCAGAGCTCAACAGTCAACGGGGAACCAAGTTCATCGTTCTGATCTCTAGATGGGGTCTTATCAATATTATCTAACAGGGACTTTTGAAGGCCTTCATCGACATCTGCCTGAGTATATAGCTGCTCATAGAAGCTTTTAAATACTTCTACGATGTCGAGAGGGTCCTTATGTACCACACCGTGGACGTCACGGACTCTTTTTATGCGGCGATCGATGGCATACTTTGTGACGTCCCGGTAGAACTTGATGGTTGGTTTTTCCTCTGCCTCCACGCAATGCACGCGAGCACGAACGCGGGCTGCGTGTAGTTTTTCATCAAGATACTGCTGGATTGCGTGAAGTGCGGAGGGGTCCCCGTTCCTCTCCCTAGAGCAGAGCGAGAGGAACTCCTCCCTTCTTCGACGAGCTCTTGCTACACAGTATTCAACTGTAAAATGTTTGATACGGGACTTTACGTCGTCCCACCACTCTAAATCTGTTGAAAAGGCAGGCCTCAATGTTCGCCACCCTTCGTACCTGGCCTTAAACTGTTTGCAATATTCAGCCTCCGTTAGAATAGCTGTGTTCATTTTCCAGAACCCCCTCCCTGCTGGCCATGACTCTGGGGGTTGGGAGGAGACAGTAACTGCATCATGGTCCGAAATTGGACATGCCACAACTTCACAATCACTCGGTGACAGAGCAGGTGGAGAGTACACCCGGTCCAACCTTGAGGCAACCGTGAGGCAACCTTGAGGTGCCAAGTGAACACGGCCAAGCCGGGATGTTGCACTCTCCAAACGTCAACCATGTCATGATTCTTTGTGAACATGTCCAATTCCGCAATGCCGACACCACAGCTCGAAGATGTGTGTGTAGACATTCTGTCGAACTGTGTGTCGGGAACGCAGTTAAAGTCTCCGGCTAGGATACAAGGGGCACAGCCAGGAACGAAGGATGGAAGGGTAGTAAAAAAATTCCTTCTGTCTGTAGGCTGATTGGGTGCGTAAACATTACATAGGATGAAGCTCCCGCAAGGATGTTTTATGGTGATGCATATCACCCGGCCCTCATGATCATGATCAACTTTTCCTACCAGGGAAGTCCATCTGGATGAAACTAAAATAACAGATCCACAGGAAGACACGGAACCAAAGGAAGCGTGCAAACCCCCACCCCATTCATAGGACCAGGTGTAGACGTCGTTCTCATTAACAATGTGAGTCTCCTGGAGGAAAACGAAGTCCACACCTAGTGATTTGCAAAATTGGAATATTCTTGACCGCTTCCGACTGTCCCTCATGCCATTGACGTTTAGGGTCATGAGGGACAGGGGGTCAGTCATGGTGGGATAGGTAACTACACATCTGTCTCTGACCTGGCCTTTTTATTCTTACATGGACTCGGTAGTGGTGGACCAGAAGGATGGATCCCCTCCACTGACTCCTCACCTGAGGCCGACCTTTTTAATTTGGACTCTGTTTCAACACCCTCACACAAATCAAACCAGCCCTCCCCCGATGGTGGTTCCTTTGGTGGAGGCTCTGAGGCAGGTCCCCCAGCATCTGACATGGCAGAGTCAGTCTCCGAGTCTGATGAGAGTTGAAGGTCATTCTCCACTGTTAATAATCCAGCCTCCCCAGGTGTTGAAGAGGAGGACGATGGAGGGCCTGCCTCAGGGGTCCCAGAGACCCCTTCACATTGTTTAGCAGCAAGGAAATCCTGCTCCACCTGATGTGCCACCTCATCAGGTGAAGGGGACCTAGGTTCCTCCACCATAGGTTCTGGGCCTGACTGCGAGGGTTCATGTGCCGGCCCCACATCCGCACTGGCACAGGCAGAGTATGAAGTGGGGCAGGAACCAGAAACATGTCCCTCCCCCCCACAGAGGTTACACCGCACCTCATTAGGCAAAACCTTCCTCTATTCAACTTGGGCACTATTTGTTGGCATCAGTTATCATGCTTCACTGCAAACTCAACCACAAGCATGCAATGTCCAGGGAGCTCATAGACACCCAGTGATTAATCAAGGTAGCTTCTTATCGTGCTTCATTTCCCTGAATAAACAATCACTAGCTTTGTTAGGTTATAATTAGCTGGACATGATTAGGGAAAGAAAGTAGTTCAGGCTGTGGATGCAATGGTATTTATCAGTAGACCCAAGTTTATTATGCTTTTGATCACAATCTTCATAGAGAAGGTTACCAAATTGAAGACTTGCAAATTAAATGCAATATGATCCCTGCATTTAAACTCCAGGTTATAACTGTCTATGTGGGGTCTTAGTTCTGTAGCACAGATCTCCTGACTGTCCAAAGTTATGACTGGAGGACAAGCAGAAGCCATATACTATTCTTTTTATTAGCATAGAATTATAGTGTAAAACTTTGAAGGACCTTTTGCTATTTGTACCAGCAATTTTTGTACAAGTCTAGACATGCATCCCAGTTTGCTGTATTTTATAGTCATTTGCAGCTGACAGGGGCAGACAGGATGAAGGAGAGGTTGGTGCGGCTTTTTTTTGGGGGGGGGGGTTGGGGGTGGGATTGCAATTATGGATCAGAACAGGAAGCTCAGCTCAACCTGGCTGGCTACAAAAAGTGAAAGGAAGGAGAAAGGGGAAAAGGAAATGTGGGGAGGGAAATTTTAGGCAATGGATAATTTATAACAATACGAAAGAGACTGAACTTGAAGGACACAAAAATAGAAGGGTAGAACAGAATACTGTATGTTGGTGTGATCTTGGTGCATACATGTCACAAAGCGGATACAGTTAGGCCTAAGGCAACGAAACTTGCCCGTAGCCAGACGAGGTACTGAAGGGGGGGGGGGCGAAAATTTTTTCAGGGGAGCCAAACGTGTAAAAATGCATTAAGTCCAAGGCAAATTTCAAACTCTCTATTGGGCGAAAAAATTCCAGGGGGGCTTTTCCCCCTTGGCTATGGGCCTTAACGTAAGACAACGAAAGCTTGGCAATGAAGTTACAAAATATATTCAAGTATTGAAAAGTTTTAATTAATACAGTGAAAATATTAACGGTTCCTCCAGCAAAATCCTTTCTAGCAAATCAGCACATCAGCACATCTATCTCTCCACAATCCATATCTTCCATCTCTTTTTAACTCATGTCTCTCTCTAAGTCTGTCTCGATTCTTCCTCCTTCCAGGTCTCTGGCAACTCCCTGTTCCAACAAACTCAGTCCCCCTTTATTATTATTAGTTCCCAGTATTCATTACGTTCATCATTCTAACCCACACATTTCATGGTCATCTAAGGCATCAATTCATATTGAAAGGGTTAGTGTTAGGGCATGGGGACAGTTCTCTGTTCCGACATCTCTTTGTTCCGACGGATCTATGTTCCAAAAGTCTAAACGGAGGTTAGTGTTGGGATAAAGGTTAGGGTTAGGTTAGGGTGAGAGTGTTACGGGTACAGGTTTCGGAACATAGAGACGTCGGAACATAGAGGTGTAACCTTAGGGCATATATTGATGACTTAGCACAAACCAAGCCCTTTGTAAGTAATTAAAGAGGGACAGGGCCGGATTCGATGTCTGAAGGTGGGGGTGCAAAGCCCTCCATCTAATGGCATTGGGTTAAGAAGTATTTACAAAATTTTAGGGATTAAAATGATTCATTTTAGCTTCAGTTTTACATACAGAATTGGGTGGCACTAAACACAATACAAAAATATATTCTGACTATTTTTATTATATTCTTTAGGCTACTCTATAGTAGCAGATGGCCGGGATCGATAATGCAGGGGTCTTGAGGAAGGAAGGAATGGACGGATTATTTTGAAGGCTTCCAGGGATTTGGTACAATTTTTAAAACGGCCGGGGAGAGGCTAGTGGTTACATAATGAAAATGGATGAGTTTGTATGAAGCTATGACAAGCGAAATGTAGTCTAGGACTGCCGGAAGAAATCCTGAGTACCGGTCCTCTAACAGTTTAAACAACATTCAAAGGGTGCGCAGGAAGAAAACAGCATTGTTTGAGACATTCAATTGTAGCCTATTATTTTTCCGGTTTTAAATGCATTATTATTCATACCACATATAAAATTCTACTTTTTATTGGTGCCTGTCCTTTCACTGAGCACCAGACATAGGAACCTACCATCTGCTTCATGGCTTTTGTGTTTCTCTAGTTTCTTTTTTTTTTAAGGTAAAAAATAGTAGTCCGCCTAGTGTCAATTTTAAAGGTTAAAGGGTATGTGATACTTTAAAAAATAAGTGAAATTTTATGGGCTGCATTAAAATGGCTATTGTAAAGGGTGTCAGAATGCCAGGAAAGCTGTAATTTTTATTGGAGGCTACATCTTGGGAACAGGGAGTTTCAACAGTCCCTGTTGGGAAGTAGTTGTCAGCCACCACCGAATGCGCGAAGCCAGGAGGCTTGAGATCGAGCTGGGGTCTTTCCAAATATTGGAACTGGATTACTTCTGTGGTCATTCTGGACCATTAAACCTAGAAAAATCCTACGTCCACAAGTGAAATACAAAATGCAACTGATATATTTTTCTTACAATGATCGCAAATTTAAGAAACTAAGCGTAAGAAGCTACCGGGGACTGCTCTGGAAAAAGTAATTTATTCAAGCAGTCCTACAAAATATCAGCAATTTCTGCACAGGCATTCGATGCCCAACAGTACTAATGAGTATGCCGAAAACTTTATCAAGAATGACATTTGTTTAAACATGGTTAGGTTTTGGGATTATGCTTGCAAGGGGCATGGTGCACTTATTGAGGTACATTACTACGTTCAGTCACGGTGGCTTTGCTTAATTCAGACCCTCAAGTCACAAAAGTGTGCAGCAGAGGAGACATCCATGCTTTTTGAGGAAAGTTTGCAAAACTATACTTTTTGGTATTTGATATTAACTCTTTACTCCATTTAATATGTCAGTTAAATTTGCAAAATTAAGTCATAACAAGCTATAAAAATACCTGTAGTAATTATTCTTGCCTCACTTCCTTTGCTCATTTCCTTTTTTTTACATGATTTTCATTATTTCTAAGTTCTGAATAAATGTGTGTGTGGGGGGGGGGGTACCCCCGTTCCCGGCTGTAATTATTTGATCTCCATATGTTAAAGAGGAACTAAATCTACACAATTTGGTGAAACTTCCATTCAAATCGGACATGTACTTCTCAAGATACCCGCAAATTAAGTTAGGTACAGCACTTTTGTAACCCATACTGAACTTGAGGTGAGCAAGGGTTATATCACTTCCTCACTTTGATTTAATTGGAATGCATTGTTTCCTTTGTTTTTAGTCTGTTGTGATGGCCTTGAAATTAATAGGGATAGGACCACCCATGGGGAAAAATGAAATTTGTAAAATTCCCATGCCTCTCATGCAATCACATTCCCATAACATTTGGACTGATGAGGAGAAAAATGCTTGTAAAGTTTAAGGAAAATCAAACCCCTGCTCATTAATGAGAGGATATGACATTATATGTGCTTGCTTTAAGTTCTTTGCGTTGAAAATGTAACAACCTAAACTGCTGATATCTCGCAAACCACATCAGATTTCAATTAATGGAAATTTCACCAGACTGATTAGATTAAGTACCCCTCTAACATATCAAAACATGATTTGAGCTTAGCACACTTCTTTTAATTCCTCAAAAGGTGACTTCACATCCACTACAAAAGAATTACTCAGGCATTTCCTTGTATAGCCAACCTTTCCCTGAGGACCAATTTAATCCTCTGTTCAAACTTGTCTGTGTGCACATAGGTCACTGAGTCACAGCTAGCCTGTAGTCAGTGGAGTTACCTCAACAAGAAATATGTGCAATTACAAAAGGGCAGTGAGTGGTTTTCTAGTTGCGGGTGACCTGTAGGGATGACTGTACTGATCTAAGTAATCCAGCAATTCGCAACCAGGCTAAAATTCGCACAATATTAATAATTAATGGGCACACAGCTGTATCGTTGCCCTCCCCCTCGCCCACACCACAAAGTGCATAGCCGAGAACCCAGGCCGACCCAACGCTATTCGCTGTAGTGTAAGTGGATTATTTGCACAGTGAGTACGAGGCGAGGAAACCATCTTCGCTGGGTATTGTCCAACCTTTCTGCACACAAGGGGGAAGGCCTCCATGAGCTCTGGATCTCGTAGTCAATTAATCTGGGATATGGGAAGCATCAGAAATTCTCAATTTTTGTGGTTGGTGTAGTGCCATCCCTAAAAAGATTTGGAATAAAAGAGAGTTAAGCATTGGTCGTTTTGTTTTTTTGTTTTCATAATGCCCACAGTCTCTGTTATCTAATAATTCCCACTGCAAGGTTCAATGGGGCATTGTCCTTAATTTGTCCCTTTTACAGGGGTATGGTCCCCAGACGATCGCCAACAAACACTTACAGACCTTGCATCCATGAAGTGGACCACATGACACATGACCTGAACAAAGATCCCCACAGTGCTCTCAACATTGTTGGGTCATGTCAATTGCTTTACCCCTTCACAAAAAGTTCCTTACCTTGACATGGATTATTTGTGGAGGGACACCTTTACTTAGATCCCACTCACCTTTAAAAATAATAAAATACTGAAAGTAAAGTGTGATGGGTCTTAAATGCAAAACAAGACTCATCCTAGACCCATGCCTTCTGCACGAAAAGGACAAAGGCAGGATTTAAAATGGTTCTCCTTTGGGCCCTGGCTATGTGCCTAATGAAAACTAACATTCATTATGTTCATTCTTCTAATCCTTATGTATAGGAAACAAGGTCAATGGCAGTAACTCAGGAAAATGGCATGAAAAAAAACCCTTTGAACATTTCGGCTAGCTGGGGTTATGCATTTTTGTGTGGGAGAAGATGTCTGAAATCAAAACTGTTTGTTTGGGTAGATTTATTCTTACCCCACTATTTTGTGATTTCATTTAACAGGATGACAAGGCTTCAAAAGTAAACCATGCCAAACAAAGTTGGGTCTTGTGGGGAGCATTTATTCTTTTGTAATCCACCTGCCTCTGGGTGCTTAAAAGGTCAGCCCATACCTTAGTTGTAAGTTATGACTCAGCTCCACAAATTTTTGATATCATGCACTCTACAAAGGAAATGACAGAAAAGGGTTGCTTTTGCTCCACCACACTCAAGTGATGTCTTTGTCCTAAGATCTGAAGAATAAGCAATCTGCACATTCAACCAAGACAACAAAGAAAACGGCGAAAGCTGTGCCTTTGTTGTAGGACTCCTCTTTATTCAACTGTAGTTCAGATAATAAGAAAGAAATAAACAGGACAGGACAAGTAGGTGAGTGTCAGAACACTACGCAAGGTAAAATGAGCACTTTGGTCTGGCACTTCATACAGTATCATAGTACAAATAATCTGTAAATGCAAACACCACAGTCATTTTCTATCAATTAACTTGCTGAAAGATATTGATTAAAAAAAGGAGTACTTTGATTGCCAAAATCAGAACCTACCTACTGGCTCTATTTTGCCAGGAGAAAGCGAGTTCCACACAATGTAATACTTTGAAAAAACTAGCAAGAAGTTGCGTAAGATTAGTGAAATTTATCTCTGTAAACTTTAGAAGAAAGTTGCTCACTAGTGTGGCAGGGAGGCGTGTAGGTCATAACGTAGACACTCAGGCACATCTATACACGAAAAAAACAAAAACAGCTCAAAACGTTGTTATTAGTTACCAAGAACAACTTACAAGATAATGGAAAACTTAATGCCCTCACTATAAAAGAAAAACTTACATTCATCCTACAATAATAACATATTCAGCACAACAGTAAAAGTTATCATGTTTAACACATTTGCATACAAAAGTAAAAAACTTAACTCTCATAAGTACTGGGGGAAAATATAAAATATGACAAACAACTTGACTTTAAATCTGTCTAGGTGACTGAAAAAAGGATTCAAAACAAAGTACAGTATATTCCCGGGAGGTAACCTTAATCACGCTGAATACTGAAGGCAAGATAGTTGTAGCATTCTACCAAATAAGATTTCATAAAATATAATTCTCCTGAATTGTTAGATGAAAAGCACCCTTTTACATATGATGAAGGGTAGAGGTGAGGTTTCACAGTTATAAAATAATAAATGATATAATTAGTAGATACTGAAGCTGTATGAACTGTAGGATAAGGCTACATATAGAACAGCTGAGAGTCAATTGTCATGGAGGGCAAGCACTTGGTACAGGCACATCTGAGGAACTAAAAGGCCCTACAACTCAAACAACCTAAAGGGGTCGAGGCTGGGCTAAACATAGACTGGTTAGGATACAAGAGAAAAACTTTACAGCTCGCTTTGAATGTGATAAGAGTGAACAAACGGAAGACACACTTTTTGGAGTTGTAAAAACAAAGCAGGCACGATGGGAAAAGGCAATGAAATGCTAATTGTCTCAGCTGTTATAGTGCATTCGTACAGTATACAGCTTCAGTTCTAATATTCATTTATTATTTTAGTAACTGTGAAACCTCACCTCTCCCTTCATCATATTTAAAAGGGTGCTGTTTCATTCTCACAATCAGGAATATATTGTTGAAATCTTATTTGTACTGCTAAATATTTGCCTTCAGTTAATTCAGCGTGATAAGTTATGGGAAATATACTGTACTTTGTTTGAAATCCTTTTTCTCAGTACCTAGACACGATTTAAAGTCAAGTTGGTTGTAATATTTATATTTTCCCCCAGTACTTATGAGAGTTCGTTTTTTTTTTTTTACGTTGTGCAAATTGTTTAACATGATGAACTTTTACTGTTGTCTGGAAATTAATGTAGGATGAATGTAGTTTTTCTTTTATGTGGGGGCATTAAGGTTTTTCCAATTATCTTGTAAGTTGTTTCTGTAACTAATAAACAACGTTGAGTGTTTTTTTTTTCTTTATAGTGTGCACCTATTAAATAGAAAATTTCACTAATTTACGCAATTCTGTAGTTTTCAAAAGTATAACCAATTTTTTTTTTTGGTGGTTTTTGGGTGGACTGCTTTCTCCTGCAAAATAGCAGTAGGTAGGTTTTGATTTTGCATCCAAAGTTCCTGTTTAATCAATATCTTTCAGCAAGTTAATTGATAGAAAATGACTGTGAGTGTTTGCCTGTACAGATTATTGTTACTATGAACTGTTATGAAGTTTTGCAGACCAAAGTGCTATTTTACCTGCGTAGTGTTTGAACCTCAATACTGTCCTTTCCTGTTTATTTCTTCTTATCGAACACAGTGAAAAAAGAGGAGTCCACAACAAAGGCACAGCTTTCGGTTTTCTTCTTGTCTTGGTTGTGCCAGATTTTTATTCTTCAGATCTTAGGACAAAGACATCACTGAGGTGGTGGAGTCAAAAGCAACCTTTCTGTCATTTTCCTTTGTAGGTGCAGGCATATCAAATTGTGGAGCGAGTCATACTACAAACTAAGGTATGGCCTGACAACTTTTTTAAGCACAGAGGCTAGGTTGGATTACAAAAGTATATAAATGTCCCCACAAGATCCAACTTTGTTTGGCCAGGGTTCTTACTTTGAAGCCCTTGTCATCCTGTTAAATGAAAATCAAAAATGTGGGGGTAAACTACCCAAAACAAACAGTTTTGGATTTCAGACATCTCTCCACACAAATGTAACCCCAGCTGCCAAATTCCAAAAGGTTTTTTAATGCATTGTTACTTGCGACCTTTTTGTTCATATACCATAAGGATTAGAAGATTATTGAACATAATGAATGTAGTTTCATTAGGTACATAGCAAGGCCCAGGAGAAACCATTTAAACATGCCTTTGTCTTGCGTGCAGGAGGCATGGGTCTAGGAGTCTTGTTTTGCAGTTAAGCCCATACACTTTACTTTCAGTTTTTTTATTATTTTTAAAGGTGAGTGGGACTAAGTAAGGTGTCCCTCCACAATAATCAGGTCCAAGGTAAGGAACTTTTGTGAGGGGTAAAGCATTGACAGACCCAACAATGTTGAGCAGCAACTAGTGGTGTGTCTTTGTTAGGCATGTGTCATGTGGTCCACTCATGGATGAATGGTCGTATACGTGTTTGTGGGGTCTGGGACCATACCCCTGTAAGGGACAGAATTTAAGACAATGCCCCATTGAACCTTGCAGTGGGGACATTATAGATAACAGAACTGTGGGCATTATGAAAAACAAAATGACAATGCTTAACTCTTTCAAAGCCTTTTAGGGAGGCACTACACCAATAACAAAAAATTGAGGAATATTTCCCAATCATATAATGCACTACGAGATCCAGACTCATGGAGGCCTGTGTGCAGAAAGGTTGGACAAATACCAGGAGAGGTTTTCGTGTATCACTGTGCAAATAATCCCAACTACACTAAGAATAAGCGGGGCAAGATACAGCTTGCATATATATATTGTGGCGAATGTTGCTGGCTTAATTAGATCAGTACAGTCCATCCCTCAAAAATAGAAACACCACTCACTGCTTGTTAATTGCACATATTGCTTGTTGAGGTAAATCACTGACTACAGGCTAGCTGTGACTCGTGACCTATGTGCACACGACAAGTTTGAAAGAGGAATTAAATTGGTCCTCAGGTGAAAAGGTTGCTATACAAGGGAAATGCCGGAGTAATTCTTTTGTAGTGGATGTGAAGTCACCTTTGAGAATTATTAAAAGAAGTGTGCTAAGCTAATAATCATGTTTTGATATGTTAGAGGGGTACTTAATTAACAGTTGGTGAAATTTCCATTAATGAAATCTGATGTGGTTTAGCGAAGATATCAGCAGTTTAGGTTTGTTACATTTTCAACGCAGAGCAACTTAACGCAAGCACAATATGTCATATCCTTCATTAATGAGAAGTGCTTTGATTTCCTTAAACTTTAACAAGCCTTTTTCTCCTTACATAAGTCCAAATGTTATGGGAATGTGATTGCCATGAGAGGAATGACGGAATTTACAAATTTCATTTTTCCCATGGGTGGTCCTATCCCTATTAATTTCAAGGCATCACAACAGAATAAAAAACAAAGGAAACAATGCATTCCAATTAAATCAAAGATGAGAAGTTGATATAACCCTTCGCTCACATCAACTTCATATGGGTTACAAAAGTGCTGTACTAACGTAATTTGCGGGTATCTTGAGAAGTACATGTACGATTTGAATGGAAGTTCACAAATGTGTTAGATTAGTTACTCTGTAACATATGAGATCAAATAATACAGCGGGAACGGGGTACCCCCCCCCCCCCCACACACACATTTATTCAGAACTTAGAAAATAATGAACATCATGTAAAAAAAAGAAATGAGCCAAAGGAAGTGAGGCAAGACTAATTACTACAGGTATTTTTTATAGCTTGTTCATGACTATAATTTTGCAAATTAAACGGACATATTTAACATGGAGTAAAGAGTTAATACTCCAAATACCAAAAAGTATAGTTTTGCAAACTTCCTCAAAAAGCATGGATGTCTCCTCTGTGCACACTTTTGTGACTTGAGGGTCGAATATTAAGCAAAAGCCCACCCCCGTGACTGAACGTAGTAAATGTACTCAATAAGTGCACCACTGCCCCTTGCAAGCATAATCCCAAACACCTCACCATGTTAAACAAATGTTCTCATGTCTTGATAAAGTTTTCGGCCCCATAATAATTAGGGTACTGTTGGGCATCGAATGCACCGGTGCAGAAATTGCTTACTCATTTTGTTAGGATGCTTGAATAAATACCTCTGTTTCAAGAGCTAAGTCCACCACAACCCACCCCCACTACCCCCCGTAGCTTATTACGCTTCTAGGTTCTAAATTGCCGATCAGTGTCAAGAAAAATATATTCAGTTGCATTTTTGGTATTTCATTGTCGGACAGTTAGGATTTTTCTCAGGTCTTGTAATGCGTTTCAAGAATGACCACAGAAGTAATCCAGTTCAATATTTGGAAAGACTCCCAGATCGATCCTAAAGCCTCCTGGCTTCGCGAATTCGGTGGTGGTGACAACTTACTTCCCAACAGGGACACTGTTTTGAAAACTCCCTGTTCCCAAGGATGTAGCCTCCAATAAAAATTTACATGCTTTCTATGCATTCTGACACCCTTTTACAATAGCTCATTTTAATGCATATAGCCATAAAATTTCACTTTATTTTTAAAGTATCACCATCCCTTTAAACCGTTCTAAAATTGACACTAGGCGGACTTAACTACTATTTTTTACCTTAAAAAAAAAGAAACTACGAGAGAAAAACAAAAGCTTCTATGAAGCAGATGGTACGGTCCTATGCATGGTGCTCAGTGAAAGGACAGGCACCAATAAAAAAGTAGAATTTTATATGTGGTTCCTATGAAAAATAATGCATTTAAAACCGGAAAACTAATATGGCTACAAGTTTGAATCTGTCTCAAACAATTGCTGTTTTTCTTTGCGACCCTATGGAATGTTGTTTTAAAATGTTAGAGGACCGGTTACTCAGGATTTCTTCCGGTCACACGTCCTAATACATTTACGCTTGTTCATAGCCTTCATACAAACTCATCCATTTTCTATTATGTAATTGGTTTACCACTGAGCCTCTCTCCCGGCCGTTCTATTTAAAAATTGTACGACAATCCCTGGAAGCCTTTCAAAATAATCTCGTACATTTCCTCCTTCTCAAGACCCTGCATTATCGATCCCGGCCATCTGCTACTATAGAGTAGCCGCTAAAAGATATAATAAAAATACGTCAGAATATATTTTGTATTGTGTTTTAAGTGCCACAATTCTGGTATGTAAAACTGAAGCTAACAATGAATCACTTTTAATACACTAAATTTTGTAAATACTCTTAACCCCAATGCATCTAGATGGAGGGCTTGCACCCCCAATTATTCAGACAGCGAATCCGGCCATGTCTCCTCTTTGAAGTACTTACCCAAGGGCCTTGGTTAGCCCTTGTGTTTGTGTCTAAGTCATCAAATATGCCCTAAGGTTTACATCCTCTATGTTCCGACGTCCTAGTTCCGAAACCTGGAACCGTAACACTCTCACCACTAAACCTAAACCTAACCTTTTATACCAACACTAAACCTCCGTTTAGACTCTTCGGAACATAGATACCGTCGCTAACAAAGAGATGTCGTACAGAGAACTGTCCCCATGCACCCTAACACTAACCCTTTCAATATGAACTTGACCCTGCCTTAGATAACCATGAAATGTGGGGGTTCTAGAATGATTGAAACGTAATGAATACCTGGGAACTAATAATAATAAAGGGGGACTGAGTTTGCTTGGAACAGGGAGTTGCCAGATGGACCTGGTGGCAAGGATGGAAGAGGAATCGAGATCGATCTAGGAGAGAGAAATGGAGTTAAAAAAAGAGATGGAAATGTATGGATTGTGGGAGAGGATAGATTGCTGGAATGTGCTGATTTGCTAGAGAAAGGATTTTGCTGGGAGGAACCGTTACTATTTTCACTGTATTAATTAAAAACTTTTCCATCTTGAACTATATTGTGTAACTTCATTTGCCAAAGCTTTCGTTGTCTTACGATTAAAAGGCCCCATACAGCCCAAGGGGAACAAGCCCCCCTGGAAATTTTTCTGCCCAAATAGAGATTGTTTGAAATTTGCCTTGGACTTTAATGCATTTTACACGTTTGGACTCCCCTGAAAAAATTTTCGCCCCCCCCCTTCAGTACCTCGTCTGCTAACGGGAAGTTTCGTTTGCCTATAGGCCTAAACTTGTATCCGCTTTGTGACATGATGGCACCAAGATCACCCCCCAACAATACCAGGAGTCTTGTGCATACCCTTCTATTTTGTGTCCTTCAAGTTCAGTCTCTGGCGTATATTGTGATAAAGTATCTCTATTGCCTAAATCATTTACCTCCCACATTTGCATATCGGTACCATTGGTCGACTTACTTTAACAGTTTGGGAGACAGCCAGGTTGAGTGAGGCTTCCTGTACTTGATCCATAATTGCAAATCCCCATCCCCCAACCCCACCCCCCCAAACAAAAGCCGCCAACCAACCTCTCCTTCAGCCTTTTGCCCCTGTCACTAGAAAATGTACTATAAAATACAGAACAACTAGGGATGCAGGTCTAGACTGGTACAAAAATGCTTGCGTACAAATAGCAAAAGGTCCTTCAAAAGTTTTACACTATAATTCTATGCACTAATAAAAGTGAATAGTATATTGGATTATGGCGTGCCTACAGTCATAAATTTGGACAGTCAGGAGATCTGTGCTACCAGAACTAAGCACCCACATAGACAGTTATACACCTGGATGGCTTTTAAATGCTACCCCTCTCATGGGATCATATTTTGCATTTAATTTCGCAATGTTGTCTTCAATTTGGTACACATTTGCGCTCTATGGAACGATTCTGATCTTTCCAAAAGCCAATAATTAAACTTCTTGGGTTCTCATGATAATACCATTGCATCCACAGCACTAAACTACTTCTTTCTTTCCCTAATCATGTCCAGCCTCAATTATTTAACCTAACCAAGCTATTGATTGTTTATTCATGGGAAATGAAGCACGATAAGAAGCTACCTTGATTAATCCACTGGGGTGCTATGAGCTCCCTGGGACCATTGCATCATGGCTTGCTGTGTTGAGATGCATGCAGTGAAGCATCGATAATGATGCTCAACAAATAGTTGACAAGTTGAAATAGAGGAAGGTTTTGCATAATGAGGTGCGGCTTGTAACCTCTAGTGGGTGGTGAGGGACATGTTTATAGGTTCCGCACAACTTATATCTGCCTGTCGCCAGTGCGGATGTGGGGCCCGGCACATGAACCTCGCAGTCAGGCCAGAACCTATGGTGGAGGAACTAGGTCCCCTTCATCTGATGAGGTGTCGGCAAATCAGGTGTGCGCAGGATTTCCTTTGCTGCATAAACAATGTTGAAGGGGGTCTCTGGGGACCCCGAGGGCAGGCCCTCATCGTGCCTCCTCTTCAAACACTCGGGGAGGAGGCATTATTAAAACAGTGTGCTTCGTTTGAGAATGACCTTCAAATCTCATCAGACTCGGAGACTGACTCGTGCCATGCTCAGATGATGGAGGGATCATAGCCTTCAGAGCCTCCACCAAACGGAACCAACCATCGAGCGGGAGGGGTGGTTTGATTTGGCTGTGAGGCGTGTTGCCAAAACAGAGTACCAAAATTAAAAAGGTCGGCTCAGCGTGAGGGGAGTCAGTGGAGAGGGATCCACCTTTTGGTGTCACCCACTACCGAGTCCATGTAAGAATAAAAAGGCCAGGTCAGAGACAGATGTGTAGTTACCTTCCCACCCTATGAATGACCCACCTGTCGTCTTAATGACCCTAAACGTCGCAATTGGCCCTATGTAGGGACAGTCCGGAAGCGGTCAGAAATATTACCAATTTTGCCAAAATTCTAACGCGTGTGGGGACTCCGTTCTTCCCCAGGAGACTACATGTTAATCGAGAACGACGGTTCACCTCGGTCCTATGAATGGAGACGGTGGGGCGTTTGCACGCTTCACTTTGGTATGGGTTTTCCTGTGAGATATAGTTATTTTAGTTTCATCAGCATGGAATTCCCTGGTAGGGAAAAGTTGAGCCTGATCCATGAAGGCGACTTCAGGGTGATATGCATCACCATACGTAAAACTCCTTGCGGGAGAGCTTCATCCAATGTAATGGTTACGCACCCAATCAGCCTAAGACAGCAAGGAATTTTTTTACTTACCCTCTCCATCCTTCGTTCCTTGGCTGTGCCCCTTGTAATCCTAGCCGGAGACTTCTATTACATTTTCGCTCTGAAGTTCAACACACACAGTTCGGACCAGAAATGTATACACAAACATTCTTCGAGCTGTGGTGCGGGCATTGCGGAACATTGACATGTTCACAAAAGAAATCATGACATGGTGACGTTATGGAGAGGCAACATCCCCGGCTTGGCAGTGTTCACTTCGGCACCCTCAAGGTTGCACTCACGGTTGCCTCAAGGTTGGACCGGGTTGTAACTTCCACCTGTCTCTGTCACCGAGGGATTGGACAAGTTGTTGGCAATGTCAAATTTCGGACCATGATCGCGTACTGTCTCCTCCCCAACCCCCAGAGTCATGGCCACCCCCAGCTCAGGTGAGGGGGTTCTGGAAAATGAAACCACAGCTAATTCTTAACGGAGGCTGAATATTGCCAAACAGTTTAAGGCCAGGTACGAAGGGCTGTGTGAGAACATTCGAGGCTGCCTTTCAACAGGATTTTAGAGTGGTGGGACGACTTTTCTGTAAAGTCCCGTAGCAAACATGTCTTTACAGTTGAATACTGTGCTAGCAAGAGCTCGTCGAAGACTAGGGGAGCGCTGGAGGAGTTCCTCTCGCTCTGCTCTAGGCGAGAGGAAAGGGGAACCCCTCGCACTTCACGCAATCCAAGCAGCTATCTTGATGAAAAACTACACGCCAGCACGCGTTCCGTGCTCGAGGAATTGCGTGGACCGGCAGAGGAAAAAAACCCAACCAATAAAGTTTCTAACGGGACCGTCACAAAGTATGACCATCGATCGCCCGCATAAAATAAGAGTCCGTTGACGTCTCACGGTGTTGTATGTGTACATAAGGGACCCTCTCGATCATCGTAGAATGTATGGAAAAGCTTCTTATGAGCAGCTATTATACTCAGGCCAGAAATGTCGATTGAAGAGCCTTCAAAAGTCCCTGTTAGTATAATATTGATAAGATACACATCTAGAGATCAGAACGTGAACTTGGTTCCCAGTTGACTTGTTGAGCTCTGGAAGGCTAAGTGGCCGAAGATGGAAAGCGGAAAAGGCGGTGGGTCCCGACGGTATTTCGATGGAATTCTAATAAACGCTTTGGAGGTACCGTTGGACCGATCTCCGCTCGATGTATTCGTCCTCTGCTTTCCTTGCTCCCGGCTCATTAGAGCCCCCTCGCAGCGCACAAGGCCGTGATAACTTGTTGCCCAAGTAAGGAGACCGCCATAGAAACCGAAAAATAAAAAGGCCAATCACCCCGTTAAATGTAGATACAACGATTTCTAGCGAGATAAGCGCCTTTGTAACAGGCTAGGCACAGTTTATGCCAGATTCTTGTAGGGTCACTTCAGGACATGTGCGGTGCCCACGGGAATGGACACCTAGTATTCAGCAGAACCTTTGGTTGGTGCTGGGACTTAGTTGAATACGTGATGGACCTGTGATCTCACACGGTGCGATTGTCTCCTCGATCAGGAAAAGGCCCTATCTTCGACATGGTTGATCACGGATTCCTCTTTAAAATTGCAGAAGTTTAGTTTGAATCCACAGTTTTTGTTCAAATGCGACCCTCCCTATTGATAAATAGCGTATACAGTCGCGGTTATCGTCAAGGCCTAACCGTAGGACACTTCCAGAGTCCAACGTGGGGTACGGCGAAGGGGTGGCCCACTATCATCCTTACCTCTATGTAGGTTTAGTGAGATACCCTTGAAAAGAGCATATCCAAGTTGCAGCACTTTGGTAGACCATTTCACATACCTTGGTGGTGCCTGAACGTAGTTTAAGTGCCTCACAGGATGCTCGACGACTCTGTAACAGGCGTAATCTTCCCCTCCCCCCAGACCTAGCTTTCTTAAGGGCCCTTTAATGGCCAACGGTTTGTCTATCTTTCAAAGAGCCACAGGTTTGCCAGACTGAACCCCCACTAAGACCACAAAAGGGTACTCAGTCTAGGTAAGTGCGCTGGTCGAAAAAAAAAAAAAATTGCCCCTTTGCGACATTCATGGGTAGACGACGCCATATTAAGATCAATGGTATACTTGGTTTGGTTTATGGTGCACACCCCGAGCTGTAATTTACCTGGAAATGAGAAAGTGGACCTTAGTTGGTGGATAGTGTTGAAGAGGGATCTTCGGCGTATCGCCCACATTAGCCTGTCTGGGGAAATGGTAACAGTTATTCAATTCGGTTTTATTTAACCCATACATATTTGTGGTATACAGAGTGCCGAAATTGGTCATGGCTGTCTCCACTGAGAGTCGTCCTTGGTGTACGACCGAGAGGGTTGTCCTTCTCTACATGTAGTTTAGTTTGTTATGGAAGGGGGGCCGTGAGACGGAGCTGCGTTTAGCAGAGGAGCGTGGGTATACCAGGATCTTAGGAGGCGGCGCAGGGTTGGGCCGGGTGCATTGCTTCCAAGCTCCGTTTTTAGCCTGACCAAGTGTGTTTACAGTGCTGTGGACAGCAGACAGGCTCTTTTGTCTATTTGTCCGTTATTGGGGGAAGGGGGCGGATTACATTCCGTCGGTTCTTTCCCTCCCTGTTGAGTAACCAGTGAAACACACAGCTGGAGACCACGGGGGCATACAGCAAACATGAGGGGAAACGCTCCGTATTATGTACAACAGTGGGGGATTTGTTCACCAGTCAAGTGCAAGGGACCGATACCGGGTCTGTTTTTGATGAATTTGGCCTTGGCCAGGCCATACCCCAACCACATTTGCGTCAGCCGGAAGTGTTGGGCCCGTTGAGTCCACAGCACGTATCATTAGATTACCGCCAGGCGAGACCTGTTGTGGTCGACATCGCACATGACGATCATATGTAACTAATCTCAGGCGCCTCAGTCCTGGTGGCGTCTTGGAATGCGTTATTTGCCCCCGCCACAAGATGCATCCCCCCCAAAGTGGGAGAGCTTGTTGTCACATGTCGTTTTGGCAGTGTGACTATGTGGCTCTATTCTCGGGAATGGTTTTCAAGTACTGACTGACCCGCCTAAACGTTGTGTAACACCTGGGCTGTCAGCCAGGGGACTATGCTTTGGATGGTCTTTCACTTCCGCCATGCAATAAAACGTGTTACAGGACATACTTACCTGTTTCGGCATCAACTAACAGCTTACCTTATGGACAGGATGACCGATGTACATTGTTTTGTAGGGGCGGGGGGGGAGGAAGGGGAGGGCCGAGACGGGAAGGCGGGGAGGGCGGAGGGAAAGAGGAGGGGGGATCGGAACTCGTACGGTGAACAAGAGCGGCAGTCGGTAGGCGGGGGTCCGCTTGTTCGGTGAGCCCCCTCCACCCCTCTTCCCCCCTTCCCACACCTACTCCCATTCCCTCCCCCATAATCTCTTTAAACACTACATCTTCCTGTTGGATACTAAAACAACTGACATTCCATCCCACAAGCCTACCTCCCTCCTCATCTCTCAAATTCTCAACCTCAAGACTTTCTTTGTTTTTTATTTATTCTTTTTCTCCATTGACACCCAACTTATATTTATTACCGTCTCTTAACATCGCTATTTCTTTTTTCCCTTACCTTCACTAACTGTTCACCCATAAACCACTTGCCTCACTTACTACCAATTATCTAGAAAAGAACATAATTTTCTGTTTTGATTAAGTCTGTTTGGTGAACGTATTAGTAGTTTTGCGTTATGTTTCTGACCGAAATCCGGTGTTTGAGTTTGTTTGTATGTGTCCGTTTCGATGCACTGTAAAAAGCCACAAGACACACGCCTACAGGGGATTGCACAATGGTTAGAACGCGACGAATAACTGCAGGCATGAACTTCCCCTCTTTGCATGATTGTTTATGACTCGGTTGTTCCACCAAGGTGAACAACGACGTCAAACAAGACCTATACGATCACGAAGTACTCGTCGAGAGATCAAAAAATAAGTCCAGAGGAGCATCGACACCTCAAAAAGAAGCCGTTTTCGGACAGTCGAGACACGCAATCGCCCAAAGTCGCCCTTACCCCCCCCCTCCATACGTAGCGGGAAACCACGGTCAACACTTCCACTCAATCAAACGTCACTTGTCGCACGTAGCAATGTAAGTTTCCTTAAACATTTACATTGAAATACTGTTTGATATTCTGTTTCTAGTTAAACGATAACCACCTGCTGATACCCAAGAATGTTCTCACTGTTGCCTTACCACGCTGGCCAGACTTACGACGGTTAGTCAAAGCTTTCAATATCATTTTCAAGCTCTGCGCTACACGCAGGGCCTTAGAAACAGAAAGCACGGGAAATCAAAATCAACGCCGAGGGTGTGGAATTTTGTAGTAAACCTGGGAAAAAAAACCCTTGGAAGCATGGGCGTCATTAGAAAAAGTTCAGAGATGGCGAATAAAAAAAAATGGGGGAGGGAAGAAAAATTTTGGTCCAGAATGCTTCTCAGATCGCTGGAAATGGACCAAACCTCTAGCCTTTTTACCGCATAAAAATAGGCGGAAAACACGAGTGAGCTGTTAAAAAGAAATGTTGATTTTAATTTTTCTTCGTTTTTTCCCCTTTTCAGTTTTGATTTCTATGGGGGCGAGTGAAAGGCGGGCACCTAGCCCCTCCTTCAGAAGCCCACGGACTGGAGTAATTGGGGTCAGAATAAAGTTAAGTGGTCTTGCCTCTATTTTTTTTTTTTTTTTTTAAGGGGATTAGTGAAAGGGGCATAATTTAGGTATTTTGTTAGGTATCTGCAAGGTTAAAACCTAATGGGAAACTGATTTTGTCAGGATGGATGTAAGCTCATTCATTAACAAGTTCTGCAGTTGTGATTAATCAAGCGTTTATTTTCACTACATTTGAGTATACATGTTGGACGCATAAATAACGCCATAAATGTTTACGCGTTGGATGTCAAAAATGCAGTTTAAGGGCAAAAACTGTGTTGGTGGACTTCAATAATGTAGCTAGGGTGGTTAGAAACGGTATTTCTTCAGCCAGCACTTCAGTTCTTACTGTTGTCAACAGGGAGCTGCTACTTGGACAAATAGCAGCTCCCTGGGTCAAAACGTGGTTAGATGGTGAAATGGTTACCATCGGCATCCTCAAATCATGGATAAGGCCCACAATCGTACTTCTATATCGAATGATACGCTTTCGATTTCATAGTACACGAGATGAGCGTGGTCTGCGTAAACGCGACGTCCCGGCGCGTTGAATTATACCAGGGAGCTTCCTGATAACCTCCAAAACGGGAATAGGGCCTATAGATTAAAAAACAAAACGAAGACAAAAAAAAAACAGACTCATGATATCAAGGTCGTAAATCTACTGGCGTTTGGTCATTCGTGTTAAGCCGAGCGTCCATGTAATTGTCACCTCGATTTATACTTGATCCTAAATCCCTGTTAATCGAAGGACAGTGACATCGCAAACTCCTTAAGCAGGACTCGGTATGTATAAAAACATGGTGAAAAAATGTCCAAAACACGCACGCTCTTTTCTGTTTATTCTTTAAGGACACGTCTCGTACGACCACTTGCGGACAGCGAACCTGGGATCAAAGCGGAACGGCCAGCAGCAGTGGCGGTGACCAAAAGGTAACTGTACTTTTAAAAAAAAACTACCTATTATACCGACTGTACGAAATGAACAGACGTTCTTACAAAAAATTCGATTTTTATCAATAATTTTTATACACAAAGTAAGTTGCTAGCGATTCGGCAATTCGAATTCAATCAAATTCAGCCAGGCTACTTGTGGCTCTCTGTCTTTAATGTGTTCTACGGTTCGATTAGAGTGGGCAGGAGCATAACTTTATAAAACGAACTGCTCCAATCTGGTTATGAGATTAGAGAGCCCTAAAGGATTTTATTGGTTTTGGCCAGCAGTATATGGCCGGAAAAAAATGTGTATCACCAGGAAGGGAATAAAATTTCCCATAATTTTTGCCTGTAATTTTTTTTTTTAGCGTAACAAAAATATTGAATATTTACCCCGAATGCCCAAAATTGCATGGGAAAGATGCACTTGCGGCTCTCCAACTTTTTCCATTGGCGATCAGAGAAACGACAGGGGTTACATTTATATGTCCCCTTAGTATGACCTTCAGTGCCCGATAGTTACAATGTTAAAAATCGGTCTGTCAGAGAGCAAAAAATGAGGAGATAGCCTACATAAAGATCACAGAAAGTTCTGGGCAATATTTTGCCATAAACTTTTTTTTTGTAGTATTCAGGTATCCCTTTATTTGTTATGTTTTACAGTTCACTTGTTAAAATGTACTATGGCAATTCGAAAGAGGCCTGATATTCTTACTGTCGGCTACTGTGAAATTTGATGTGAAAACTAGCAATTAATTGAATTCAATGTAACATTTTCCATGTTTTGCAGGCTGCCAAAGTCTGAGTAAGGGACATCCAGTCTAGCATACAGAGAGTGGTACCAGGCCTATTGTTCTCAATCCATGCCGTTCGAGAGAGTACACTAGAAAAAAGCAAAAGAGGTACTTCGGTTGGCGAGAAGAAGAAGGGGAGAAATCGGATCGGCGGAAAGAGTGAGACAATCCGGCGCTGTATCGCTGCTCCCGAACCGCCACAGGCACAGCATCGCGGAAATACAACAGGGGGTTTGTCCAAATGTATTCAGGCCGGGACTGCATCTGCAGAAAAACGTTCATGGCGCTGTTAAGGGAACTTCATGGACTGTATGTGAAGGACCTTAAACAGGAATGTAGAAAAAATTAAAAAAACAGTTGCAAAATTATCTGATGATGTTGTACAGGGCTAAAAAAAAAACGGGCGACGCGGCTTACTCTCAGCGGACCATCTGACAATTTGCAGAAAGCATGGAGGTGATCCAATCACGACCATGATTACTTGGATTGTCTCGTTCATCTCCGTCATTACTACCATCATCCACAGATTCAATCGGACCAGCATCGTTCCGCCCGTCCATCTCCCATACTATTTTCACCACCTTACTATGGAACCGTCTTCATCTTCTAGGCAACACAAATCTCTTACCGAAACCCCACCCGTATCCCTTTACCACGAAATACGCCTCTTAATATACCCCACCTGTCCTAACGACACCGCACCTCTTCCATCCGGTAACACTAACACCTTCCGACACCACATCATCATCTGTAAGGTCGGCACGGATCAGTACGGGGTTCCGCGTCATACCTAGGGTGCTCTTGGATCCTCTGCTTTTCTTTGACGACACCAAAGGTAGTTGCAGTAAGCTTGCCACCATGGTCTTTACCAGACATGAGATGGAACGTGCAACTGCCATGGCAAAAGCGGGCAAGAATGCACTCTCACAAATCAAACTAAACACAATAGAAAAAACATTTGTTATCGAAATACACAAACCCCGCCCTAAGCAGCAAACCGACCGTTTGGACAGTAGTGACTGCTTCTTTAGACGCTACCTTCCGCAGTCGAGCGAATACAAAAAGAAAAAGGCCCAATAATTCGAGTGCCTTATAACCAACATTAACCTAATGATTTGCTTTCATGTGGGCAAGTTTTCCAACGAAATCATCCTCATTATATTCTCATCCTTCAATATTGGCAAAAAATAGGTCAAAGAATTTCTACAAACTTCACATTTATTTTGGGGAAAACTCCTCCGGCTATGTTTTTTTTTTATTTTTACAAACAAAACACCCACAAAACTGAACGCATTTTCCCTCGTCGTCGGACCAATAAATCATTTATGACCCTTCAATTCACATACAGCCTAACATACAAACTTGTTCATAAATCAAGAACGTACAGAAGGAGACTGAAGTTACACCCATTGGTAAGTTTCATAATGCCACTGACTTGTCTACAGATGTGGCATGTGCTGAATATTAGGCAAATCGAAAACAATTACCCACGCTCTAATTCTGTAATTGTTGCCCCCGAGTTGGGCCATATTTCAATCCGTTTTACAATCAGAGTATACATCCCGATCCTAATGTAATAAAGTAAAAAATTAATCAACTTTTGGAATGCTAATTTGCTATCAGTGGCAATGAAATCATATCCGGTGCCGGTGGAAAACAGTATGTTTTGATTAATTTTCAGTGTATGGTTCTGACCACATGTTGACCATTTCAATTTGGCTATATAGGCAAGAGATGACTGGTGCTGAAAAGGATGTGTTTTCCTAGGCCTATAACAACTTTACTGAATTAGTGTAAATTAAGAAAGAATCACGTACTGGAATTGGGTTTCCAACTTTTCAATGCCTTTCATGCTATACAACTTCCGATACAGTCAAAACGGACATTTTCTGTGGTAAAGGTGATGTAGCATGGGTAAGTAACTTAAGTTCCGTACCCGTCGTTTCAATATTTCCAGATCACCCTTACACTTGTTCACACCTTATACCCTAAATGATATCTTTCAACATTATTTGTTGTTCTATACTTCAACTGTTTGCCATAGGGCGTTTACCCTGAATGTTCAGCATCACTATCCCAAATTTAAGTCGTCCCGTATACTCCCATGGGACGTTAACCTCAGCTAAACCTAACTAACCGTTATTATCCCACTGCCGAAAAAAAGGGGGAAACCCAGGAAAAACCCCAAGTGCTAGTGATCACGCCGGTGCGGGGAATGCTGAAATGCAGTGAGGTTGAACTGCAAATTATTCCTTCAAGGCTGGAGAATCGTGTTACCCCTCGATGTTTTCACCAATTTAACTGTTGCCGACGCCACCATGGCACCTAGAATTTAAACACGAAATTGGAAAAAAAGCGACGTGCGTGACGAAACCGAGCACTTTTTCCCCTATGCTTACGGTTGGGTTTATGTATTTGTAAGCGGGCTCTGCAACCATTATTCTTTTACAAGGTTCATAATCATGCAGTTTAACTTGTTTCGGTTATAGGTATGCTTGTGAAAAACAAAAGAAAAATGCTGTTCGCTATATTGTTTTCATATTGAGGTGGTAGGAGAATTTGCACAACTTTTCGTGGGTCAAGAAACACAGCGGCCACAGTGCGGATGTATATCCCACGGGGGGGGGGGGCAACCATTTTGGATGAAAGAGCAAGAGATTGAGGAAAAACAAGAGCCAATAGGCAATGTGGTTCCGTGCTAATGTAATGAAACTGAGCCCAACTACTGAATGAAACCAGATTTGTTGATTCACAAAATCTGCTATGTAGACAATGGCACATTTTGTGTTAACGCATTCAAGCATAAATTGTTCGGACGAAATACAGCTACAGGCACTTCAGGGGGATATCAAAACAGGACAGTATAAAGTACAATTTGTTGTATTAATTAAAGCAATCACAATCAGGCCACACTCAGGGTATCTCCACGATCCGAATGATCGTAACTTGGTTCTCTTTATGAAAACTAACAAACATAGCTAGCATTTAATTAACCAATTCAATTTCCAATTCATGCAAGCTCCACATGTCCTAATCTAAGGACAAATGTTGTCTGTTAGTGAATTTCACAACGTCCTCTGCTTTGTGGGCAGAGAATCTTCTGCAATATTAAAAATGCAGTATTGAGCACATTTGCATTAATGGCAGAATTATGGATTAAAATGTAATACTGATAATTTCAATTAAAATGCGATACTTGGCATTCTGAAAGATGTCCCAAATCTTTCAGTCATTGGGTGAATGTGATCTTTAACATTTTGTGCGGGAATGATACAGTTTTGTTGTTATATTTGTTGGACTTGAGGAAATTTTAGGATTTGCTGTTTGGCACTCGGTGATTCACTCTGAACATCAACAAAATCATATGGGTTTCTGCTAGATTTAAGCAAACACTCAATAGCAATAGTCTAATTCAAGCTTCCTACAAGGAGATATAGAGTTGAAAAGGTTTGCAAAGTTGAACTCCAGTGAACCCCAGATGACCTTTGTTCCACCAAAAATATTTTTCCCCACCATAAGGCATCCACATAAGTATGAAATGTTATCCAAGCTCCTACCTGAGAGATATGTGCTAACAACAAAGGTTATCAGTTTTTTTTTTTTTGACCCTCGGTGACCCCAGATGACCTTTGACCTCACCCAAAACTGTATGAACAGCTTCTCACTATGGTGTATCTATGTACTAAGTATTGAAATCTATCCAAGAGTTTCTTGAGATATTGCATTAACAAGGTTTTCAGTATTTGGGACTCTCAGTGACCCAAATGACCCCTTGACCTCACAAAAATGAAGATCATCTTAGCACAAAAGGTCATCCACTATACCACGTATGAAATCTATCCAGCTTCCTACCTGAGATATTGTTTTAACAACAAGTTTTCAGTATTGACTGATGGTGGCCACCAGATGCATTGACATCCACCAAAAGCGTACAGCATTCATCTTCTCACCCATTAATCATATACATACAAGTATGAAAAGGAGGGGTTTGGAACTTAGAGAAAGACGTGTGTGGGGCGGGTTAGACGCACGATTCACTGTGCAAAAAATATGTAATATGCCTAATACCCGAAAAGACTATCTAACGAGAGCGCCACCATCGTTGGCGCGGAGCGTGCAGAAAATTTTGAAAAATTGCAAACCCGATAGGACGAGAGGACACCAGGCACTTTTCAGGCTTGGAATAGAATCTTAGGGCTTATAAGCGCCGATATTTTGACTTTGACAATAGGGTTGAGTCCAGCTGAGTATTCTCATTGATTACATTATGCTAATTTTCGCATATTTGTTATGGTCATGTGTCAAAAAAAGGGCTGAGGAGGGGGAAAAGTACACCCCGTCGGATGCACGTCGTCTCTTTCTGACAGTATTTAATGAGGGGGTAATAAGAAGAGTTTGTGCACTGGAAGTTTGCCAATAATTTTCTATGATTTTGTGCTGGATTTTTGGTAGCTTATTGCCACCTATTTTTCCGGAGACATTCGCGGGCCGCATGCAGCCTCCGGGCAGTTAGGTGCCAACCTCTGTATTATACCCACTTGCTCGGCATTAACATTTGTTCCTACAAAAACGAAAAAAAAAAAAAAAAGTCATAGTGCAACGTATCAAACGTTGGAATAGTGCACACTTAACATTGCGGCAAGGTTCCTTTTCTAATTCTTTATTTCACTTTTTTATTCCATTTGACAAGTTTGAGGTAGATATAGCAAATTTTTTGGTTTCTACATAGGCCTTGTATGTAAAAAGTGCTTACTCTGTAACTTGTATGTTGTCGATAGGGCTAAGTGTATTTCCGTAGTATGCGACCAGTACAGGGCTTGATACGGAGATTTCTTCGAAAATTTTTGATTTCGATTTGGTCTGTAGAACTTAACTGCTAGGATTTACTGTTTGCATGAGCGCGATTCTTTCTCTAATGTACTCGGAAAAATTTTTTCTTTTAAAATTATATGATAGCCTACAAAGTAGATCTAGAATTCGGCGGTCCCTTCCGCAAGCCAACTGGGTGGAATGCATTAGAACACGTATTATGTCTATGGGTGAATTCCTGTAAACAGAGGCGTCATTAATTTTTGGTGTCATAGTGATATGTTTTACCTTCAAATGGCAGTGCAGAAAGCATTGAAGTAGAGGGAAATGGTCAGTTCATAAATTTTTAGGGTGCTCCTGTTATTCTATAAAATGGATGCTTAAATATCAGTAACTGCATGGTTATGATATGACGTGCCAAAAAATGATTTATCCCCAAAGAAAAAGGGGGATACAGGAGTGTGACATTTCGAATTTGTAATTGGTTTTCCTTATTAAAATTGCATACTGTGACACCAAACTCGGAGAGAAGTCCACTTTAAAAAGATAAGTACATGCTACAAGTCAACTCAATCTCCAATTTTCTGCATTATTTTTATAGAAGATATAGATCATACCATTACAGTGGACACTCCTCTTGGAGTACTTAAATTATGCTTTGTATATATTATATAGAAAAATATGCTATGGGCGTCCGCCGGATGGGCAAGGGGAGGGGGGCACTGCCCCACCCTGGAAAATCAAAATTTGAAAACATAATAAGCAAATAAGGGAAAACGAACCAAAAGTGTTTCCCTGTTATATGCGGTAAATCGGCTTAGAATGCCATTTCTAGCGCATATTTCGGGCCAAAATTTCTTGAATTAGCGCCAACTCTGCATGGTGGTGCGGTTTTGGCCCACCCCTGGACATTTTTTCCCTGGGGGGGGTGGGGGGGGGGGGGGGTGGGGGGGGGGGGGGGTGGGGGGGGGGGGGGGTGGGGGGGGGGGGGGGTGGGGGGGGGGGGGGGTGGGGGGGGGGGGGGGTGGGGGGGGGGGGGGGTGGGGGGGGGGGGGGGTGGGGGGGGGGGGGGGTGGGGGGGGGGGGGGGTGGGGGGGGGGGGGGGTGGGGGGGGGGGGGGGTGGGGGGGGGGGGGGGTGGGGGGGGGTGGGGGTGGGGGGGGGGGGGGGGGGGGGGGGGGGGGGGTGGGGTGGGGGGGGGGTGGGGGGGGGGGGGGGTGGGGGGGGGGGGGGGTGGGGGGGGGGGGGGGTTGGGGGGGGCGGGGCGGGGGGGGGGTGGGGGTGGGGGGGTGGGGGGGTGGGGGGGGGGGGGGGGGGGTGGGGCGCGCGGGGGGGTGGTGGGGGGGTGGGGGGGGCGGGGGGGGGGAGGGTGGGGGGGGGGGCGTGGGGGGGGGGGGGGTGGGGGGGGGGAAGTCATGCTCATGGCTTTGTTTTTTCTCCCTTACTCCATTTGCTTTCTGCCTGAGCATCAACGCGAGCAAAACCAGCATAAGGTTCCATTTTTTGGTTTCGATGAAAAGAGAAACCTTTATGCAGTCCATGATGGCGTGTTTAGTGTATGTGTGTATGTGCGTGTTGTGTGTGTGTGTGTGTGTGTGTTTTTGTGACGGACTTTGTCTCGTTAACATGATATACCTCAAGAATGGGAGAACTCGGACAGTTTTCAAACTTGGTACTAGATGCCCAATATTGAGAGGAAGAACCCTATTGTTTTTTTTTGGGTGGGGGTCCAAAGGTCCCATAGGGGTCAACCTACCGGGGGTCATAAACCTGAAAAAACCTTGTTTAACACAATAATCTCGAAGATAGGGAAGCTTGATGAATTTTTCATACTTTGTATGTGAGATCGTTACGGTTAAAGAGGAAGAATCTATCTATTTTTGGTGGAGGTCAAAGTCCATCTGGTGCACGCGGAGGGTTCAAACGCCTGAAACTTCGTTAAACACGATAACTTAAGAGGGGAAGCTCTGACAGTTTTTCCTTCAAACTTGTACAGAAGTGATGCTCTATTGAGGAGAAGAACCCTGATTGTTTAATGGTGGAGGTCGCAAAGGTCCACCTGGGTCGCCAGGGGTCCAAACCTGGAAACATTGTTTTTTAACACCATATCTTGGAGGTAGGTGGGTTGGAAGCTTAGGATATGACTTTCGTGACGTAGTAATGTAAGATGCGTTATGGGTAGAGAGGAAGAGTAACTCCTTATCATTTTTGGTGAGGTACTAAAGGTCCATCTGGGGTCACCGGGGGTCAAACTCTGAAAAACCTTTGTTTTTAACATGATATCTCAAGAAAGGAAGCTCTGACAGTTCTCACACTTGTACATAGATGCCCCATATTGAGAGGAATAACCCTATTGTTTTCGGTGGAGGTCAAAGGTCACCTGGGGTCACCAGGGGTCAAACCCTGAAAACATTGTGAACACAATATCTTGAGTTAGGAAGCTTGGATGAATTTCATACTTAGTATGTAGTGCGTTATGGCAAGAGGAAGAACCCTATCTTTTTTTTGTGAGGTCAAAGGTCATCTGGGGTCACCGGGGTCAAAATCTGAAAACTTTGTTTACACGATATCTCAAGATAGAAAGCTTGGATAGATTTCATGCTTGGTATGTAGATGCGTTGTGGTGAGAGGAAGAACCCTATCGTTTTTGGTGGAGGTCAAAGGTCCATCTGGGGTCACTGGGGGTCAAAACCTGAATACCTTGTATGCACGATATCTCAAGGTAGGAAGCTTGGATGAATTTTATACATGGTGTGTAGATGTGTTATGGTAGAGGGAGAACCATATCTTTTTTGGTGGAGTTCAAAGGTCATCTGGGTTCACTGGGAGTCAAACTGAAAACCTTGTTAACATGATATCTCAAGATAGGAAGCTTGCATGAATTTCATACTTAGAATGTAGATGCGTTATGGTACAAGGAAGAACCCTGTTGTTTTTGGTGGAGGTCAGAGGTCATCTGGGGTCACTGGGGGTCAAACCCTGAAAACCTTGTTATCATGATATCTCAAGATAGGAAGCTTGGATAGATTTCATACGTAGTATGTGGATGCGTTTTAGTAAGAAGATGAACCCTATCACTTTTTGGTGGAGGTCAGAGGTCATCTGAGGTCACCGGGGTCAAACACTGCAAACCTTGTTAACACGATATCGCCAGGTAGGAAGCTTGGATAGATTCATACGTTTGTTAGTGAAAATATGAATGCTTTCATTTTTGGTGGAGGTCAAAGGTCAACTGGGGTCACAGGGGTCAAAAAGCAAAATTTTAAGAATTCCCAAGATCATCTCATGGGTTCACCAGAAGTCAAAATGCAAATTTTTCCAAGAATTCCCAAGATCAAATATGAACCTAAAATTATTTTTCCAATATGTTAAGATAGCACTTGACCAGTGACTGAAAGATATGGGACATCATGGCATTATTTGGAATAGAACATGTATCATCGAAACCTCAATGCATTTTTGCATTCTGGTTAAAGCCTTTGGTATGAATCGACCTGGGAATCGAACCCGGGACTCCCGCATGAGAGGGGAAATGCTCTACCTCACCCGGGAGGCCCCGGTGAGGGAGTAGCTGCATTTGTTGCTCAAAGTTAATTTGAAACCCCATTTTGTTTAATGCTTTTCCTTAAGTTTTTGTAAATCATAAAGGGCAATTGAACTTTTCGTGGTAGCTGACTACATAAGTTAATATAATTATCATTGTTATCAACAAGAACATTAAATACAGTGCAGTATGTGAAAGCAGCCCACTGAACCCAGTCACTCCCAAGACTGATCAAATGTCTATTTAGAGTTTGTCTCCTGTTTGATGTGCTGTGTTTACTTGTTAGCAAGTCTTTAGAAACCATGCTCAATTATCAGTAAGTATATTGAGGTTGCTGATATTTTTTTCAAATTTAACGTTAGTGATAGTGGATGTAGTAAACTGTATGCAGTTTGAAGATAACGCAAAAACATTATCACCCTCTTCTGATATCACGGAGCTGTGTACACACATTAAAGTATTTCCAGAGTGACATTGAGCAAACAGACAATACTACAGTAATTAGTGGCCATCGATTTTACCACCATTATCACTAGCATACAATATGTACCCTTTCTTCAGACCCCCATCTTCCCTCCCTCAAAGTACTTTCAACAAAAAGGTCAACACATCCACGGTTGAGAAACACAAACGTCAGCAGAGTTCAAGCAATGTTGCATGTTATTTTGCAAAAAAGTATTTTTTTTTTTTCACAGATTATTGGTTCCTCTGTCTCCCTCTACTTCCTGTCCCCACGCTTGACTATCGTCATGCTTGGCACAGTGCCAGTTATCATTATTATCGGTACCTTTTGTGGTGCCCTCTTAAGGCGATTGTCCCGCTCAGCTCAAGAACAAGTAAGTACCACTTCATAGATAAGAAACAATATGTAATAGCCACAGTGTTAAATGAACATTTTATTCATTTGGTACATTTTTTGTCAGTATTACTGTACTTATATTTTAGGCCTGCATTATTTAATCAAATACAGCCACAGAACAACAGTCTCATTTGGGAATCAAATTTGATTACTAACCCTGCTTTTATTTCTGATGCTACAAAGTAATAGCTTTGCATTTTTCCTTACCATTCAATCCAGTATGAAACCCCACACTTCTGACTTTTTTCCAAATGTGAAGAAGATGAAAGACATATAAAGTAAGGGAATTTCTTTTTGATTAAGATTTTTCAAAAGTTAAGTAATTTTTGAATATCTGTCAAGAAATTTCACCTTAGCAGACAAACTGTAAAGTCTGGAATACTTACTGTGAAATTTGGCCCTCGATTCTGCTCTAGTGCCGTCTCAAGCCGCAAAGGTGACCTGTCCTCCTTTTAGTGGGCAGCAGTTTGAGTGATTATGGTTTATCTCAGGGTTGATCAAAATATTAACCATTCACATCAAAGTGTGTTTCAGATAGTCAGAGTTTTTCTTGTACACTAAAACTTGTGTGATATCCTCGTTCAAAGCTGTAGAATATTTGGTATGCCTTCCATGAAAACGTGACGATGCTTTGCCTCAAAATGTTGCATTCAAGTTGGATAAGAACAGCTTTTGTTGAAAAATTCAATGTAGCAAACAGGTGAATGCAATAAGCAGTTGTTTATTCTCTCTGAAGTGGTTGCATGGAATAGGTCGTCATCAACAGACAGATGTATGCTCGAAGAAATTAATAATGTTAATGTAGGAATTCCTACCATTATGTATTCGCCTTTTATTGTCTTTGTCGTTAAAGCAGTTGCACAATTAAATATTTTACAGTGTTTCTCCAATCAGTTCATCTGTAATTAATATAAGAAGAGATATGGTTGGTATTGTAGAGATATAATAGTGTTATTAAACTTTTTGTGGTAAAGAATACATGTACTAAGGAAGTGGAAGATATGAGGATAGGTGGTTCGAAATTCCTGCTGCTCTGTTGTTCTGAAAATAGTGCTTTTTGTCCTGGAACAGGGAATGGAATTTTTAAAAAGCACTTTCCTGTGGAACAGTGTTTTGCTGGGACAACTGATTGTATTATTATCTGCTCAATAGCAGGCTCTGAAACAAAAATCCCATGTAAAGCCCCGGTCACATCATGCAACAATAATGGTTTGATATGATTATAATTTTAGCATAGAGAAAGTTGCCATGCAATTTCAATTGAGTGGTTAGACCAAAACTATTACTGAGTCAACTGTCTTCACAATATGGTTCACATTGTTTGAAGAGCTAAAAAAGACAAGATAAAATGATACGATAAAACTCAAAGCCAGTGAGGTGCTTTGTTTGCACATGACATAGCATCTCTCTCTCTGCTTGACAAACCATGACCAGCTGCCATTGTTGTAAAGTTACATTGTGCAAACACTGTATACATACAGGGTAGAAATAGAACGTTGCATGTTGTGTAAACTGTGTAGGCATAAGCCTGTTTGTAATACTCTTATTCTAGAGGAAGAGCCTGATTCTGTAGGACAAACTAATGTATGGCTTAGCAATGTGAACAAACTTAAGAGCTCGGATGTATAGGAAGTAAGTGGTAACCTGTTTGTTTTAAATGTTTGACTTGCGGTGATACTGTATAGCTTGCATAGCTTGTTTACAGGAGCATCTGGGCTAGGGTTCTTAACCTCAAGGGTTGGCTATTTAGTATTTGAATGGACTCGGGAGTTGCCTGTATCATAACTGACCTTATTTGTTCCTTGAAAGAAGGGATTAGTGATGTATAAAACCCGAATGAAAACTACAGAGATTGTGTAGAGTAGTCCTCTCAGTTTCATTATCCATCATTGCAGCCTAGTATATTAGTTTGTCTGACTTCTTAAAATTAGCATATAACAGACAAGATGCCTGTCAGTACTAGTTATGGTGTCATTGCTCACTACAGTACAGAAATGATAATGGTTATCATTAAATGATGCTGTTATCATTATGGTGTGACTGGGCCTTTAATTATTCCATTTGTATGAAAATATTTTCTCGCATCCATAATTAGCTTTGCAATTCATAGCTCCTTCACACAGCTGCTTGAACCTGTTTAATTCCTGTAGCTGCTCCAGAGTGCATACCATGTTTTTGAAAAGTGTTGATTTCCTAATGCAGATTCACATATTACTTTGTATGTTTAGTATAAGGTACAGCTTTCTTCGCAAACTCCATCTTGGGAGTGCACAAGCAGTAGTATACAAGTTAAAGAGCCTAGATGTATTTCTCTACACACATCCTCTTAATGGAATAACTGTAGGATAGTACTTTGATTGCTTGCTTCACAATTCTTTGTTAAATTTCATTTTTTTGTGTAAATTATCCATCCCATGGTTATGGAGGTACTTGATCAGTCAGGCAACATTGCTTTTGGCCCAACGAACTGTGCAGACATACTCACATACAACAGTCCTGATGAAATTTGTCACTGGCTTTTGTTTAAGGACAGAGATTTTGGGGTCAAAGTTTCATTTGCACAACTATGGTATAAACTTCAAAAAAAGGTCCTTATTTTGGAAGACAAATTGTTGTTGAGGTCATCCCATTTTTCATCATTTACTCAAGAGCACAAATATATTTCTGTGTATATTCTTCTTCTATCCCCACTCACTTTTAATAGTGTGAAGGATGATAACTTTTAGGGGAAAATTGTTATTTTATAACAGTGGCATAGCTAGATATTTTTTGTGCAGGGGCAAAAGCCAAAAAATTCTGACAGATTATTGTGATAGTTGTACGATTCGAAATTCTGGGGACCTTTTTTTTTTCTTTTTTTTTTTTTTTTTTGCTTTCCAGGCAATTTGGAGACAGACTCTACATTTACGTGTTGACATATCAATGTGTGATTGTGCTTAGAAACATAAAAACTGTTGTAAGTGTTTCAAGTGAATTGTTGTTTATTTCCAACAGAGACTAGAAATTTCTGACAGAGGCCTTGGGAGGCTTTGTGGGGGGGGGTGACCGCCCCCCTGCCCCCCCTCTAGCTACGCCACTGTTTTATAACTTTGAAAGGAGCACATGTATGGGTCTTTGACACCCTTTAAGTTGCGTATGTTTTGTACTCTTGTGAAATTGATGCAAACATGGATGGGCCCTTAATAAAATCGTTGGAAAAATAATTCAGCGTCATTTTGTTCTTGCAGACGGGTTTGTGTTAATTGAAATAAAAGGGATCCCTCTTCGTGACCCCATAATAAAACCGTTGGAAAAATAATTCAGCGTCATATTCTTCTTGCAAGCAACCAAGTTTGTTTTCTTGGAAAAAAAAGAACAAACTAGGAAATTGTATTATTTAAAGTCAAATATATTTATCCCATTTCCATTTGCATGAGCATTGCTTCAACTATCTTATAGCTTACACACAATAACATGAATGAGCTTTCTCCACAGTGTTCAGTGTACCTTATCTACTGTTCATGTGTAGGGGTGTAAGACTGAAAATATGGAAAAGCGAATTTTGATCCAGAACAGTATTTTTTAAAAGAAGGCAATGTTACATAAAACAGTGGCAAAAACAGTATATATAATTTCAACCATTGTGATAGTGCAGTAGTTTGGCAAGGTCTTGGCCAAGAGGGGTTTTTCATCCAAGAGCAATCTATGGCCTTTCCATCTGAAATGTTCACCACATTTGTTTCCAAAGAAACCAAAATTAATCTTTACGTTTAGAGTTGGCCTGCCATCTGACACGAGGCAGTAACATATCAGCCATAGGCTAAAGTTAACCACATTTGTTGTTGCTTAGGAATTTAAAACAACTGCCCTACAAGCCTTTAATTCAAAAATTGAAAGGGTAATCATGTGGTATACAGACAGGTCAGTCTTGTTAGTGTTTAACTGCAATGTGATAGTGTGGTGAAGATGTCGTAAAGAAATAAAAGGTATGATAGTGTACTGTGGTTAATGTTTGATAGTGTGCTAAAGATATGATAGTGTGGTAAAGATATGATAATGTGGTAAAAATATGGTAGTGTGGTAAAGGTACCACAGTGAAGTAAGGTATGATAGTGTGGTAAAATGTGATCATGTGGTACAAATATGATAGTGTGACACTTGGCTTAAAGGTTGATTAAAGAGAATCTTCTTTGCTGTGAACTGTATCTGGAACAAGTATCAGAATTTTGTGAAAATTATTTCTCCAGGACAAGAAGAAGTTTAGGAATGGCTATCAGGATGAGCTCAGCGGGTTATGGTTGTCATCTTTGTTTTTCAACTTTGACTTTTTTCTAGAAGTTAAGATCTACATTCATTGGGACTCCTTTGCAGAAATGTATGTCATTAAGCTGTACAAAAGCAGACAAAAGAATGGCTGTAGCATAGAAGGAAATATGTAATGTAGACAAATACACATGATGGGAATGCACAGGTTCTTTGTCTTGGAACTTGTGTTCTCTTAAAGAAATTTGTGATATTTTTAATATATACATATATCTGGTATGATATGAAATAATTTGACCTTGAAGTTAATTCCTAGCTAAAAGTATGTGAATAGAAAAACATGGAAAATGTTGGCAGCAGGATTTAGTGTCTAGGTATACAACAGTATGTATACACCACAAATCATAGTTGCATGTGCATTAAGTACAATTGATTTTGCAATCACCTTTTTAAAGACCTTTAAAGCTCAGGTCAAAAGGTGAGATTCAGTGATGCATTGGTTGCCGTAGAGGGCAGACAAACTTCAAGCTATAAGCTTGCATGTTTACAGTGGACATCAGATTACATATAGTACTTTGAAGTGATACTGAAGGGGGGGGGGGGGGATAGCTTCCTGGGGGAAAAATCTGTTTTAAGGAAGGTGAGATATACTTAAACACATTTAAGTTTACTGTATATGGCAATTTGTTATCTTCGGTGTGGGGGGATTTTTCAGGGGGCTCTGGACCCCCTTTCCCCTATTGGCTACATGGAGGGTATAGCTAAGTTAGGCATATGTCATGGGTTTGCTTGCCTTTCAACAATTGGTTCCCTAGTAAAATCAACTAGCCTATGTTACATGCAACCCCCCCCCCCCCTCATCATTTTTGTATGTAAAGAAAGTAAAGAGAGAGCAGTGTCATTTTGATTTTCAGCTGTGTAATCCAGCAGGCTGTCTTTGTCTGTGTTTCATGTACCCCCCGGTCATACAAACCTCTTTATTTAAATTTGCTTCATTTAATAAAAAAAGCATGTGCATTATAGCTGGGGTTCCCAGTTGAGGACCACCTCAAGTCTACAAGAGGAACAAAAATGCCTTGGTTGTTCTGCATATTTGCCACAAGGATCTGTGTGCATCACTCATTAGGTAATCTTGCATATTACAGGTTCCCAGGTAAAATCCTGGTGGAACCACTTGGAAATTTTCAGGGGACTTGACTTGTTCAGCATAGCTTTTCACGGTGATGCTGAGGAGGTTTAAATTGGTGAATTTTGATTGGGTATTTGATTGTCTGTTTCGGGAAGTTGGGAGCAATAAGTACATGCCTGCCTCATTAACATCTGAATACTAGTCGAAAAGAGGAGAATCTCACCGGTATTTATCCATGCTCAAACTCTGGTACAGAGTCCTTGATGGCTTCCTGACCTTCAAATATTGAATTTGTCTCCTCCACTGGTCAGTATATTGATTTTCATGTGCTAACAGTCACAGCTGACATAATGAATCCTCTTTTATATCTTTACTAGGTCTCAAGAGCAATGTCTGTTGCTGATGAAGCCCTGGCCAACATTCGTACAGTCAGAGCATTTGCAATGGAACCTCAAGAGGGGGCGCTGTTTGAAACAGAAGTCAAAAAAGCAGAGCGATTAAACAGTGTGTTAGGCTGTGGTATAGGCATCTTTCAAGGTTTCAGTAATTTATTTCTGAATGGTAGGTACAGTATTTTCACCAGTGCTGTAGGTCTCCAGGTCTAGGCTTATCTTTAGGCTGGCATCCAGACAGATATTTGTGGCCTTGACCTCAGCCTCATAGGCTAATGTCTGGGCTCCCACTGGCCTCTTAAATTCAGTTGTTGTCACTCAAGGCCAATACAAAGTGGGCTGCAACATAAGGTGACCATATTTTGGGGGTTCAGATCAGGGGTGCTAGTAGACCAGACACCGTGTTAGCAAACTATACATGGTTAGTGTGCAGTTAGCTTCAGTAGATGTGTGCATGCAGACCCCTAGCTTCAGTGAAAAAGGGGCAGGGGGGAGGAACATTAGGAGGGCAGAATTTGCGCGCGCGAAGCGCCGCGCACCATTGGCCGGGGGTCCAGGGGCAGTGCCCCGGTGGGGGACCAGGGGGCGAAGCCCCCAGAAGCTCCTGGGTTTTAGCTTCTCTCTCAACCCAGAATATGGTCTTTTTTACCTTTCAACACCCATAGACTGGAAGAATCTAAGCCACAGAATATGCAGATTCCAGACCCTAAGTTTTTAGCCAAGTGAAAAATGTGAATGTAAGATAGATATATGTATTATTTTGTCTTTACCTTTAATATTTCTTGACTGCATATTAATTACTAAATTAATACTACAGACTACATACTGTTTGTATGGGCATGTGGTTTTGAAAGTGAAATTTATCTTACACATCCCCCTCTAATTATTGGCAAATGATGTGCAGTTTTAGTATACAAAATAACCTTTGTTAGCTTACACAAAATATATGAAATCTTTTTCTCTGGAAAACAACAACATATTTTCATAACATTAAAGTCATATTATTATCAAGTGTAGCAGCATCAAACTGAAGCAGCAGCATTTGGGAATATATCAATGTTTGATAGCCAAATTACTTAGTACATTGTTTTAAGGTCCTCATGTGTCTTCAGAGACACTGGTTGTTACTGACTTACGCGTACATACGTACATTTTTGAGACAAACGAGCCGATTCAAAAATTCAACATGAAACCACTGAATTATATTTAAACCCTGTTTCACCTCTTACCAATCTCCCGTAACGTGGTGATTGTGATTAAGAAATCACCCATTAATTATCTGGATCTTACATGGCAACCCAGGTTTTACCCATGTGATCGCTGGCCCAGAAGTGTTCACTTGACAGCCTGTTTCATTTTGTGGAATGTCATATTACAGTAGTCCTACTCCTTTGCGAAACCGCTTAAGTTTTGAAAGACCAGACTTTATTGTTTCAGTGCATACACAGCCGAGGAAAGTGGGATCGCATCTATGACAGTCCATGATTGATTACATAATCTGTCAGTCAGTAAAATGTTGTCATTCACACAAATTTCGCAGAACTGATTATTAATACGTAACTCAGTAGCTTGCTTTAGCTGAGGTTATGGCGTGTTTGTTAAAGACGATAAAAAGTGAAATTCCCACGACTCTAAAGAATTTTCATACTTTTATTTTATACCAGCACTGCTATTATAGGCTAATTGTAAACTTGGAAAATATGAGGTCAGGTAGCTGTCCACAACGTCCGCCATTTACGTATATTTGTCACTCACTGGTGTTTGCGGATTAGATGCAGTTACTGCTTTGTATGAAAGTTTTCGAGTGCTGTAAAAATGCCTCGCATTTAAATTAAACTTTATACAAGAGCCCCGATCATCATGCAATCGGGCGGTCGAAGTGTACATTGCATTCAACTTCTAAATTTCAGGCACATAAAACTGTTGCTCAGTTATGCCTCCACCTTATCTCCCATCATGAACGTTCTCTCCGTTATGCTGCATTCAACCTTCCCCCTACCCTAAAATGGAGGAACAAGGGGCGTATAAGTATTCGTGTTTACCCATTTGCAATGTGTGATTTCGCTGTAACGGAGCAGTGTCGCGATCAAGTCACTGAATAGTTTGTTGATAACGATGTTCACCTGTGTACTATGTGTACACGTGTACCATGCAACTCAGACTACATCTGTGAGACTGAGCGTTTGGGGAAGCCATCTTTACATGTAATGAGTAGCCTTCGGCTGGGCCCCAGCTAGCCTAGCTGCCCACACTCATTGGTTGGTTGTAGTCCGCGAGCATAGCTGCAAGCTTTGTAAACACTGAACTGGTTTACGAAACCCGCCCAGCAACTTCGCTACTCCATGTCAAGCCAGTGCATACTGTATAGACCTCGCTTAGCTTCTTGCAACCTTTTCCCAGAAAATAGCGTAGACAACTTTACTAAATTATGCCATAAATATGCGAGAAACTTTTCCTAAATATAAGATGCTGAGTTTGGCGTACGGCGAACAGCGGTATGATTTGCGCAAGTGCAGTTGAGAGACTGGAGTTCGAGACAACAGGCGTTAACCTACAGTACGTACAGCACGTGAGAAAGATCACTCAGATGCGAGCGTTTTTCCACACTGTACGTATGCGGAATTTTTGAAGGCTGGTCGTTGAATTAGCCTTCGTAGCGGATCTCCGGGCTTCTGACACACAACATTGTCGTATTCCGTAGCTACAAGCTGAACAAACAACTTTGGGATTGCAGGTCAATGCATGGTGCTTCGATAATAGATTGCAATGTGAAGAACACGCTGTACGTTTCTATCAATAGTAAGCATAACCACTGACATATAAACGTGTTCACCTGTCTTGTCTCTGCCGTTTTAATAATTTGGCGTTCAATAATTTGGCGCAGTGCAGAGCGGAAAATTACAAGGGCGGCTGAAAGAAGGGGCAGGGCGGGGATAGGAAGTCAAGAGAAGGGGCAGGGCGGGCGAAAAGAGGGGCGGGGCGGGCCGCCCCTGTGAAACAGCGAAGCTAGGGCACTGGCATGATCACATCAGTAATAGAAAATTAGTAATGCTGTAGACTTTCAATGTTTGTGATTGCAGGTATCTGTTATTTAATAGCCTGGGGTCTATGTAGGTTGTGCTTGGATGCTCAATGTATGTCTCAACGATGTTGGTGTAATACTAGGCCTATAATACTAGCTGGCCGGCCGTTCAGCTCCTGTTCAAAAGGTACACAGTAGGCTACACAATCGACAAAATATTGCTTACAACATTATAATAATGTCTTGGGAAATTTCAAATTTCAAGGACATCTGCTCAAATCAGGGACAGTTTTGGGGACACTCGTTAATTGGGGACAGAACACTGGATTCGGGGACTGTCCCCAAAAAGTTGGGACATCTGGTCACCTTACTATAACATGGCTGAAAAATCCCATGCAAAATTGTAATTTTTTACTCCAAGATTTACACATGCCAATGTGTAAGAGGACACGTTACTGAGTTTGTCCCGTATGGTATCACACCAAATTATATCGACTGTTACGCAAACATAGGTTAAGGTCTGTTGCATTGTAAATTATATCATTGTAGGGTTACGTGGCCCTGAGGGTGTGGTCTAAGCCTCAGAAATTGTGGCTTCAAGTCCTGTACTGTGATGGGCTTGTCATGCATGCTAGCTTTTTATCCTTTTTTAGCTTTTATATTCTTAGTCTTGGTTGTGATGTAATGCTGGTTGCCTTAGCAACTGGATGACACTTTTACAGATTTACATTGCTGCTCATACAGGTAGCCTTGCTTATCACCCAGTGGTATAAAACAGTGAGTGTGAAGCTAAATGGTTATGCATGTGTAGAAACCCAAACTCTTCTGAAAACTTTGCCATTTCCAATAGATAAGTAAAAATAACAGCAAGTATGGCTCTTACTGTTGTGAATAGCTGGTCCAAAAAATATCTCCATAACATCTTTCCCAAACTATGGTAAAAAAAAAACATAAATATTGATCCTTAAAATTTACTAAAACCAATGGCCAGTGATGTTGAATCCATTTTATTAACAGGTCTAGTTCTAGGTGTGGTCTATTGTGGAGGCTACCTCATGTCTAGTGGAACACTACAGGCCGGTCAACTCATGTCTTTTCTTGTTGCTGCCCAGTCCATTCAGCGGTCAATTGCTACTATGTCCATTCTCTTTGGCCAGGCTGTCAGGGGTATTAGTGCTGGAGGACGTGTCTTTGAGGTAAAACCAACAACTAGTGGAAGTTATAAAATGTCTTCTTCATCAGTTTTGAAGGTAGATGCCATCAACATCAGAGTTGTCTGGTACTCAAACCAGACTTATGAGTACATTCTTGTACTCAAGTTTTAGCACACCTGCCTATACACATACTCCTGAGAATGGATTTGTTCTTGTATTAATACTCACATACTTTGAAAGTTAGGCATTGCACTAATACAAAATATTGTACATGTGCTCATGACAAAGGCATTTAGAATATTTATAGATTACACTCAAAGCATTTTCCTCCTACATTTCTTTAAAATTGCTAATATTCCAAACACTTTTGACTAGGCTTGGGTGGCTTCAACTTTTTAAAGTCAGGTAAATGTTGCCATAAAAGGAGGGTTAAGCAAAAATGTACTTTTCGTATGTGAAAGAGGAATTAAATCTATGCATTTTGGTGAAATTTTCATTCAAATCGGACTTGTATTACTCGAGATATCAGCAACAGAAGTTACAATATTTGTGACCCAAAGGCAAGTGGAAGTTATATTAGTAGGCAGCTCCCTGATACCACTTCCTCACATTGATAAGGAATGCTTTGTTTCCTTTGTTTATTCAGTCTGTTGTGTTGACCTTGCAATTAATAGGGATAGGACCTCCCATGGGGAATGTGAAGTTTGTAATTTTTCCATGCCTCTCATGCAATCACATTGCGATAACATTCGATTGTTGAGGAGAAAATTTGTGATAAATTTAAAGAAAAACAAAAGACTGCTCATTAATGTGAGGGTATGACATATGTGCTTGATTCAAGTTCACTTTGTGTTGAAAATGTGACAACTTTATCTGCTGGTATCTTGAGAACCACACGTCAGATTTCAATGGAAATTTCACCAGATTGCTTAGAATAAGTACCCCTCTAATATATCAAAGCTTGATAAGGCGAGATATCATGCCTGAAGGCGTTTTCCAAATTAAACATTTAACACACTATATTTAAACAAAAGAATGCCTTCCATTTGTGTTTTTGGCCTCAACTCTAGGAAATGGTGGTGCTTGACTACAATAGGTCATTTCTGGTAAGGAGAAGTTCTGTAGATTCACCTGCAAAGCTTAAATACTTCAAAAACGAAGCCTGCCCTCAAAAAGACTCAACATGATAAGAGTTAATTGTAGCGACTCTGAATGGAATCACAACACCTAGAATCACATCAGAACTGCCATAGGCACGTATGGAATATCAGCTACAGGCTGTGTAATACTAAGCAACATTACAGGCTTTTCAACAGCCGAGGTATAGGCTGTCAATACACTACAGGCTTTTCAGCAGCTGAGGTACAGGCTGTCATATACTAACCAATATTACAGGCTTTTCAACAGCTGAGGTACAGGCTGCCAAGTACTAACCTGACTATTAATCTAACTAACCTAACAGCTGAGGTACATGCTGTCAAATACTATTAAATCTACACTACAGGCTTTTTAACTGCTGGGGTTCTGAATTGGCGATGTCAGAGAATCTTAGCGTTTAACGACAGAGAAAAAGAGTGATCTGAAAAAGATTTAGGCTATTAAGATCCAGTTTTGTCACATTTCCTTAATTTGTAGAAAAGTACAGAAATTTAGATCTTTAAATGCACAAAAAGATGTAATTTTGTGTATGTTTGTAACAGAACTGAAAATCCTTAAGGTGTCACAAATATATACAAGGTAAGTAGAGGTGATACTTGACTGATGACCAGGAGTATCAACTGAAGTAGAATCAGGTGACCTACCAATCGTACTGTTTGCTTTCATCTAGGGTAGATTCCTTTGTTCAAGGTGGAGGCCCTTCACAAGATGGGCGCAGCTTCGAGATGAAGCATGAATTGTGGGGTCACCTACGGAGAAAGAGAGAAAAACAACGAAATCAATTTGTCGAGAAAGACTTAACAAAGTTTGCCATTTGAGAGATGAAATAGTATGATATTTAAATCAATATCAGGAGATTAAAAATTGTTTATTGAATTTTTTTTTTTTTTTTTTTTTTTGTGGAAATAATGTTTATTTGTCTGGTCTCCTGTATGCCTTGAAAGCTAGGTATGGTACCCTTCTCCAAGACGTTTTACAGGTGACAGCGCAGGCAGACACAGTGTACACTTAAATTAGAAGCAACAAACCAGATATAGCCAAAATACAAAGTAAATACAAAGGTATAGATACGTCCAAAGTATTTACATAGGGACATGTTTGATTGAAGGTATACCAAGAATGGAAAGAAGAAAAGGATGAAAGGCTGATGGAAAAAAGAGCAAATGTGGAAGTAAAACAACATCCAAATTACAATTCAGTTTGGTTTGGTTTAAATAATTTTGTGTTTACCCTTGTTGGGTTTGTTGAAGAAACTTAAAATTTTAACTCTACAGCAAAGGTGTAGCCAAGCATTTACTCTAAGTGTAGTAACTTTATACCCATAAAAGCTTTCTATACATCCAATGTTTCAAGTTTTACTAGTGAAACTGATATTGATCGAACCTTCAATTCCATTAAAAATGTTGATGCCAAAGAAAACATATCTTGTTTTAGGTAAATACTAGGTAAATTTTCGCAGTTACAATATTAAGTAATTGATCGTTGCCTATTTGTTGTAGAAAACATTTATTATTGTTAATCTTGAGTCGACATAAACAGTAAATTCATCTTACACTTGAGTAGATGCTGAATGCAACATTTATGGACAATTTGTTTGAAGCAAACCAGTCATAAAACTTTCAGTGCCCTTCAAAATCAATTTTAATTGCCTCTAGTAAAAACCCGTTGGTCATCAGCAAAATGAACCAAGGAACACTTTTCTGGAGTTTTATGAGTCTCTTAAATTATGATAAGCCTTATCCTGTATTATATCTTGGTCTCATTTGTTTAAGTTTTCATTTGAAAGTATTTGTAAATTTATGCTTTGACATCGCCGAATACAGGGTGGGTATTAAATCAGTGACACACATTTGTCACAATTACAAAACTGGAGAGTAAATGGGATACATAGTAAAAGTTTGGGATCACCATAACTTGCCTTGTATTTAATAGTTATTGTAGTGAGACCAATTTCATTTTACTAGAGTGTAAGGGCAACCACAGTTTTTCATCTACCAGTATCTTTGTAGCGACCATAGTGATTAACTTTCAAGGTATGGTATCACAAAATGCAAGCTGACATGGCTAATTCACCATGGTGCCTTTCCTTACCATAGACAAGCCAGAAGGTCTTTGTGCATCTTGTTTTTAGCAAATTTGACCCAGCTGTTTCCAGTAGTCACATTTGCAACAAGTCATTCCACTGTGTGGTCTAGTCAGTTATAGCTATCAAGTGTGACTCTGGTCATGTCATACTTGTAACAAGTCTCTCCACTATGTGGTGAAGTCAGTTACAGCTACTTATTGTGACTCTAGGCATGTCATACTTATAACAAGTCATTCCACTATGTGGTCAAGTCAGTTATAGCTATTTATTGTGACTTTGGTCATGTCATACTTGTAACAAGTCACTCCACTATGTGGTCAAGTCAGTTATAGCTAGTTATTGTGACTATAGTCAAGTTAGAGCTGTAACAAGTCACTCTGCTGTGTGGTCATACAAGTCAGTTACACTATTAAAGTGACTCCAGTAAAGGCATAGCTGTAAAAGGTTACTCCAATGTGTGGTCAAACCAGTAACAAAGCTACTACAATGACTCGGATGAAGTAATTTACTCACATCACTGGGTTGTTTCAAAGGGGAGATTTCTGTGTTATTTTGTCACATAACTTTCGAGGCTCTTACTCCAGTCATGACGTTTTGTTACATTGCTACCTGCCTCACGTAGGATGGAAGATTTCTAATTGCATTGAATGTCATTGTTGATTCGTTGCCATAGGCAGAAGGAATCTATGCGATGGTGATGTCGTGTGTGTGTGTGTATGTGTGTGTGTGTGCCTTAGCTTGTAAACACGGTATCTCAAGAAGGGTAACTGAGACTGAGCTCATACTTGTTGTGTGGGTTGGTCATATTGAGTAGATGATCCCTATTGTTTTTGATGGAGGTCAAAGGTCATTTGGGGTCACAGGAGGTCAAAAGGTCAAAACCTTGTAAACACGATATCTCAAGAAGGGTAACTCCGAGGGATCTCATACTTGGCAGGTAGGTTGCCCATATTAAGTAGATGATCCCTATTCCTTTTGGTGGAGGTCAAAGGTCATTTGGGGTCACAAGAGGTCAAATAGTAAATACCCTGGAAATTGCTTGTAAACACGGTATCTCCAGAAGGATAAATGTGAGGGATCTCATACTTACCATGTTCATTGCCCATATTGAGTAGATGATCCCTATTGTTTTTGGTGGAGGTCAAAGGTCATTTGGGGTCACCAGTGGTCAAAAGGCCAAAGCATTGTATACACTATATCTCAAGAAGGGTAAACGTGAGGGATCTCATACGTAGGATGTGGATTGCCCGTACTGAGTAGATGACTCCAATTATTTTTGGTGGAGGTCAAAGGTCATTTGGGGTCACCAGAGGTCAAAACGTCAAAACCTTGTAAACATGATATCTCAAGAAGGGTAACTGTGAAGGATCTCATACTTAGCATGTGGATTGTCCATATTGAGTAGATGATCCCAATTATTTTTGGTGGAGGTCAAAAGTCATTTGGGGTCATCAGTGGTCAAAAGGTCAAAACCTTGTAAACACTATATCTCAAGGAGGATAACAGTGAGGGATCTCATACTTAGCATGTGGATTGCCCATATTTAGTACATAATTCCTTTTATTTTTGGTGGAGGTCAAAGGTCATTTGGGGTCACCAGAGGTCAAAACGTCAAAACCTTGTAAACACAATATCTCCAGAAGGATAACTGTGAGGGATCTCATACTTACCATGTGGACTGTCTGTATTGACTAGATGATCACTATTGTTTTTGGTGGAGGTCAAAGGTCATTTGGGATCACTAGTGGTCAAAAGGTCAAAACCTTGTAAACATGATATCTCAAGAAGGGTAAGTGTGAGGGATGGCATATTTAGCAGGTAGGTTGCCCATATTGAGTAGGTGATCTCCATTGTTTTTGGTGGAGGTCAAAGGTCATGTGGGTCACCAGAGGTCAAAAGGTCAAAACTTTGTTAACATGATATCTCAAGAAGGGTAACTGTTAGGGATCTCATACATAGCTTGTGTATTGCCCATATTGAGTAGATCATCTCTATTATTTTTGGTGCAGGCCAAAGGTCATTTCGGGTCACCAGAGGCCAAAATGTCAAAACGTTGTAAACACGATATCTCAAGAAGGATAACTGTGAGGGATCTCACACTTGACATGTGGATTGTTCATATTGAGTAGATGATCCCTACTATTTTTCGTGCAGGTCAGAGGTTATTTAAGGTCACAAAAGGTCAAGAGCAAGTAAACATATTTCAAGGAGGATAACTATGAGGGATCACATACTTAGCCTGTGGATTGTTAATATTTAGCATGTAGGTCATTTTAGGTCGCAAGATTTCAAAAGCGTTTAGCCGTATTAACATGATATCTCAAGTAGGATAACTGTGAGGGATCTCATGCTTCTCATGTTGGTGATTGTTACAATATATCAATATGGCAAGGAATCACTAAGCCTTTTGGCTTTCTGGTTTCATTTTTGAAGACAATTAAGTCTTCTAATATTTATGTTTACCCTATGGTTGCTTGGTTACTCTGAGAAATGATCTCTCATAATTTGAATGATATGCTAAGATGTAGGGAGGACTGTTCTCTGTTGTGATGTCTCTTTGTTCTGATGTCTGTATATTCTGACAAGTCTCCATTGAGGTCAGTTTAAGGATAAGGATTGGAGTAGAACCTAAAACTTATCCCAACACGGGTCTTCATGCACACTTGTGACAATATGGAGACACCGGAACAAAGAGAAGTCTGAACATAGAGCTGTAACCAACGTAGCAACTGCTTTTGCTTCCTTACAGTTTATTAAACTGGATCCATCAGTAAGGTTGTCTGGTGGTGTCACCATCCCATACCACAGTCTCTATGCAAATGTTGAGTTCTCCAATGTACACTTCAGCTACCCATCCAGACCAGAACAGGTAAATAGCTAATTGAGAATAACTTGTTAGTTTTACAAGCGATGAAGGTTTGAAGTTTGATCAAGGTCTAACAAACAGCAAAAGCTTGATTCTTGCCATTAGTGTATCATCTGTCATAAACAGTAGGTCAATGATCTTATGGCTTGAATCCGATCATTTCGAAAGATCTGATTTATTGTGAGCTGCTAAGTTGAGCAACCACTTGGTATGGGCCAGGTCACACTCTGGCAATGGACCATCTCAATTCTTGACTGTTGGCCTGATCAATTAATGGCCAGGACCAAGGTCAATTCATGGCCATAGGATCAATAAATCCCAGGGCCCTGTTTCATAAAGAGTTAAGATCTATTTTAACTTTGATCTTTTATGCAATAGTCCTTCTGAAATCAAACTTAAGAATGATCTTGACGTTTTACTAAACATGGCCCAGATCAGAACCTCACAATGGACCTCATCATATTACCATGTGTAAGTTACATCAGCTTGTAGCAGTACTGTCCATATGTGTCTTTCACTAATTGTAACAAAGCAAGTCTTTATCAGGGAGGAAGTAACCTGCTGAAACTGTAGATTCTAAGGTTTACAAGTTATCGTTTTGTTTCGTTTATTGTTTTTTCGCTTTACATATATACAACAAAATAAAGAATATGACTTTTACATAGGAATTTATGTACATACATAAGCGAAAGGAAGTACACAAAAACCCCAGAGGGCTTGAAAACGTGCACTCCCTATAAAGAAAGAGAAAAGCAAAACAAGCAAACAAGTAGACATGACTCTTGTGATTCTTTCATAGAAAGTAAACCTTGAAAATTCTTACTTGACTCAGTGTGACAATACCAATAGGAAATTTTAAGTTGGTATAAAACATTCATGTTAAAGAAGTTTAGTAAAATGACATTTAACAATCTAGGAGAAGGAGGTTTGTTTGTTCTTCCAGCTTTTATTTATTTTCTTTTATAGATCTATGTCAAGAGTTGCTACTCGTAGATCTCCATTCTTTGTAGTATTTCAAGCACAAGTGTTATTGGTCGCACCTATGCTGGTGCAACAATTAATTTGCTGATAGGAATGTTCTTTTATTGCAAGTCTGCTATGCTCTTAAACTATATTCAGAATTACTCCTCAGTGCCTGAAATGCGACTCGCTACTAGGCCACTAAACATGAACAGGCACAGTAGCATTAAAAGTATTTAGTCAGGTCACAGGTTTCTCCCTAGCTATGCATTTCTCTTATAAATCGTTGTTTGTATGGGGTCGGTCGGTCATCTGGGTCTTTTCCGTTACCCTAGCAACTTTGGAGTGAAAACAACAACTGATTGCAGTATGACTATATGGGAACACTTAACGTGATACACTGGTGGAGTGAAAACAATCCCTGGACTACACTATGTGCCGAATACATTGCCAATACGTTGTTTTCACTCCAAGACACTGTTGTCATGGGGAAGTGACATGACACCGACCGACCCCATTGACAGTCATCCTCATCTCTCTTTTAACTGTTTTTCCAACAGAAAGTCCTGGATAACTTTTCTCTCAGCCTCCCCAGGGGTAAAGTAGTGGCTATATGTGGACCATCGGGGGCCGGTAAGGGTTGCAAGCTGAACTCACAGAGATTTCAACAGATGTATATTTGTTCCTTTCTTCTTATTATGGCTTCACATTTGATTAGCAGGCTTCTCTGGAGTGATTGTCATCAAAGTGCAATTTTTCAGTGGCATGTCATTGAAATCTATTTCATGGAGCATGAACATAGATAAATTTTAAAAAGGAAATATAGAAGGCACCATGCTGAATTTCCAGTTTTACTCAGGACATTACCCAGACATGTTCTGTGACAAATGTAAATTCATTTTAAAATTTCTACAACTGTAAAGTTCTGGGAATAGCATGACCACACAGTACCACTTCTTAGTGTTGACTGATGGTAAGACCAATGTTTTGTGCAAAATGGGTAGGTCGTCTGGTGTTTTGTAAAAGATCTGTGAAATTTAATGTCTACCCCTGCCTCTGAACCAATTCTGTAGACACCAGAAACACTCAGCTAGTTTGATAGCTTTGGTTTTAAAGAATGTTAAGGTCATGCATGAAAGTGATGATGAAAAACTTCTAGTTTTGTATGTCAGGTCAGTTACAGATTTAAATACCTCACTCCATCTGAAGAAGAACCATCATTATGACAAAACTGCATCCATAAGTTTGTAGCACTTGAGGTTTGGCAGCTTCCAATGCTCTTTGTTATGTAAAAGAGACTGTGTACTCACTTTTCAAACTAAAAGATTTTAACAAACCAATGAATTTTGTAATCTTGTCCACAAAAAGTAGAATTTTTGACAGATGGTCAAAACTTTGACCCATAAGCATTGCCATCTGCTCATATATTTCTCTGTATCCATCTTCTTGTATTACCATTGCTTTACGTATGTATGTGAATATTTCTGTTGGACAGCCATCCTCATTTGGCATCCAGAATGGTCTCCAAATTATGCTTCATGTGAATTGAACTTCTGTATAGGCATTAATTGCACAAAAGTCAACACTGCACTATAAAAGAACTATATAGTTTGACTTTAAACCTTTCGTATTTTCACCTCCTGTGACCTCGGATAATTCCGTTGACCTCCATGTAAACTGTACTGACAGTGTTACTGATGGAGTACAGAATCTCTTTTGCCCCTTAAGTGTCATGGAGACATTGTAGGAATTTTTGCAAAGAAAATACCTATTGAAAATGAAACCCCATCCTCTGTCCCCTCCCCCACCCGCCTCAACCAAGAAAAAGAGGAAAAGGCAAAAATTATGTGTATTTGCTTTGAAACATTGCAAGGTAAAATAACATCAGAAGTGGCCAAATTCAGTAATTTTGGCATTCATTCAAAATGCCAACCTGGTAAGAGTGATTTCAATCCTTCATCTAGCATGCTGCTCTTTTGCAGGTAAATCCACAGTAGCTGCACTTTTAGAGCGATTCTATGATTTGGAGGAAGGAAGTATAACGATTGATGGTCATAGACTTGAAAAGCTTGACCCTTCATGGCTGCGAGGTCAAACCATTGGCTACATTAATCAGGTAAATGAATACACAAGTATTAACCTTTACATACAAGTTTTAAACTTGTGGGTTGTGAGTAGGGGTGTGCATGCTTCAAAAAACCAGCATTTGAAACATTGGATGCCTTTATATTTGTTTTCCTTTTTGTCTTTCTTTGAGAGAAATGTAGCATAACAGTAACAGTGTGGCAAATGGTTCCTCATTGATAGTGTGACTAGTTCAAACTTAAACCCTGTCTTCTGATGTTGTGCAGTATGAACCGCATTAAGTTTAATATAAACATAATTTCTTTTGTTCCTGTTCTCTTTATTTTTCTTTTCATTCCTTTTCCATTTTCAATTGAACATAGATCATTGTATATTTTTAACAGCAGTATTACTGGATTTTTACCTATGTCATGAATTTGCCTGTATAAATTGTCTCAGACAAAGTTGAAGGATTCTGCACTGTCCAGTTTCTCATGTGCTCCAGAGTAAAATATAAATACAAAATTATCAAGGATTTCAGAATTTACTGCTTTAGTTTTGTTCATTCCCCTGTTATTTTAGGAACAATATGAAAAATCTTCCTATGGAGAAACATTGTCAACAGTTCTTATCACTACTTATTAGGCACCGATCCATGCATATGACAGCCCTGAAGGTGTATCAAAATTTTCATTTGAGGGCAGTTCATCTCAGATTATACTGGACGTGATCCAGCTTTTTTAAATAACCACGAGCAATTTACACTTTATGACAGTACTTCTTGCCAGGCAGAATTTGCTGTTCATAAACGTAATTACCCTATGTTGCTGAGCTATTGCTATACCAGAATGGCCATCAAAGCTATACGTAGTTTTTGCTTACTTAAGCTTGCTTTGGGTATGTAAACTGCGAACTGCAGTATTCCCCTAAAAACTGCAGAAGCTGTGACAAATATTGGTAGAAGGGAAAGTATACATCATGAAAATACAGCTAGCCTTTTCTGCTATCTCTTACAGCTGCAATTCTGTTAGCAAACATTTGGAAGCTACTTGATTTGCCAATCTTATATGGGAGTTGCAGAATGTGAAATTAATGAATATTCAAAACATTAACAGCTTTTCCTAAACCTGGTTTGTTGATGTCTTACTTAGGAACCAACACTCTTTGCAACATCTGTGATGGAAAATATCAGGTATGGGAAGGCAGGAGCAACTGATGTTGAGGTAAGTAGTGATGAAGACGACAGAAATTTGCATATGTGAGGAGTTAATTATATGTAGAAACAATATTTAAATCAAAGGTACAACACAACAGTCAGAATAATTAGCTCTAGAGATAATTCTTTCAGGCTGCTGGAGTTGGTCCAATCCACACTCATAGGATATTGTAAAACCTGAAATTTACAAATGCCATTTCTTCAATTTTGATACACATTTTGCAGTATGTTTGTTAATAATTATAAGCATTGAGGTATCTTCAGTCACAGTCACAGAAACTGCAGTCTGCAAAAACAGTAACTAGTCCCCTTCAATTCAAAATCTACAGTTCAGGTTTTCAATCTGCAAGTCCTCTAAAGTGTTATAATAATATACCAGCCTTAAAATTTCCTTGAGTGTTTATTCAAGTCACTCCAAAAGCCCATTTGGCCTCATTAATTGCCCTTTTAAAGTAGGTTAAAAAGACAGGAAGAAATAATTTCACTATGTGCAAAACAGTGAAGTGCTAATGTATTGTGACAGATTTTGACTGTGTTTATTGAAATACTGATCTTTCAGAGTAATATTGCTAATTTAGATTACATGTTTGAAATCATGTTTCACATTGATATGTAAAATGTGAGGAAAGACTTGTTTATGTAATATTGATGCCTGGGAACACCTTGGATTTTGAAATATGAAAAGTTTAATGAACCTTTATGATAAATTAAGATGAAACTCATTTCCTTGTCAAACAGGCTACATATATTTCCTTGTTATATATTTTGGGAATCATATTGAAAGTTTGCTTATATCACCCTGTATAAACTTATAATCATAACATATTTCCTCTCTACTTTTATTTTTTTTCTTTCTGTTTTACTTCCTTTGAAAATCTGTGCTCATTTAAAGTGGACAGCAAATTGAATTGTTCAACAAGAAAAGTAAATATCAGTTAAGCTTTTGTTTATTGATTTCTTTTTTTTTTAATACAAGCTTTAAAGTTATATCCAGTGAAATTCAAGGCACTAAGTTTCTGAGTCTTGTTACATTTGTTACATATAGAGGAATACCACACACATCTTAGAGCCACCTTCCAACTGCTGAAGCAAAATTAAGTGCTATATCAAGTCTGTCTTCTTAAAATAACATGTCAGCAGATTTATTTATGTGTCTCAAATTATTCATCCTTAAAGTTTGACCATTTCTGAGATAGTCTGTTAGCTCTGCAATAAATATGATGCAAAGTGTTGTACAGTGTAGGTATTCCTGACTGTCAGTAGAATTGACGCTAGTAAGTGGTCTCTAAATTACCTGCCAACTTCTTTGCAGTTTGGTATGCAGTGTGGCATATGGGATGTCAGTATTATATCTGTCCTTGAAATGAAGGTTGATAAAGCAAGTAAAATAATGTAAATCTAGTAGGTGGATCTTTCCTGCATGTTGTGTTTTTCTGCGCTAGGATAGTGGGGCATACGTGCAGCCCAACCATATATGCCTATGTGGTTAGATTGGAATGGAAGATATTCTATACACATCCTTAACAATTTTCCGCCGTGTGTGGCGTAGCTTCTTCGACCCACCCTTTATGTTTGAAGTTTGATCCATGGTTGAGTCAAGAGTATATGTGGAAATTGTTTCCAATTGTTTCTTCCAATACAGAACATAAGGCACAACTAAGTGACACAAGCTTCACAAGTTACCCAAGCTTCATTGATTACACACAATAGATGTCAACATAGCCAGCTGAACTGTCAGTCCTGTGGTCAGTAGAAAAATCCTGTAATGAACAGTTGTCAGTCAGAGGCTAGAGTGGGAGAAAAGGGATATTAATGTCACCTACCTTGATTTACATCTGCTCCTTACTTTATGCGGCTGATTATTTGTCATGGGAGCAGATTTACTTACTTAATAGTAAGAGAGAGTGATGTTTAGATGTGAAGGAGAAATTTTGCTTTAAAGATCTTTAGACATGTGTTAAAATGTCACACCTTCCTGTTTGATGTAAAAAACATTAAAAACTTTAAAAATAGTCACGATTCCCATCAAAATTGATCAAAACTGACCATTTTAAAAGACAATCATTGTTTTAGCTCTTATATCTTGAGTAAACATGAACTACATATGCAAATTTGTGACATGGAAAGAGTTACCCAAGAGGCATGTGTTATGCTATCCTTTGTTTGTTTAATCTTCATTTCAAGGACAGTAATAATGATGGCATGCCCAGGAGGGGTTTATTTTGGAAGTATTTATTACTATTAAAATGTCTGGATTTAAAAGCAAACTAGAGACCAGCTGGTATTAAAGTAATTTACATATAATTTATATAGGATTCACAAAGGAAATTGAGACCCTGTGCAACACTCCACATCACAATTTAGCATAGCTAATGAGTTATCTCAGAAGTGGTCAAACTTTGAAGAGGTTTATCTTGAAAACATAAAAAGATGTTCAGATAACTTAAAACGGATTTTTAATCAGGGGATTATAATCTGTTATTGTTAGAGTAAAAGAGCTGTTTTAGTTACATGTCCACAGACCCTTAAAACTGCGATTATTTGGTAGAATATTGTGATAATTATGGCTGTTCATCATATTTCTAATGGGTGGTATAGACCACCTGTATGGTATATTAATTAGCCTGTTCATAGACTTTGTAATTAGATGGAAGCTTAGCTTGTATAGATTATAATTTTTTCTAGGTCATGGAAGCTGCTGTCACTGCTGGAGCCCATGAATTTATTAGCGAGTTCCCACAAGGTTACCAGACTGTACTTGGAGAAAGAGGTGTGACAGTGTCTGGGGGTCAGAAACAAAGGTATTGCCTTACTGTATCAATGTTTTATAAGGAATGTTTTATATCTGTCAATATGACGTATCAGAACTGCTTGCTATATTGTAACCAGAGTTGTAACCAAGTCACTTTGATGCAGCAAATCAAGTCAACTACAGCTGTTCCATGGACTGGAGTCACTGTGTCATTTCAATAGGGGAATATTCTCTAGAGTTTGTCAAGTTAGGTAGTTTTGGAAGGTTCTTGCGTGAGTCATGACTTGTTTGCAGCTCGTAGTATAACAGATGTTTTCCATTATGCTCCCAGACTGAGCTTGGAGAGGAGGATGTGACAGCGGTCTGGGGAAGAGATAACTTGATTTTCTTTCAATGATTTCTGCAACATTTTTCTAACCTGTCGGTAAGATCAGACAGTGAGAGGTGACATACCCATTGAGTTAGAGTTAGATGAAGTTTTACAGCTCAGTTTCTAACCAATTGCTTTAAGTTGGACTGGCCACAGCCTTTTTGGTTCCTTGCGTTAGCAAAAGGAACCTATGTAGTCAGCTTGGCGTGTGTGTGTGTATGTGTGTGTGTGTGTGTGTGTGACACTTGCTTCGGTACGCTGTATCTCAACAAGGGAAAGTTGGACTAAACTGAAACTTGGTACATGGATCTGTCATAGTGAGAAGGTGTGCCCTATTGTTTTTGGTGGAGGTCAAAGGTCATGTGGGGTCACCAGGGGTCAAAGACCGAAAACCTTGTTTGCACGATATCTCAAGGTAGGAAGCTTGGATAAATTTCATACTTGGTTTGTGGATGCATTATGGTGAGAAGATATATGCTGTAGCTTTTGGTGGAAGTCAAAGGTCATCTGGGGTCACCGCAGGTCAAACACTGAAAACTTGTTAACACAATATCTCAAGGAAAGAATCTTGGATAGATTTCATACTTGGTATATAGATCCACCATAGTGAGAAGCTGTGCCATACAGTTTTTGGTGGAGGTCAGAGGTCATCTGGGGTCACCAAGGTCAAAAACTGATAACCTTCTTGTTAGCACAATATCTCAAGGTAGGAAGCTTGGATTAATTTCATACTTAGAGTGTGGATGCCTTATGGTGGGGAAAATATTTTTTTGGCGGAGACTAAAGGTCATCTGGGGTCACTGGAGGTCAAACTCTGTAAGCCTTTTCAACTCTATATCTCAGTGTAGGAAGCTTGAATAGATTTATGCTTTGATGTGTTGCATTAAGTCCAGCAGAAAACCCATATGAGTTTTGTCGGATGTCAGAGATAAAATCACCAGATGCCAAAAAGCAAATTCCTTAGAATTCCTAAAGTCAAATATAAGCACAAAACTGTACCATTCCAGCACATTAAGATCAGATTCACCCAATGACTGAAAGATGTGGGGCATCTTTCAGAGATGCCAAGTATCTCAGTTTTGGTTGAAATTATAGTATTACAATTTTAATCCATAATTCTGCCATTATGAAAACCTGCATCAAATACCGCTTTTTAATATTCCAGAAAATTCTCTGCCCACAAAGCAGAGGACTTGTGAAAGTTCACTAGACAGACATTTGTCCTTAGATTAGGACATGTGAGCTTGCAGAAATTGGAAATTGGAATTGATTAATTAAATGCTACTATGGGTTGTTAGTTTTATAAAGAGAACTAAGTTACTGATCATTTGGATCAGATACCATTGAGCGTGCATGAATTGTGATTGCTTAATTGAATAAAACAAATTGTAACCGTATACTGTCTGTATTGATATCCCTTGAAGTGCCTGTATTTCTTCAGAGCAATTTATTTATGCTTGAATGTGTTAACACAAGATGTGCATTGTCTACAGAGCAGATTTTGTGCATCTACAGAAATACTGGTTCATTCAGTAGTTGGCCCAGTTTCATTACATTCAGCAAGGAACCACAGTGCCCATTGGGCTCTTGTTTCCAGTTGTGGCTCACTGGCTTGTTTTCCCAACTCCATTGCTTATGCTGAGCACCAAGCACAGTGGCAGTAGGTTCCACTTTTAAAGTCTTCGGTATGACCCGACCAGGAGTGGAACCCCAGACCTTCCAGCTGCAAGTTGGATGCTCTAACCACTTGACCATGCAGTTGGCCATGCCCATTGAGGCCCGGGGGGGGGGGGGGGGAGGGTTGAAGGGTGCCTCATGATTTTTTCTGAAGACGCATTTGAAAACCCTTCACATGCCAAGTTCATATGAGAAGTGAACCGTTCTTGAAAATATAGCATTTTGCCTTAGGTTGTACTACTTTTCACCTTCCTTTCCAAAAATATTCTTCGCATGATGCCTCTTATACCTTCACCCAGTCACCACTTCTCATGGGCCTCAAAAAAATTTATTTTTGCATGACGCCCCTGCAATCAGTAAGACTGATCAATTATCAGTTAAAAAGTGTATAACAGTAACCTAATAAAACCCACTTCTGTGGTTTCATGCTGTCTTTTGTAACATGTGGTGAACACTTCAGATAATGATTTCCTGGCAAAATAGCTAAGATGAAACAAAAGGGAAAAAAAACCAAAAGTGTGTTTCCGTACAATTAGTTGTTCAAGGTATGAAGTGTGTTTCCTTTTACCAGACTAGTCTTTTTGCAATTATAATTGCCACAAGGAATTGTGGGATGCAAACAAGATAAACAAACCACACTTGTCATAATAGTATGCAAAATACATGTATTTTGGGACAGATTACAAGACAATTTTTAACGGCCAGAAGGTGATATTCACGTTGTTCAAGACACAAACCCACAGGTAGGAACACTTCTTACACCCTGCACTGAATGAAAGGGATGATTAAAGTAAAAGCAGTGGCTTGGCATGTGTTGTAGGTATGGCAGTGTGTTTGTTTACCTCCAATTTTCCAAGATGTGTGCATGTGCAGTTGAAATTGCAAAAGGGCTCATACGATTGGTGTTATTATGATTTATACAGATATTGTGAAATTGCTTGATTGTACAAGTATCAGAGTTTTTGTTCTTAATATCAGTAACATCATTGCTGGTGATGAACTTATCAGTCAGTAGGTTCATGTTAAGCAGTTGGGGTGTTCAAGATCAGAACCTGCAGGGTGAAGGACTGTGGCTTTTTCATCAAAGAGCAGTCTATGTATGGCTTTCTTTCACAACTGACCTTATCAAGTGCAAAAAGTCAAATTTGATGTAAATTGTTGAATATGTCAGACAACAGCTTTAAAGTTGTAAAATCCATACTGTAGGTCCCCTCAACATTTGTGATTGATAAGTGTTGTAAAATAACCTCTGTTTAAGGCTGGAATTATCATTCACAGAAATCACAACTAATAAACTTAAAGAATCTGTAAGTACAATGTTATACTGACAAGTAAAGGTATAGTAGAGCATGCTTTACTGTGAGTCTGGCAACATACTCACTGCTCACCTGCATTATATAACATTTAATCTCTTACAAATCACTTGATCTTCTGTTCCAGGATTGCAATTGCCAGAGCCATTCTGAAAAACCCCTCCATTTTGATTTTAGATGAAGCGACCAGTGCCCTGGATGCTGAGAGTGAACGGCTTGTACAAGCTTCCCTAGACAGATTGTCAAAAGGTAATTTCTTTCGTAGATGTCCATTTTGTACATCTTTATGGTCTGAATACTTTTCTTTTCATTTTGTTTGTTCTCCACTCAAAGAAAGAACTTTCGGTTTGCATTTATAGTCTTGTACCCATATTAAAAGTGTGTGCTATTACCAATAAAGTTATTTTAATTCCCAGTATAAGCCAGTATGTATCCAGTGTCCATATTTGAGAAACAAGCATGCTGTATACTAAATAATACGCTATTGGGCACTACCACTTAGTGTTGTGTCGTTTTCGTTTTAAGGGACTGACAGTCAAATATACTGAAATATTGGAAAATTTTTCTGCAGTATATCATGGTGAGATATACCTTTTTAGATAGTATAAGCATTTTTAGGTAAATTATAGGATATTGATAAATGATAAAAGTAGGAAACACTGGCTGATACTGATATTGAATACTGATTATCAGTCCAGTACTAATTTGCATTACAAAAGAAATACAGCTGTCTGTCTTTGGTGTTATTTCTGTTGCCTGTTCCTGAAACTACTGGTCTAGTCATATGTACTCTTTATTATAATGCAGTTCTACTTAATGTTTTAAATTTAAGAAACCTACAGTCTGCCCAAGTCTCCTCAAGACTGGGATTTGTAGATTTAAAGTCTTTATTTGTAGTTAGTAATACTATTTGCATTTTACTGTGCTAATATTTAGCAGTCAAAGTCAAATGCATGCCACATACTACCTCTGCCCAGCAATGATTCATCCCAGGGACAATCCCACCAGTGTGTGGCACTGCTTAAATAGGTGATAATTACCTCACAGATACCCATTTAGCCCCTAAGTGGAGAGAAGTAAGTAAGATAACCCATCTTGCCCAAGGACACAAGATAATGACCCAGGCAGGATTTGAACCTGCCATCCTTGGATCAGTCCAGCACCTTTACCAATAGGCTACCATGCTCTTTCTGTATAGATGTGATATGTGGTAGACCTTTTGATTCAGGAAGAAAATTTGTATTTTTGTTGAGCATGTTTCTATAGCAGCCAAACAGGACTGCTGTAATCATGGAGGCTGTACCCTCCCAGTAATTTTCAGTTTTAAGGTTTTTGATTCCTTGCCGTAGGCAGGCAAGGAATCTATGCGATGGTGATGTCGTGTGTGTGTGTGTGTGTATGTGTGTGTGTGAACTTGTCTTCCTATCAGACCGAGGACCTGAACAATGGAGTTGAGGTCCTCTGAAGGAAATTCAATAGATTTGTCAAGTCCTCGAAAGTTTGAACAATAGAGAGTCTATTGTCAAGGTTAGGGTTAAGGAAGTAAACACAAAGGAAATAACAATGAGGTCCTCGGATTGTATGTAAAATCGACTTGTGTGTGTATGTGTGTGTGGGTGCACTTGTATCGATATCCAGTGGAGGACCTTGACCAGAATACACACGTACCACCTGAGGACATTTTTTCCACCTGAGGACCTAAACCCAGATCCTCGAGTAAATTTAGTTCCATTGCATTCTACACACGTTTTCCATTATCTAGGTATAGGTAAGGGCAGAGTCCTCTACTGGCTATGAATTTGAAACAGGTGTGTGAAAATTTCAGAGGTCCTCAGGTGTGTAGGATACAACTGGTAGACTTATATTGTATTGCCAATATAGTGGACTTAGGAGATATATGTGGCTTCCCAATGGGTGTGTATAGGGCCCTCTAGAGGGTAGTAATACAATGCATGTGTTCATTCATCAATCTCATAGTTGTATGTGCTGGTCCGCAGGTGAATATGCATACATGAAAACATGCGCAGGTCCTTGGTTTGTGATGAATACCAGTATGTGTGTGTGTGTGTGTGTGTATGTGTGTTTGTGACGCTGCTCATAATCGCGATATCTCAAGATAGGATTGACCGACACTTTTCATATTTGGTATATAGATTTGTCATGTTGAGAGGAAGAACCCTATTGTTTTTGGAGGAGGTCGAAGGTCATCGGAGGTCACCAGAGGTCAAAAACCGAAAACCTTGTAATCGCGTTATCTCAAGATAGGGATGACCGACACTTTTCGTATTTGGTATATAGATTTGTCATGTTGAGAGGAAGAACCCTATTGTTTTTGGAGGAGGTCGAAGGTCATCAGAGGTCACCAGAGGTCAAAAACCGAAAACCTTGTAATCATGTTATCTCAAGATAGCGATGACCGACACTTTTCATATTTGGTATATAGATTTGTCATGTTGAGAGGAAGAACCCTATTGTTTTTGGTGAAGGTCAAAGGTCATTTGAGGTCACCGGAGGTAAAAAGCCGAAAAGCTCGTAATCGCGATATCTCAAGATAGGAATGACGGACACTTTTCATATTTGATATATAGGTTTGTCATCTTGAGAGAAAGAATGCTATTGTTTTTGGTGGAGGTCAAAGGTCATTTGAGGTCACCAGAGGTCAAAGACCGAAAACCTTGAAATCACGATATCTCAAGATAGGAGTGGCCTGCATGGATTTGTTGTGTTGAGAGGAAGAACCCTATTGTTTTTGGTAGACGTCAAAGGTCATCTGAGGTCACCAGAGGTCAAAAATCAAAAAACCTTGTAATCGCGATATTTCGCGATAGGGATGACCGACACTTTTCATATTTGGTATATAGATTTGTCATGTTGAGAGGAAGACATGTATCGTTTTTGGTGAAGGTCAAAGGTCACTTGGGGTCACTGGACTTAAAAAGCCGAAAACCTCGTTAATCATAATATCTCAAGGTAGGAATGACAGACACTTTTCATATTTGGTATATAGACTTGTCATGTTGAGAGAAAGAATCCTATTGTTTTTGTTGAAGGTCAAAGGTCATTTGAGGTCACTATAGGTCAAAGACCGAAAACCTTGAAATCTCCATATGTCAAGATGGGAATGGCCTGTATAGATTTGTCATGTTGAGAGGAAGAATCCTATTGTTTTCGGTAGAGGTCAAAGGTCATCTGAGGTCACCAGAGGTTAAACTGAAAACCTCGTAAACGGCTTGTAAACACGATATCTCCAGATAGCAATGACCGACACTTTTCTTATTTGGTACATAGATTTGTCATGTTGAGAGGAAGAAGCCTTTTGTATTTGGTGACGGTCAAAGGTCATTTGAGGTCACTGGAGGTAAAAAGGTGAAAAGCTCGTAATCATGATATCTCAAGATAGGAATGACCAACACTCTTCATATTTGGTATATAGATTTGTCATGACGTAAGGAAGAACCCTATTGTTTTTGGTGGAGGTCAAAGGTCATCTTGGGTTACCAAAGGTCACAAAGCAAAATTTTCCAAGAATTCCCAAGATTGTAATCTGGCATCACTGGGGTCAAAAAGCAACATTTCCCAAGAATTCCCAAGATTGTTAAATGGGGTCACCAGAGGTCAAAAAGCAAAATTTCCCAAAAATTCCCAAGATTGTTATATGGGGTCATCAGAGGTCAAAAAGCAAAATATCCCAAGAATTCCCAAGATTGTAATATGTCATCACTGGGGTCAAAAATCAGCTTTCCCAAGAATTCCCAAGATCATCATCTGGAGTTATCAGAGGCCAAAAAGCAAAAGCAAAATTTCCCAAGAATTCCCAAGATCATGATATGGGGTCACCAGAGGTCAAAAAGTGAAATTTCCCAAGAATTCCCAAGATAGTCATCAGGAGTCACCAGAGGTCAAACAGCAAAATATCCCAAGTATTCCTAAGATCGTCATCTAGGGTCACCAGAGGTCAAAAAGCAAGAATTTTCAAGATCCAAGATCCATTGGAGTTGAATCCCTTTCAAGACACTTCAGATTTTCTTTTTTGTTATATTTGGTGGGGTTCAAAGGTCATGTGAGGTCAGCAGAGGTCAGATTGTTAAAACATAAAATGATGTAGTCAAGAAAGATAAAATTTGAGGGATAAACCTCAGTGCAACAAAGCATCCCCATTCGGCAAGGAATCACTAAGCCTTTGGGCTTTCTGGTCTGTCTTAAAAGATCCTCGGACAGAAAATGCCAAAATTCTGGAGTTGAGGACCTCAATCTTAGATACCTTCCAATGGCACTGGCAGGGTGATAGGGGAAGGCAGTTTTAAAAGTTTGTAACTCTTTTTCATGACAGACAGAACAGGACAGAAGAATGAAAGTTTTAAGTCTGATTCATAAAACTAACTAGCTGTGTTAGCTGGTGTGCCTGTGTAGGAATGTCCCAAAGAGGTTAGTTACATGGGATGCAAAGAAGTTTCATTTATCACAGTTTTGAGGACACTGACTTGCAAGTAGTTGCACCCTTATTTGAGAGCAGGAGTTTCAGCCTGGGGTATGAGTACCCCTAGGGGTAGAAATGATATTTTTAGGGTGTAAAGGAACACCTTTGTCAAATATGCAGCACTTTGTTGGAAAGGGAGTGGACTGTTTATGTCTAACAGAACCAACAGGCTTTTGTTAGATGATGTACTATGTCCAATATACACAACCAACTCTTCTCGTAAACTGACCAATATAAATTTCTCCCCTTGATGTGGTGTACACAGTGGCAATGCTGTGCTACTTTGCTGAAAGAATGGTTTTCATTGCCCTGGAGGTACAAATCATGGGCTGTACTGCAGAGGTATGCCAATGGAAAAAGGATTTTTCAGGAGGTGCATGTTTACATTTCTTGTTTATATTCTTGCCACCTACAGGTCGTACTGTTCTTGTTATAGCACACCGACTGAGTACAATACGCAATGCCGATGTCATAGCAGTGTTACATGAAGGCAAAGTACAAGAGGTAAGAGGGAATAGGTCAGTCACTAAAGGTCAAATGGTGAATAAGGTTTAAAGGGGGATATTTCATGAAGTGTGAGAGGGATAGATGTCATACCTTGCATGAGGGTGCATCATGTTGAGTTGGGAGTAGGTGGCATAGTGTTGATAAAGAGGAAAAGTCATGGAGGGTCATCAGATTGCAGATTGGGGGAACCTGGTGAATATAATATTTGTAGAACATTTGGAGGGCATGCCTTATACTCAGGCATGTGAGTTTTGCCTGTTGTGTAGAAGAACCTTAATTGTTTGTAGCTAACCCCCCTCCCCCCATCCCCACCCCTTTCATCAAAAAGACTCTACCTTACACAGTGTAAACAACAAAGTGCTGCATATTTGACAAAGGTGTTCCTTTTACACCCTAAAAATATCATTTCTACCCCTAGGGGTACTCATACCCCAGACTGAAACTCCTGCTCTCAAATAAGGGAGAAACTACTTGCAAGTCAGTGTCCTCAAAACTGTGATGGATGAATTTTTTTGCATCCCATGTGACTAACCTCTTTGGGACATTCCTACACAGGCACACTAGCTAACACAGCTAGTTAGTTTTGTGGATCAGACTTTAAACTTTAATTCTTCTGTCCTGTTCTGTCTGTTGTGAAAAAGAGTTACAACCTATTAAAACTGCCTTCTCCTATCACCCTGCCATTGGAAGGTATCTAAGATTGAGGTGCAAGGAACTCTTCAACTCCAGAATTTTGGCATTTTCTGTATGAGGATCTTTTAAGACAGAAAACCTTAAAGGGAGAATGCAGTCACCCCAACAAAGAATTGTATAGTAGACTATGCTATTTCCTGAATGGATCTTGAGAATCATGTGACAGTATTTTTCTCACTCAATTGTGAAATTTACAAAGAGTAACTGTCTGGTTTACCTTGAATATGCAATATTTATGTCCAAAAATATTATGAAAGATACTTGGAAGAGAAATAAGAAGAAATTTGTGACATTTAGCTATTGTTTCAAAATAAGTTTGCAGCAACTGCTTTTAACCTTTAAAACTGAAAATTACTGGGAGCTTACAGCCTCCATGATTACAGCAGTCCTGTTTGGCTGCTATAGAAACATGCTCAACAAAAATACAAATTGTTCTTCCTCAATGAAAAGGTCTATCACATATCACATCTATACAGAGAAAGCATGGTAGCCTATTGGTAAGGGTGCTGGGCTGATCCAAAGATGGCTGGTTCAAATCCTGTCTGGGTCATTATCTTTTGTCCTTGGGCAAAATACTTTATCTTACTTACTTCTCTCCACCTAGGGGCTAAATGGGTATCTGTGAGGTAATTATCACCTATTTAAGCAGTGCCACACACTGGTGGGATTGTCCCTGGGACGAATCATTGCTGGGCAGAGGTAGTATGTGGTATGCCTTTGACTATGACTGCTAAATATTAGCATAGTAAAATGCAAATAGCATTAACTATCTACAAATAAAGACTTTAAATCTACAAATCCCAATCTTGAGAAGACTTGGTCAGACTTCAGGTGTCTTAAATTTAAAACAGTAAGTAGAATTGCATTATAAGAAAGAGTACATATGACTAGACCAGTAGTTTCAGGAACAGGCAACAGAAATAACACCAAAGACAGACAGGTGTATTTCTTTTGTAATGCAAATTAGTGCTGGACTGATAATCAGTATCAGCCAGTGTTTCCTATTTTTGTCATGTATCAATATCCTAAAATTTACCTAAAAATGCTTATACTATCTAAAAAGGTATATCTCACCATGATATACTGCAGAAAAATTTTCCAGTATTTCAGTATATTTGAGTGTCAGTCCCTTAAAATGAAAACGACACAACACTAAGTGGTAGTACCCAATTGCGTATTATTTGGTATACAGTATGCTCATTTCTCAAATATGGATGTACCAGATACATACTGGCTTATACTGGGAATTAAAATAATTGTATTAGTAATAGCACACACTTTTAATATGGGTACAAGACTATAAATGCAAACCGAAAGTTCTTTCTTTGACTGGAGAACAAACCAGAATGAAAAGAAAAGTATTTAGACCATAAAGACTTACAAAATGGTCATCTAATGATCCATGAAAGGAATTACCTTTTGACAATCTGTCTAGGGAAGCTTGTACAAGCCGTTCACTCTCAGCATCCAGGGCACTGGTTGCTTCATCTAAAATCAAAATGGAGGGGTTTTTCAGAATGGCTCTGGCAATTGCAATCCTGGAACAGAAGATCAAGTGATTTGTAAGAGTTTAAATGTTATGTAATGCAGCTGAGCAGTGAGTGACTCACAGTAAAGCATACCCTTCTATACCTTTACTTGTCAGTATAACATTGTACTTACAGATTCTTTAAGTTTATTAGTTGTGATTTCTGTGAATGATAATTCCAGCCTTAAACAGTGGTTATTTTACAACACTTATCAATCACAAATGTTGAGGGGACCTACAGTATGGATTTTACAACTTTAAAGCTGTTGTCTGACATATTCAACAATTTACATCAAATTTGACTTTTTGCACTTGATAAGGTCAGTTGTGAAAGAAAGCCATACATAGACTGCTCTTTGATGAAAAAGCCACAGTCCTTCACCCTGCAGGTTCTGATCTTGAACACCCCAACTGCTTAACATGAACCTACTGACTGATAAGTTCATCACCAGCAATGATGTTACTGATATTAAGAACAAAAACTCTGATACTTGTACAATCAAGCAATTTCACAATATCTGTATAAATCATAATAACACCAATCGTATGAGCCCTTTTGCAATTTCAACTGCACATGCACACATCTTGGAAAATTGGAGGTAAACAAACACACTGCCATACCTACAACACATGCCAAGCCACTGCTTTTACTTTAATCATCCCTTTCATTCAGTGCAGGGTGTAAAAAGTGTTCCTACCTGTGGGTTTGTGTCTTGAACAACGTGAATATCACCTTCTGGGTGTTAAAAATTGTCTTGTAATCTGTTCCAAAATACATGTATTTTGCACACTATTATGACAAGTGTGGTTTGTTTATCTTGTTTGCATCCCACAATTCCTTGTGGCAATTATAATTGCAAAAAGACTAGTCTGGTAAAAGGAAACACACTTCACACCTTGAACAACTAATTGTACGGAAACACACTTTTGGTTTTTTTTTCTTTTGTTTCATCTTAGCTATTTTGCCAGGAAATCATTATCTGAAGTGTTCACCACATGTTACAAAAGACAGCATGAAACCACAGAAGTGGGTTTTATTAGGTTACTGTTATACACTTCTTGACTGATAATTGATCAGTCTTACTGATTGCAGGGGCGTCATGCAAAAATAAATTTTTTTGAGGCCCATGAGAAGTGTTGACTGGGTGAAGGTATAAGAGGCATCGTGCGAAGAATATTTTTGGAAAGGAAGGTGAAAAGTAACACAACCTAAGGCTAAGTTCTGTACTTTTCAAGATCAGTTCACCTCTCATATTATTAACTTGGCATGTGAAGGGTTTTCAAATGCATCTTCAGACAAAATCATATGACAATCTTCACCCTCTGAGCCATAATGGGCATGACCGACAGTCAAGTGGATAGAGCATCCGACTTGCAGCCAGAAGGTCTGGGGTTCCACTCCTGGTCTGGTCATACCGAAGACTTTAAAAGTGGAACCTACTGCCATTGTGTTTGGTGCTCAGCATAAGCAATGGAGTAGGGAAAACGAGCCAGTGAGCCACAACTGGAAAAAAGACTGTGGCCGGCCCAACTTAAAGCAATTGGTTAGAAACTGAGCTGCAAAACCTCATCTAACTCTAACTCAATGGGTATGTCACCTTTCACTGTCTGATCTTACCAACAGGTTAGAAAAATGTTGCAGAAATCATTGAAAGAAAATCAAGTTATCTCTTCCCCAGACCGCTGTCACATCCTCCTCTCCAAGCACAGTCTGGGAGCATAATGGAAAACATCTGTTATACTAAGAACTGCAAACAAGTCATGACTCACGCAAGAACCTTCCAAAACTACCTAACTTGACAAACTCTAGAGAATATTCCCCTATTGAAATGACACAGTGACTCCAGTCCATGGAACAGCTGTAGTTGACTTGATTTGCTGCATCAAAGTGACTTGGTTACAACTCTGGTTACAGTATAGCAAGCAGTTCTGATATGTCATATTGACAGATATAAAACGTTCTTTATAAAACATTGAAACAGTAAGACAATACCTTTGTTTCTGACCCCCAGACACTGTCACACCTCTTTCTCCAAGTACAGTCTGGTAACCTTGTGGAAACTCGCTAATGAATTCATGGGCTCCAGCAGTGACAGCAGCTTCCATGACCTAGAAAAAATCGTATTCTATACAACCTAAGCTTCCATCTAATTACAAAGTCTATGAACAGGCTAATATATCATACAGGTGGTCTATACCACCCATTAGAAATATAATAATAATAATAATAATAAATTAGGCTTATATAGCGCCAATCAGTTCCAAGCTGTTACTGCTCAAGGCGCTTTACAAGAAAACAGAGAAGTTCATTAAGTATAAGCAGTATTGAACAAATGAGTCTTAAGTAAACCCTTAAAAACAGAAAGTTGCGAGCAAGCTCGTAAATCGTCTGGTAAACTGTTCCATAAAGATGATGCACAGTACTGAAAACTTCTACAGCCATAGGTTTTCAGGCGTAGTTTTGGTACAGATAAATATGATTTGCAGGAGGATCGAAGTGGGCGAGTTGGAATATATGGCAAGAGAAGTTGTGAAAGGTACTTAGGCTCGCCCAAGACATAAGCCCGAAAGGCAAGTAGTAGCAACTTGTACTGAATCCTAGAGCTGATTGGAAGCCAGTGGAGTTCTTTGAGGATTGGAGTAATATGGCAGTTTCTCCCTTTCCTTTTTACAATACGAGCAGCAGTGTTTTGTATCTTCTGGAGTTTCTGAATAGCTGATTCGGGGAGGCCATGTAGGAGTGAATTAAGAAAATCAAGCCTTGAAGTAATAAAGGCATGCACTAGTATCTCACAACTCTTACTGTCAAGGTACTTCCTCATTTGACTGATTTTCCTCAGTTGGCAATTTGCAGAACGACAGAGATTTGTTACATGATGTTCAAGAGTCATAGTATGGTCAAAATAAGCTCCTAAATTTCTCACTGTTGAAGAAATGTGAATTTGCTCTCCACCAACATTAAGTGTAGGGAAAGTGGGTGCGACATCTGAAAAGCGTGATTGGAAAACAATAAATTCAGTTTTTTCGCAGTTAAGTTTCAGTTGATTGGTTGCAAGCCAGATGTTGACAGCGTTAATACAGGTTTCCATTTTGTGGAAAGCAAATGGCACAGAATCTCGGTCAAAAGCTAATAGAAGCTGAGTATCATCTGCGTAATGATGGAAATAAACATCATGACTGTGAATAACATCACTTAACTCAGCAAGATATAAGGAAAACAGAACAGGTCCAAGTACAGAGCCCTGTGGAACACCTGTAGTTAAAGGACGTCGAGATGAGAGAGCATTTTCAATCTTAACATGCTGAAAACGCTCTGTAATATAAGATTTAAACCATGACAGAACAGTTCCGCATAATTTGTACTTCGACTGGAGCCTTTCTAGTAAAATAGCATGATTTACTGTGTCAAATGCTGATGATAAGTCTAATAAAACTAAAAGAACATAACGACCTTCGTCAAGTTGAGAGGTAATGAAATTATGGACTGCATTTAGGACAGTTTCTGTACTGTGGCCAGACTTGTAGGCAGATTGGAAAGGTTCAAGAAGGTTATTATGTACAAGGTGGTCCATCAAACGAGATAAAACTGCCTTTTCTAGAACTTTAGAAATGAAACTCAGGTTCGAGATAGGCCGAAAATTATTCAGACAGTTTCTATCCAAGGTGCTTTTCTTAAGTACAGGAGTCACTTGAGCAATTTTAAAGGATTCAGGAACAGATCCTGTTGACATGGATGTATTTACAATTTTTGTGATAACAGGAATGAGCTCAGCTGAACAATGTTTAACAAGCCATGTTGGCACTGGATCAAACATACAAGATTTAGATGGAGAGCTCATGATAATTTTGTGTATTTCTTCTTCCGTCACTTGAGGGAAATTTTCAAGAAAAGAACCTGGCGATTCATCAGGTAGACAAATAGATGGTAGAGAGACTCTCTGGGAATTTAATCTGGAGAAAAGTTCAGAGATCTTATTGGAGAAGTAAAAAGAGAACCGTTCAGATAACTCAGTTGGACATGAGTAGGAAGGCAAGGTTGTAGATGAACATTTGTTAGTGAGATAGTCAACAGTCCTGAAGAGTTCCTTAGAAGATGAAGCACTGGATATAACGTTAGCATAATAATCAGTCCGTGCTGTACGAAGTTTGTTCCGAACAACCTTGCATTGTTCCTTAAACATTTCTCTATGAACAGTCAAACCGCTTTTCTGCCATTGGCGCTCAAATTTCCTCCTTAGTTTCTTTGACTGTACAATATCAGGACCAAACCATGGTTCATTCTTGACAACCTTCCTTATAATGGGAGCATGTTCATCCAGAATACTTCTTAGAGAATTGTAAGCAGAAACAAAGGTAGACAAGGAGTTTGTTTGATCAGTCTTGAAAATTGGGCTGTTTTTAATGTCTGCTTGAAACTTAGCAAGGTCAATATTACGTGTCCTGCGAAAACATATCGAGGATCCTTCCACAGCTGCAAACTTTCCACAGGTAATATTTCCAGTTATCAACATGTGATCAGAAACAAGAGGGTCATGTATAGAAATATTTTTAATAATTTGCTCCCAGGAATGAGTAATAACTAGGTCAAGGATGTGACCATGTTTAAATATGATGAACAGCCATAATTATCACAATATTCTACCAAATAATCGCAGTTTTAAGAGTCTGTGGACATGTAACTAAAACAGCTCTTTTACTCTAACAATAATAGATTATAATCTCCTGATTAAAAATCCATTTTAAGTTATCTGAACATATTTTACTGTTTTCAAGATAAACCTCTTCAAAGTTTGACCAGTTCTGAGATAACTCATTTCCTATGCAAAATTGTGATGTGGAGTGTTGTACAGGGTCTCAATTTCTTTTGTGAATCCTGTATAAATTATATGTAAATTACTTTAATACCAGCTGGTCTCTAGTTTGCTTTTAAATCCAGACATTTTAATAGTAATAAATACTTCCAAAATAAACCCCTCCTGGGCATGCCATCGTTATTACTGTCCTTGTAATGAAGATTAAACAAACAAAGGATAGCATAACACATGCCTCGTGGGTCCCTCTTTCCATGTCACAAATCTGCATATGTAGTTCATGTTTATTCAAGATATAAGAGCTAAAACAGTGATTGTCTTTTAAAATGGTCAGCTTTGATCAATTTTGATGGGAATCGTGACTATTTTTAAAGTTTTTTACATCAAGTAGGAAGGTGTGACACTTACATGTCTAAAGATCTTTAAAGCAAAATTTCTCCTTCACATCTAAACATCACTCTCTCTTACTATTAAGTAAGAAAATCTGCTCCCATGACAAATAATCAGCTGCATAAAGTAAGGGGCAGATGTAAGTCAAGGTAGGTGACATTAATATCCCTTTTCTCCCACTCTGGCCTCTGACTGACAACTGTTCATTACAGGGTTTTTCTGACCACAGGACTGACAGTTCAGCTAACTATGTTGACATCTATTGTGTGTAATCAATGAAGCTTGGGTAACTTGTGAAGCTTACGCCACTTAGTTGTGCCTAATGTTCTGTATTGGAAGAAACAATTGGAAACAATTTCCACTCTCGACCCAACCATGGATGAAACCTCAAATAGAAAGGATGGGTCAAAGAAGCTACGCCAAGCACAGTGGAAAATTGTTTAGGATATGTATCAAATATCTTCAAACCTGAGTGTACCATAAGTGTACAAGGTGGGGGAGGGCAGGGGGATGCCCTCCCAAGAAAATAAAATATGCCCTCTTTGCCGGCCATTACAACCGACACAGCAGTATCAAAATTCAGGCAACTTGGTCCAAAACTCTAAATTTGGGCAAAAATTATCAGCCCCATATGCCTATGACCCTAGGGCAGAAAAACACACCATGCAGGAAAGATGCCACATACTAGACTTATATTATTTTACTTGTTTATTCAACCTTCATTTCAAGGACAGACATAATATTGATATGCCATGAGGGATTTATTTAGAAAAAAAACAATGGTCTGCTTGAAAAAAGACCATACTGCACACCCAACTGCTAAGAAGTTGGCAAGTAATTTAGAGACCACTTACTAGCGTCAATCCTACTGACAGTCAGGAATACCTACACTGTACAACACTTTGCATCATAATTACTGCAGAGCTAACAGACCAGGGAGTTGTTATGCGGAAGGTTTAACGGAAAGTTTAATTTATGCTAATACGCTACGATCCAATAAAATACCGAGGAGATTATTAATGATAAGCTACTTATTCCGTTGATGGGGAATTCTTTCTTTTATTCGTTCCCCTCAATGTGACATCGATATGTTAGCAACATCATTCAGGTCTAGTAATCCTATCACAATTGACTTAGTCAGGACAATGCTTTGATGAGTAAGTTTACGCCACCACCAATTTAGGGGCAGGTGCTACGAAACTAGAAACGACTGTTTCATTGAAATAAACCAATGAGGTCTGCCCCTTCCGAAAGAAAGAACGTCATGCAAATGAGCTGCAGAGGCAGAAGTCTAAATTTTGTCGAAAGAATTTGGAAAGTTTCCGGAAGCTTCCTGAAATAACCGGGTACACAATCAGATTCAGATTTTTACATAAACCCTTACTGGTATACTCTGATCCGTGTCCACGAGCGTCCAAAGGTGCAATAATTTTTGATTTTCCAGCGACTGGCAATGCTATGGCAGTAGCGACAAACCCCCAGTTTTACTGTTGATGTAGCAGACGACAAATCCCCTTTGTTTGAATTACGTAATCTAGAGTAAGTCTTATAGAAATGCCAAGAAGGATACAAGAGACAGATTACTGTGTGACCTTGGCGGTGTAAACTTCACTTCAAAGCGATGTATCTCCTTCCAAATAACAACTATATCAGAAATGGTCAAACTTTGAGGATGAATAATTTGACACAGATAAATAAATCTGCTGACATGTTCCTTTAAGAAGACAGGCTTGATATAGCACTTAATTTTGTTTCAACAGTTGGAAGGTGGCTCTAATATGTGTGTGGTATTCTTCTATATGTAACAAATGTAACAGCAAGTCCCTAAATTTCAACCAAAGGGACTTTACAACCCAGAATCTTAGTGCCTTTACTTTCAACGGTAATAACTTTAAAGCTTGTATAAAAAAAAAAAAATCAATAAACACGAGCTTCAACAGATATTTACTTTTCTTGTTGAACAATTCAATTTGCTGTCCACTTTTAATGAGCACAGATTTTCAAAGGAAGTAAAACAGAAAGAAAAAAAATAAAAGTAGAGAGGAAATATGTTATGATTATAAGTTTATACAGGGTGATATAAGCAAACTTTCAATATGATTCCCAAAATATATAACAAGGAAATATATGATGCCTGTTTGACAAGGAAATGAGTTTCATCTTAATTTATCATAAAGGTTCATTAAACTTTTCATATTTCAAAATCCAAGGTGTTCCCAGGCATCAATATTACATAAACAAGTCTTTCCTCACATTTTACATATCAATGTGAAACATGATTTCAAACACGTAATCTAAATTAGCAATATTACTCTGAAGATCAGCGTTTCAATAAACACAGTCAAAATCTGTCACAATACATTAGCACTTCACTGTTTTGCACATGGTGAAACTATTTCTTCCTGTCTTTTTAACCTACTTTAAAAGGGTGATTAATGAGGCCAAATGGGCTTTTGGAGTGACTTTAATAAACACTCAAGGAAATTTTAAGGCTGGTATATTATTATAACACTTTAGAGGACTTGCAGGATGGAAACCTGAACTGTAGATTTTGAATTGAAGGGGCCTAGTTGCTGTTTTTGCAAACTGCAGTTTCAGTGATGGTGACTGAAGATACCTCAATGCTTATAATTATTAACAAACATACTGCAAAATGTGTATCAAAATTGAAGAAATGGAATTTGTAAATTTTAGGTTTTACAATATTCTCATACAAAGCTGTTGAATTTCCAAAATGCCTCCCAAGAAGATATGACTAACAATCACCTTCAAGTCACACCGCCTTCAATAAAATCACTGCATTTTGTAATCAAGTGGTTGATTCGATTCCTACCTGTGATACTTTATGCAGCTCAACAAAAATTCATAAGCTACAGCTGACTCAGCCAAGCTGCTGCAGGTTATGCCTATCCATTACAACAGCAACATTAATCTTCCTACTGCAATGTGTATAGGAGCAAAGCATGGCTGCAGCTGCTGCAGCTTAGCTGAGGCAGTTGCAGCTTGAAGCTTTGACATGATGCCTTATCTTAATTGTCCTTCTTCCTCTAAAAAGTAAATCTTCTAAGGTCAACTTATCGTATGGATAAGTGGTGTGGATCGGACCAACTCCAGCAGCCTGGAAGAATTATCTCTAGAGCTTATTATTCTTACTGTTGTGTTGTGCCTTTGATTAGGATAGAACTACATATAATTAACTCCTTACATATGCAAATTTATGTCGTCTTCATCACTACTTACCTCAACATCAGTTGCTCCTGCCTTCCCATACCTGATATTTTCCATCACAGATGTTGCAAAGAGTGTTGGTTCCTGAGAACAGTAAGACATTCACAAACCGGGTTTTAGAAAAGCTGTTAATGTTATGAATATTCATCAATTTCTATTCCGCAACTCAAAATATAAGACTGGCATATCAAGTAGTTTGCAAATGTTTTCTAACAGAATTGCAGCAGCAACAGCTAGCAGAAAAAGTGACCTGCATTTTGTCCCCTTTACCAACACTGGTCATAGCATCTACAGTTTTAGGGGAAAAAAGTGTCATTCCCAATTTACAATGCAAGGAATGGTTCATTGCTCCAATTATCCACTCATATAAGAGGAAACTACAAATAGTTTTGATGGCCATTCTGGTATGGCAATAGCTCACCACCATAGCTGAATTAGGTTTAATACAATGAACAGCAAATTCTGCCTGGGAAGACTGTCATAAAGTTAGATTATCTTCCAGTTTAATGAGATAAACTGCCCTCAAATGTAAATTTTGATACACCTTCTGGGCAACTGTCATATGCATGGATGAGTGCCTAATTAGTAGTAATAAGAACTGTTGACAATGTTTCTCCATAGAAAGATTTTTCATAATGTGCCTAAAATAACAGAGAAAAGAACAAAAACAAAGCACTAAGTTACTCTAAAATCCCTGATTATTCTCTATTCATATTTTACTCTGGAGCACATGAGAAACTGAACAGTTGCAGAATCCTTTAAAGTGGGTCTAATGTCTAGAATTACAAGAATATATATTTTAGAGGTTGGAAAATGAATTCCATTCATCCAACTCCCATTTTCATAGCCTACTCCGTTGCCGAGATATAAAATGTTGAAATTTATTCACTTTTTTTGAAAAAAGTCGATTGTGCAATAATGTCCTCCTTGTACAACTCACATTACCTGCTTTTGTTTCCTTATGAAATTAATTTGTTTATATGACCTTGAAACACTGTTCACTTGCATAGCATGTTGTAGGGAGAGGCTTTTAAAGCCAAGTCACCCTATAACAGTAAGACAGTGATCACATTTTGGAACAAGGTGCAGTGGCTTTTGAAAAAAATAAAGATAAACAAAGACTGTAATTTGAGTAGTACAAGAATGACATCACAAATTATTGCACAATGTATCATTTCAAATTGAGTGGATAAACTTCAACATTTTATATCTCAGCTTAGGAATGTCCTATGACGATGAGAGTTGGACCATCTGGATGCATTTTTTAAACTTTGTAACATATATTTTTGAACTTTTAGACTTTAGGTACACTTTAACTTTGTCTGAGACAATTTGTACAGGCAAATATGTTTGTTTGACATCACCTGTCCTGTCATAATACAGGTAAAAATCCAGTAACACTGCTGTTAAAAATATACAATGATCTATGTTCAATTGAAAAATGCAAAACAAATGAAAAAATACGGAGAAATGTAACAAATGAAATTATGTTTATATTAAACTTAATGCGGTCCATTTGCCACAATGTTACTGTTATTCTACATATCTCCCAAAAAAGAAAAAAAAAGAAGAAAAAACTCATTACAGCTTCCAGTGTTTCAAATGCTTGTTTTACTGAAGCATGCACACCCTACTCACAACCGACGTTTAAATCTTGTGTGTAAAGGTTAATAGTTGTTCATTCATTTACCTGATTAATGTAGCCAATGGTATGACCTCGCAGCCAAGAAGGGTCAAGCTTTTCGAGACTATGACCATCAATCGTTATACTTCCTTCCTTCAAATCATAGAATCGCTCTAAAAGTGCAGCTACTGTGGATTTACCTGCAAAAGAACAACATTTTAGATGAAGGACTTAAATCACTGTTACCAGGTTCACATTTTGAGTGAATGCCAAAATGACTCAATTTGGCCAAGTTTGATGTTATTTTACTTCACAATGTTTCAAAGCATACACATAATTTTTGCCTCTTCCTCTTTTCCTTGGTTGAGGCGGGCGGGGGAGGGGAAAGAGGATGGGGTTTCATTTTCAATAGGTATTTTCTTTGCAAAAATTCCTACAATGTCTCCATGACACTTAAGGGGCAAAAGAGATTCTGTACTCCATCAGTAACACTGTCAGTACAGTTTACATGGAAGTCAACGGAATTATCCGAGGTCACAGGAGGTGAAAATACGAAAGGTTTAAAGTCATAAACTATATAGTTCTTTTATAGTGCAGTGTTGACTTTTGTGCAATTAATGCCTATACAGAAGTTCAATTCATATGAAGCATAATTTGGAGACCATTCTGGATGCCAAATAAGGATGGCTGTCCAACAGAAACATTCACATACATATGTAAAGCAATGGTAATACAAGAAGAGGGATACAGAGAAACATTTGAGCAGATGACAATGCTTATGGGTCAAAGTTCTGACCATCTGTCAAAAATTCTACTTTTTGGGGACAAGATGACAAAATTCATTGGTTTGTTAAAACCTTTTAGTTTGAAAAGTGAGTACACAGTCTCTTTTACATAACAAAGAGCATTGGAAGCTGCCAAACCTCAAGGGCTATAAACTAATGAATGCAGTTTTGTCATAATGATGGTTCTTCTTCAGATGGAGTGAGGCATTTAAATCTGTAACTGACCTGACATACAAAACTAGAAGTTTTTCATTATCACTTTCATGCATGACCTTAACATTCTTTAAAACCGAAGCTATCAAACTAGCTAAGTGTTTCTGGTGTCTACAGCACTGGTTCAGAGGCAAGGGTAGACATTAAATTTCACAGATCTTTTACAAAACACCAGACAACCTACCCATTTTGCACAAAACATTGGTCTTACCATCAGTCAACACTAAAAAGTGGTACTGTGTGGTTCATGCTGTCCCCAGCACTTTACAGTTGTAGAAATTTTAAAATGAATTCATATTTGTCACAGAACATCTCTGGGTAATGTCCTGAGTAAAACTGAAAATTCAGCATGCTGCCTTCTATATTTTCTTTTTAAAATTTATTTCTGTTCATGCTCCATGAAATAGATTTTAATGACATGGCACTGACAAATAACACTTTTATGACAATCACTCCAGAGAAGCCTGCTAATCAAATGTGAAGCCATAATAAGAATGGAACAAATGTCCATCTGAGTTCAGCTTGCAACCCTTACCGGCCCCTGATGGTCCACAGATAGCCACCACCTTACCCCTGGGAAGGCTGAGAGAAAAGTTATCCAGGACTTTCTGTTGGAAAAAAAAAACAGTTAAAAGAGAGATGAGGACAACTGTCGATACAAACAAAGATTTAAGTAAATTACACACCTAGACAGAGAATCTGACTTGACTTTATGCTTTAAATGCCCATGTGTCTGTTTATTTTGGTGGCCTAGTGGCTATTGGCAAGTGGCATTTCAGGCACAGATGAATATTTTAATGTAATTTAACATAGCAGACGTGTTGTTATTATAATTCCTATAAACAGTTGCTGAATCTGCCTAGGTGCAACTAATAACACCAGTGCTTGATATGCTACAAAGAACTGAGATTCAAAAGAAGGGTCAAAGCTAAAATCAAGGTTTGATATGTTAGAGGGATACTTATTCTAAGCATTCTCGTAAGAAAATGCATTGAAATTTGATGTGTGGTTCTCGAGATATTAGCAGTTCAAGTTGTCAAATTTAAAACACAAAGTAAACTTGGAGCAAGCACATATGACATCATAACCTCACATTTATGAGCACTCTTTTGTCTTTCTTTAAACTTTACAATCAATTTTCTCCTCCATAATCCCAGGTTATCATAATGTGAATACATGAGAGGCATGGAAATTTTACCAACTTCAAATTTCCCATGGGGGGCTCCTATCCCTATTAACTTCAAGTCAACACAACAGACTGAGAAAACAAAGGAAAGAAAGCATTTTTCATCAAAGTGAGGGAGTGTTACAATCCCTGCTGGCCTCAAGCTCACTTTGGTTCATAAATGTAGTAACTGAATTTGCTGATATCTCAAGTACTAGATGTCTGATTTGAGTGAAAGTTTCACCAAATTGCATAAATTTAGGTCCTCTTTCACATATGAAAATTGCTTTTTTGCTAAAACCCTTTTCTTTAAGAGAAGCAACTCAGGGCCCTGTTTCCTAAAGAGTTATGATCGATCTTAAGTTTGATCGACTGTGCAAGAGTCCCCTCGAGTTAGTTAGTTAGATGAATTTTAACGACACACCAACACAAATGTGTTATATAGTGTCAAGCAAAGTCTAAATACAGTTGAAGTCCTTCCCTTTAGTCGCCTCTTACGACAGGCAGGAAATACCGTGGGCATATTCTACAACCCCCAGCCCACAGGGGGCAAGAGTCCCCTTGAGATCAACTTAAGATTACAGGTAACCTTTAATGAAACGCCCTAGACATGATTCTCTAAAAGAAAATAATAAATAAAAGCTGGGAGAACAAACAAACTTCATTCTTCTAAATCAGTCGTTCCCAACCTTTTTCAGCTCACTGCCCCCTTTCACTGGATGGCGTTGGGCAAACCCCCCCCCCCCCCCCATCTATAGCATACTGTTGCCATGAAACGACAATTATAATAAAAACACATGGTGAAATAAAGGGGAGGCATACACATACATTGTTTTTTATGTACGGATTTGACACTGGGAAGCAAAACAACAGTTGGGGTTAGGGACTGAGAGACTTTTTTTAATTTTAAAGATGCCAAAAGCTCAACGAAGTGTGGAAAGTTCCCACAATGGCTCCAAATGGGGCTAACGGGCAATGTCTCAATGGGGGGCCGGGGGCAAAGCACCCGGAAGCTCTGGGGTATTACCAAAATTGTCTACACAAGAATGAGGCACTGTAAGTCAATTTGACTGTCTTTCTGTCTTAATAAATGTTCACTAGAAATTGCAGAAATCACCCACAGAGCTACTAACAAAGGTTCCCTTTGATGCTGCAAGGAGCTTTATCTATGGGTTGCAGGAAGAAGGATGGTAGGGGTCGCATGGGGCTTTAGAAGACTTATGAGACTAAAAATAACAAGAAAGCCGAAATTGGCAAACCATAAGATTGAATTTTAAAAACATTTTAACGTTTCACTTGTAGTACATTGCAATGGTTATCTATTATGTTACAGTTATCTGCAATTTTCACTTCTGTCAGTTTGTCATGTTGATGGACAGCACAGAAAACCTACATTCCAGGTAACAGTGGCGGGAAAACTTTTAGCCATGGCCCTTTTCTCATCGCTTTCACCAGGATGCCACTAATGGGAATATGAGGGTTCTTGCTCAGAAAATTTTGAAATTAATCACTGTTAGATGCAATTTCGTGAAATCTTGCAATAAAGATAATTCACAAACTTTTTAGTGCACCTGAAGAGTGAATGTTAGATCTATTCGACTTGCTGACATCGTTTATCTCCATTTTAAGGGAACGAATTTGAGAGCTCAGCTAAGGGAAACCTTTTGGAATCTTGTATGACCCGGTTTAAACTTAGTATCTCATTTTTTTTCAAAATGCCCCCGCTGCCGCCCCCATAGATTTACCAGATAAGGTTTTATGGCTCAGTTTCCAAGCAACTTGTTAAAGTCGGACCGGCCACAGCCTTTTTTCCAGTTGTGGCTCACCGCCCCCATTAGTTGCAAAAATGGAATGCCCCCACTGGGAACCACTCTTCTAGATCATTAAATGTTATTTTACTGAATTTCTTTAACATGAATGCTTTATACCAAAACTACCTAATGGTATTTTCACACGGAGTCTACTAAGAATTCTCAAGGTTCACTTTCTATGGAAAGGTCAATGTTTTATACTGAAGAATCACTAAGAATCATCTATACTTGTAAAACATGGAATCTACTGGTTCTGTAGGTTTCTTCCTCCCTGGTGATAGAGACTTACAGTAATTGCTTTGTTACAATTAGTGAAAGACACCTGTGGGCAGTAATGCCACAAACTGATGTAACTTATACCTGGGAATTTGATGTGGTCCTCACGCTTCAAACCTTCATCGCTTAAAAAGCTAACAAATTGTTTTTAATTGTAACTGTTTACCTGTTCTGGTCTGGATGGGTAGCTGAAGTGTACATTGGAGAATTCAACATTTGCATAGAGACTGTGATATGGGATGGTGATGCCTCCAGACAACCTGACTGACGGCTCCAATTTGATAAACTGTAAGAAAGTAAAAATACATTGGTAACAATTCTATGGTCTGACTTCTCTTTGTCCCCATGTCTCCATATTCCCACAAGTCTGCATGAGTGAGTTACGAGTTAGATGAGGTTTTACGGCTCAGCTTCTAGCCAATTGGTTTTAAGTCGGGCCAGCCAGAGCCTTTTCTCAAGTTGTGCATAAGGGTCAATGTTAGGAATAAGTTAGGTTCTAACCTAACCCTTATCTTGACGCAGACCTCAATGTAGACTCGTCAGCATATAGAGACGTCTGAACAAAGGGGCATCGTAACAGAGAGCAGTCCCTGCCATTTCATTGCACTAGCTGTATTACTGGTTTGACCACACACTGGAGTCACTTTTTAGAGCTATGCCTTTACTGGAGTCACTTTGTATTTGGGTCAACGAGACAATCTCGGACGCGTAAGGTTCTGCGCTCTGAGTGCCTCTCACTTCCTTCCTCAGCATTGCCACAATCCAGGCCAGGATAAAAAATATCAGTTAGTACAAAACCATCATAATTCTCAATCTCCTCCGCACACCCCATTACAAACATACCATTATTATTTATATCAGTTATATGTCAATTCAAAAATGGGGTTAGACCCTTCAAAATTGCCATTGGACCCCAAAGACACACTGTTCCGGCAATCTAAAGGGTCCAGTATCAACATTTTGGACCCTTTAAATTTGGAGGTAACTGCTAACCTTGGTGGAGTGACTTGTTACAAGTATGCCTTGAGTCACAGTAACTAGCTATAGCTGACTTGACCACACAGTGGAGTGACTTGTCACAACTATGGCTTGACTAGAGTCAAACTAAATAGTTATGACTGACTTGACCACACAGTGGAGCGACTTGTTACAAGTATGACTTGACTGGAGTCACAATAACTAGCTATAGTTAGATGGGAGTTTACGACACACCAACACAAATGTGTTACTAGCTATAACTGACTTGACCACACAGTGGAGTGACTTGTTAAAAGTATGACTTGACTAGAGTCATAATAACTAGCTATGACTTGACCACACTATAACTGACTTAACCACAGAGTGGAGTGACTTGTTGCAGATGTGACAACTGCAAACAGCTAGGTCACATAAATTTGCTAACAAGAGGCACAAAGTACTTCTTGGCTAGTCTATGGTAAGGAAAGGCACCATAGTGAATTAGTCATGTCAGCTTCCATCTTGTGATACCATACCTTGAATATTAATCACTACGGTCACCTACAAAGATGGTGGTTGGTGCAAACCTATGGTTGCCTGACCCTCTGTAAAACGCAACTCATCTCACAACAAGAATTACTATATACAAGGCATGTATGGTGATCCCAAACTTTTACTCTGCATCTCATTTACCCTCCAATTTTATAACTGTGACAAATGTGTGTCACTGATTTAATACCCACCCTGTATTCTTCGATGTCACAGCATAAATTTACAAATACTTTCAAATGTAAACTTAAACAAATGAGACCAATATATAATACAGGATAAGGCCTATCATAATTTAAGGTACACATAAAACTCCAGAAAAGTATTCCTTGGTTCATTTTGCTGATGACCGACAGGTTTTTACTAGAAGCAATTAAAACTGATTTTGAAGGGCATTGAAAGTTTATGACTGGTTTGCCTCGAACAAATTGTCCATAAATGTTGCATTCAGTATCTACTTCAAGTGTAAGATGAATTTACTGTTTATGTGGACTCAAGATTAACAATAATAAATGTTTTGTAAAACAAACAGGCAACGATCAGTTGCTTAATATTGTATTTGCAAAAATTGACCCAGTATTTACCAAAAACAAGATATCTTTTTCTGGGCATCAACATTTTGAATGGAATTTAAGGTTCGACCAATATCAGTTTCACTAGCATAACTTGAAACATTGGATGTATAGAAAGCTTTTATGATTATAAGTTACTACACTTAGAGTAAATGCTTGGCTACACCTTTGCTGTAGAGTCAGTTAAAATTTTAAGTTTCTTCAACAAACCCAACAAGGGTAAACACAAAATTATTTACACCAAACCAAACTGAATTGTAATTTGGATATTGTTTTACTTCTACATTTCCTCTTTTTTCCATCAGCCTTTCATCCTTTTCTTCTTTCCATTCTTGGTATACCTTCAATCAAACATGTCCCTATGTAAATACTTTGGACATATCTATACCTTTGTATTTACTTTGTATTTACCTTTGTATTTTGGCTATATCAGGGTTGTTGCTTCTAATTTAAGTATAGTATACACTGTGTCTGCCTGCACTGACACCTGTAAAACGTCTTGGAGAAGGGTACCATACCTAGCCTGCAAGGCATACAGGAGCCCAGACAAATAAACATTATTTCCACAAAAAAAAAAAAAGAAATTTAATAAACAAGTTTTTAATCTCCTGATATTGATTTTAATATCATACTAGTTTTCATCTCTCAAATGGCAAACTTTGTTAAGTCTTTCTTGGCAAATTGATTTCGTTGTTTTTTCTCTTTCTCCATTGGTGACCCCACAATTCATGCTTCATCTAGAAGCTGCACCCATCTTGTGAAGGGCCTCCATCTTGAACAAAGGAATCTCCCCTAGATGAAAGTAAACAGTACAATTTGCAGGTCACCTGATTCTACTTCAGTTGATACTCCTGGTCGTCAGTCAAGTATCACTTCTACTTACCTTGTATATATTTGTGACACCTTAAGGATTTTCAGTTCTGTTACAAACATACACAAAATTACATCTTTTTGTGCATTTAAAGATCTAAATTTCTGTACTTTTCTACAAATTAAGGAAATATTGTGACAAAACTGGATCTTAACAGCCTAAATCTTTTTCAGATCACTCTTTTTCTCTGTCGTTAAACGCTAAGATTCTCTGACATCGGCAATTCAGAACCCCAGCAGTTAAAAAGCCTGTAGTGTAGGTTTAATAGTATTTGATAGCATGTACCTCAGCTGTTAGGTTAGTTAGATTAATAGTCAGGTTAGTATTTGGCAGCCTGTACCTCAGCTGTTGAAAAGCCTGTAACACTGGTTAGTGTATAACAGCCTCTACCTCGGCTGTTGAAAAGGTTTTAATGTTGGTTAGTATTTGACAGCCTGTACCTCAGATGTTGAAAAGTCAGTAGAGTAGGTTAGTACCTGTTCCTCAGCTGTTTAAAAGCCTGTAGTGTATAACAGCCTATACCTCAGCTGTTGAAAAGGTTTTAATGTTGGGTAGTATTTGACAGCCTGTACCTCAGATGTTGAAAAGTCAGTAGAGTAGGTTAGTACCTGTTCCTCAGCTGTATAAAAGCCTGTAGTGTATGACAGCCTATACCTCGGCTGTTGAAAAGGTTTTAATGTTGGTTAGTATTTGACAGCCTGTACCTCAGATGTTGAAAAGTCAGTAGAGTAGGTTAGTACCTGTTCCTCAGCTGTTTAAAAGCCTGTAGTGTATAACAGCCTATACCTCGGCTGTTGAAAAGGTTTTAATGTTGGGTAGTATTTGACAGCCTGTACCTCAGATGTTGAAAAGTCAGTAGAGTAGGTTAGTACCTGTTCCTCAGCTGTTTAAAAGCCTGTAGTGTATGACAGCCTATACCTCGGCTGTTGAAAAGCCTGTAATGTTGCTTAGTATTACACAGCCTGTAGCTGATATTCCATGCGTGCCTATGGCAGTTCTGATGTGATTCTAGGTGTTGTGATTCCATTCAGAGTCGCTACAATTAACTCTTATCATGCTGAGTCTTTTTGAGGGCAGGCTTCGTTTTTGAAGCATTTAAGCTTTGCAGGTGCATCTACAGAACTTCTCCTTACCAGAAATGACCTATTCTAGTCAAGCGCCACCATTTCCTAGAGTTAAGCCCAAAAACACAAATGCAAGGCATTCTTTTGTTTTAAATATAGTGTGTTAAATGTTTAATTTGGAAAATGCCCTCAAGCATGATATCTCGCCTCCTGCAGGATAAGTGTTATCGCAATGTGATTGCATGAGAGGCATGGAAAAATTACAAACTTCACATTCCCCATGGGAGGTCCTATCCCTATTAATTGCAAGGTCAACACAACAGACTGAATAAACAAAGGAAACAAAGCATTCCTTATCAACGTGGGGAAGTGATATCAGGGAGCTGCCTACTAATATAACTTTCACTTGCCTTTGGGTCACAAATATTGTAACTTCTGTTGCTGATAGCTTGAGTAATACAAGTCCGATTTGAATGAAAATTTCACCAAAATGCATAGATTTAGTTCCTCTTTCACATACAAAAAGTAAATTTTTGCTTAACCCTCCTTTTATGGCAACATTTACCCGACTTTAAAAAGTTGAAGCCACCCAAGCCTAGTCAAAAGTGTTTGGAATATTAGCAATTTTAAAGAAATGTAGGAGGAAAATGCTTTGAGTGTAATCTATAAATATTCTAAATGCCTTTGTCATGAGCACATGTACAATATTTTGTATTAGTGCAATGCCTAACTTTCAAAGTATGAGTATTAATACAAAAACAAATCCATTCTCAGGAGTATGAATACAGGCAGGTGTGCTAAAACTTGAGTACAAGAATGTACTCACAAGTCTGGTTTGAGTACCAGACAACTCTGATGTAGATCGCACCTAACTTCAACACTGATGAAGAAGACATTTTATAACTTCCACTAGTTGTTGGTTTTACCTCAAAGACACGTCCTCCAGCACTAATACCCCTGACAGCCTGGCCAAAGAGAATGGACATAGTAGCAATTGACCGCTGGATGGACTGGGCAGCAACAAGAAAAGACATGAGTTGACCGGCCTGTAGTGTTCCACTAGACATGAGGTAGCCACCACAGTAAACCACACCTAAAACTAGACCTGTGAATGAAATGGATTGAACATCCGTGGACACTGGTTTTAGTAAATATTAAGGATAAATTCTTGTTTTTTTTTTTGCCATAGTTTGGGAAAGTAGTCATGGAGATGTTTTTTGGACCAGCTATTCACATTAGTAAGACAGGGATTCTGCCAAAAATTAAAAAGAAAGGGAGGGGGTTATTACCGCTAAACCATGGTTCCAAACTGATGTTGTTCTTGGCTTAAGTTACAAGTGACTTTGGGGGAACAAAAGCTTGCTTCAAGGCCCATATAAGGTGCAATTTGAAGAGTTTTAATGGCATTTTATTCATGTTAAGTTCAAACACTGCTACAAAAGTGTCCTCTTCTTAAGTAAGAATCCAAGATATTGACAATTTATATTTTTATAGAAGTGAAAATGAGGGATTCCTTCTGGAAAGGGGGGGTCCCCTCCTTTACACCCTTGACAGAAACCCTGTAAGAGCCAACATTGCTGCTTTTTTTAATCATCTGTTGGATACAACAATGCTTTCAGAATGACTTTGGGTTTCTACATGTGCATAAGCATCCAGCTTCACACTCACTGTTTTATACCACTGGATGATAAGCAAGGCTACCTGTATGAGCAGTAATGTAAATCTGTAAAAGTGTCATCCAGTTGCTAAGGCAACCAGCAGTGACCTCTGCATTATATCACAACCAAGACTGAAAATATAAAAGCTAAAAAAAGGAAAAAAGCTAGCATGCATAACAGGCCCATCACAGTACAGGACTTGAAGCCACAATTTCTGAGGCTTAGACCACACCCTCTGAGGACAGGGCCACGTAACCCTACAATGATATAATTTACAATGCAACAGACCTTAATCTATGTTTGCGTAACAGTCGATATAATTTGGTGTGATACTATACGGGACAAATTCAGTAACATGTCCTCTTAAACATTGGCATGTGTAAATCTTGGAGTAAAAAATTACAATTTTGCATGGGATTTTTCAGCCATGTTATAGTAAGGTGACCAGATGTCCCCACTTTTTGGGAACAGTCCCCGAATCCAGTGTACTGTCCCCAATGAACAAGTGTCTCCAATGAACAAGTGTCCCCAAAACTGTCCCTGATTTGAGCAGATGTCCTTGAAATTTGAAATTTTCCAAGATATTAATTATAATGTTGTAAGCAATATTTTGTTGATTGTGTAGCCTACTTATAGGCCTAGTATTACACCAACATCGTTGAGATATACATTGAGCATCCAAGCACAACCTACATAGGCCCTAGGCTATTAAATAACAGGTATCTACAATCACAAACATTGAAAGTCTACAGCATTACTAATTTTCTATTACTGATGTTGTCATGCATACATCTGCTGTAGTCAATTGCACACTAACCATGTATAGTTTGCTTACACAGTGTTTGGTCTACTAGCATCCCTGATTTGAACTGTCAAAATATGGTCACCTTATGTTATATTCCACTTTGGGTCGGCGTTGAGTGGCAACAGCTGAATTTAAGAGGCCAGAGGGGGCCCAGGCATTAGCCTATGAGGCTGAGGTCAAGGCCAAAAAAAATCTGCCTGGAGGCCAACCTCAAGATGAGCCTAGATCTCGATACAGCACTGGTGAAAATACTGTACCTACCATTCAGAAATAAATTACTGAAACCTTGAAAGATGCCAATACCACAGCCTAACACACTGTTTAATCGCTCTGCTTTTTTGACTTCTGTTTCAAACAGCGCCCCTTCTTGAGGTTCCATTGCAAATGCTCTGACTGTACGAATGTTGGCCAGGGCTTCATCAGCAACAGACATTGCTCTTGAGACCTATTAAAGAGATAAAAGAGGATTCAATATGTCAGCTGTGACTGTTAGCACATGAAAATCAATATACTGACCGGTGGAGAAGACAAAATCAATATTTAAAGGTCAGGAAGCCATCAAGGACTCTATACCAGAGTCTGAGCATGGATAAATACCGGTGAGATTCTCCTCTTTTCGACTAGTGCTCAGATGTTAATCAGGCAGGCATGTACTAACTGCTCCCAACTTCCTGAAACAGACAATCAAATACCCAATCAAAGTTCACCAATTTAAACCTCCTCAGCATCACCGTGAACAGCTATGCTGAACATGTTAAGTTTAGTCCCCTGAAAATTTCCAAGTGGTTCCACCAGGATTTTATCTGGGAATCTGTAGTATGCAAGATTACCTAATGAGTGAAGCGAACATTCAACAGATCCTTGGGGCAAATATGGAGAACCAAGGTATTTTTGTTCCTCTTCTAGACTTGAGGTGGTCCTCAACTGGGAACATAACCCCACCTATAATGCACATGCTTTTTATAAAATGAAGCGAATTTAAATAAAGAGGATTGTACGACTGGGGGGTACATGAAACACAGACAAAGACAGCCTGCTGGATTACACAGCTGAAAGTCAAAATGACACTGCTCTCTCTCTTTACTTTGTTTACATAGAAAAATGATGAAGGGGGGCTTGTATGTAACATGGGCTAGTTGATAGGGAACTAAGTGTTGAAAGACAAGCAAACCCATGATATATGCCTAACCTAGCTATACCCTCCATGTGGCCAAAAGGGGAAAGGGGGTCCAGAGCCCCCTGAAAAATCCCCCCACACCAAAGATAAGAAATTATCATGTTCTGTAAACTTAAATGTGTTTAAGTATATCTCGCCTTCCTTAAAACAGATTTTGCCCCCAGGAAGCTATCTCTCCTCCCCCCTTCAGTATCACTTCAAAGTACATTATGAAATCTGATGCCCACTGTAAACATGCAAGCTTATAGCCTGGTGTTTGTCTGCCCTCTATGGCAACCAATGCATCACTGAATCTCACCTTTTGACAATTGCTTTAAAGGTCTCTAAAAAGGTGAATGCAAAATCAATGGTACTAAAGGCACATGCAAATATGACGTGTGGCGTATACATACTGTTGTATACCTAGACACCTATACCTAGATAGGAATTGACTTCAAGGTCAAATTATTTCATATCATACCAGTATATATAAAAAATATCGCAAATTTCTTTAAGAGAACACAAGTTCCATGACAAAGAACCTGTGCATTCCCATCATGTGTGTTTGTCTATTTTACATATTTCCTTCTATGCTACAACCATTCTTTTTGTCTGCTTTTCTACAGCTTAATGATGTACATTTCAACAAACGAGTCCCAATGAATGTAGATCTTCACTTCTTGAAAAAAAGTCAAAGTTGAAAACAAAGATGACAACCATAACCCACTGAGCTCATCCTGATAGCCATTCCTAAACTTATTCTTGCCCTGGAGAAATGATTTTCACAAAATTCTGATACTTGTTCCAGATAAAGTTCACAGCAAAGAAGATTCTTTAATCAACCTTTAAAGCAAAGTGTCACATATTTTCTACATTATTGCACCTTTACCACATTTTCATATCATAATTAAACCATATTTGCATATCCGTATCACATCACTGTATTTTGCCACACTTTTATATCTTTACCACACTATCACATCTTTATCACACTATCACATCTTTATCACACTATCACACCTTTATCACACTATCATCTTTACCACATTATCATAGCTTTTGCTTCTTTAACATGAATCCTTACGATCCCACTATCAAATAACAACTTAACTACACTATCATATTTGTACCACATGATCACATTTTACCACACTATCATACCTTTACTACACTGTGGTACCTTTACCACACTACCATATTTTTACCACATTATCATATCTTTACCACACTATCATATCTTTAGCACACTATCAAACATTAACCACAGTACACTATCATACCTTTTATTTCTTTAGGACATCTTCACCACACTATCACATTGCAGTTAAACACTAACAACACTGACCTGTCTGTACCACATGATTACCCTTTCAATTTCTGAATTAAAGGCTTGAAGGGCAGTTGTTTTAAATTCCTAAGCAACAACAAATGTGGTTAACTTTAGCCTATGGCTGATATGTTACTGCCTCGTGTCAGATGGCAGGCCAACTCTAAACGTAAAGATTAATTTTGGTTTCTTTGGAAACAAATGTGGTGAACATTTCAGATGGAAAGGCCATAGATTGCTCTTGGATGAAAAACCCCTCTTGGCCAAGACCTTGCCAAACTACTGCACTATCACAATGGTTGAAATTATACATACTGTTTTTGCCACTGGGCAACTCCACACTAACAAACTGTTGCGGAGGGGACATTTGGACACATTCATATCTACAGTACATTTGTACAATAGGTAAATGTAATGATATGTCTGCTCCAAGGGGAAGTACTAGTGATGCTTGATCCATCGCCAGTAAAATTTACTTAATTACCTCAGCAGTAATTCCTATTGGTCGAATATTCTGCGCGTTGCGGAGGGGACGTGCACAAATCAGTGTCAAGCGACCAGCATGCATCAAAGTAAAAGTTGTCTGATTTGAAAAGAGTGGCAAGGTGAAACTGATACTGGATCTTTAAACCTATTAATACCCTTTCACCACAAACAGTTGAAATCTCTTCACACTGCTCAGTAATGATGAGAGGGTAAATTAAAATTGGGGGTGCAGTGTTGCGGAGGGGACAGTCAAATGTTGCGGAGGGGACGCGTGCAAATAACTGATATGTTTCCCCATATTTTGAATACGTTATGAAAATGTAAATCACTGATATACTACAAAAATATAATTTTGTTTCAGTCATGGACCATTCCTTAAACTCCTTGCTCCTTTTTTAACTTTAATGAAGACCGTGGTCATCTTTACACTATTTTTGCATTAAGATATTTACTTAGCGCTTGCTTTTTCTGAGTTGAAATTGTTTTGGTCAAGGTTTGTTCTTCTAAACAGTTTCTTGAGATGAAGTACTCCTTGTAGTTCCCAAAAGAGTCAAGTTGTATTCATTTTAACTCTTTGTGTGCAAACTACCGTAGCATGTGGATCAACTGATCAAGGAAAGAATACAGTAAGTTCATTTAGGAAATTTCATTTTACTGAGCCTAAAAAAAACTTACTACTGTAACTGGTCATACAGTACTTGCAGGGTCAGTCCAGAAAGGAAGCCTTCAAAAATTTATCTTATTCTGAAGTAGTACAGTATATGCAGGTTTCAGATTTTAATTGTGCCTTTATTCATAGTGAACATATACACAAAATGGACAATGCCTTGAAACTTTGTATTCAAATGCACTGCACTTTGCCCATAATTGGAGAATTATTTAAATCTCATAAAATAGGATTTTCTTCAAGTACATGAATTTATAATTCATATCATTGCCATCAAGCTTTTCCATGCTGTTGTACTAACAAGGATTTAATGATAAATATGACTACTGTACTTCACAGCAGAAATGTTCTGCAAACCAAACCTATGGCATCCTTAATAGCTTCTACTATTTGGAGTGTCCCCTCCGCAACAAACAGTTAGACTGGACCTTGGGGTCTTTACCAAAGACTTAATCACTAGCAAATTTAACATTGGAGAAAATACCTTTAAATACTGTCAAACAGCATTAAAAAAATTCATAATGCTATCTCTAGACAGTATGCATGACTAAGAAATAGGAGGTAAATCATTTTGGTGTGTTGTGGAGGGGACATTCTACTAAGGATCGGGTGACGACTTACCATAGCTTACCTATATCCTTCCTAAAAGCATGAAAGTTTCTTAATATGGGTTCCAAGGATGAATTTGACGAAACCAAATACCAAAACCTTCCTTAGAAACTGGACCTTTATCCTCCCAACCCCTTTCATCCTATTCTGAATGTCCCCTCCGCAACAAAATGTCCCCTCCGCAACAAAAAGTTGACTCGGACCACAGCCCTCATACAGCACTTCTATATGTTGTGAATGGTATTTAGCCAAAGTAGTCAATTAGCTATAATAGAACCCACAATTTCATTTTGAAACAGTAAGCTACTGAGAAATGACAGGAAAAATCATATGCAAAATGTTGCGGAGGGGACATTTCACTCGGAATTTGTGCAACGTTTTACCTCGGTTCTCCCTTATGCTTCCTCTAGTCATCTTAAATCGAGTACTTACATATATCCCTTGGCCTTTCCTCCATAGCCATACACAAGTACAATCTCCACCATCTTTAGATAAAAAACAGGAGGATGGCAAAATTAAGCAAAACATGTCCCCTCCGCAACAAAGTTTGCAGTGAATTTGCCCAAATTTATGCTTTTTTCTGGCAAAAATGATGCCATATCTCTTTTTAAAATTAAGAAATAAAAAATTTAGATGTTCTTGATTTCCAAAACAACAGAAATTTTTTGGTGAACATTATTTGAAAATTGAGTGCCTTGGTTGACATTAGTGTGGAGTTGCCCCACTGTTTTATGTAACATTGCCTTCTTTTAAAAAATACTGTTCTGGATCAAAATTCGCTTTTCCATATTTTCAATCTTACACCCCTACACATGAACAGTAGATAAGGTACACTGAACACTGTGGAGAAAGCTCATTCATGTTATTGTGTGTAAGCTATAAGATAGTTGAAGCAATGCTCATGCAAATGGAAATGGGATAAATATATTTGACTTTAAATAATACAATTTCCTAGTTTGTTCTTTTTTTTCCAAGAAAACAAACTTGGTTGCTTGCAAGAAGAATATGACGCTGAATTATTTTTCCAACGGTTTTATTATGGGGTCACGAAGAGGGATCCCTTTTATTTCAATTAACACAAACCCGTCTGCAAGAACAAAATGACGCTGAATTATTTTTCCAACGATTTTATTAAGGGCCCATCCATGTTTGCATCAATTTCACAAGAGTACAAAACATACGCTACTTAAAGGGTGTCAAAGACCCATACATGTGCTCCTTTCAAAGTTATAAAACAGTGGCGTAGCTAGAGGGGGGCGGGGGGGGTCCCCCCCCCCCCCCCCACACACACAAAGCCCACAAAGCCTCCCAAGGCCTCTGTCGGAAATTTCTAGTCTCTGTTGGAAATAAACAACAACAATTCACTTGAAACACTTACAACAGTTTTTATGTTTCTAAGCACAATCACACATTGATATGTCAACACGAAAATGTAGAGTCTGTCTCCAAATTGCCCGGAAAGCAAAAAGAAAAAGAAAAAAAAAAGGTCCCCAGAATTTCGAATCGTACAACTATCACAATAATCTGTCGGAATTTTTTTGCTTTTGCCCCTGCACAAAAAATATCTAGCTATGCCACTGTTATAAAATAACAGTTTTCCCCTAAAAGTTATCATCCTTCACACTATTAAAAGTGAGTGGGGATAGAAGAAGAATATACAGAAATATATTTGTGCTCTTGAGTAAATGATGAAAAATGGGATGACCTCAACAACAATTTGTCTTCCAAAATATGGACCTTTTTTTTCAAGTTTATACTATAGCTGTGCAAATAAAACTTTGACCCAAAAATCTCGGTCCTTAAACAAATGCCAGTGACAAATTTCATCAGGACTGTTGTATGTGAGTGTTTTTGTCTGCACAGTTCGTTGGGCCAAAAGCAATGTTGCCTGACTGATCGAGTACGTCCATAACCATGGGATGGATAATTTACACAAAAAAATGAAATTTAACAAAGAATTGTGAAGCAAGCAATCAGAGTAGTATCCTACAGTTATTCCATTAAGATGATGTGTGTAGAGAAAAACATCTAGGCTCTTTTAACTTGTAGACTACTGCTTGTGCACTCCCAAGATGGAGTTTGCGAAGAAAGCTGTACCTTATACTAAACATACAAAGTAATATGAGAATCTGCATTAGGAAATCAACACTTTTCAAAAACATGGTATGCACTCTGGAGCAGCTACAGGTATTAAACAGGTTCAAGCAGCTGTGTGAAGGAGCTATGAATTGCAAAGCTAATTATGGATGCGAGAAAATATTTTCATACAAATGGAATAATTAAAGGCCCAGTCACACCATAATGATAACAGCATCATTTAATGATAACCATTATCATTTCTGATTATAGTACTGTAATGAGCAATGACACCATAACTATATTAATACTGACAGGCATCTTGTCTGTTATATGCTAATTTTAAGAAGTCAGACAAACTAGTATACTAGGCTGCAATGATGGATAATGAAACCGAGAGGACTATTCTACACAATCTCTGTAGTTTTCATACGGGTTTTATACATCACTAATCCCTTCTTTCAAGGAACAAATAAGGTCAGTTATGATATGGGTAACTCCCGAGTCCATTCAAATACTAAATAGCCAACACTTGAGGTTAAGAACCTAGCCCAGATGCTCCTGTAAACAAGCTATACAGTATCACCACAAGTCAAACATTTAAAACAAACAGGTTACCACTTACTTCCTACACATCCGAGCTCTTAAGTTTGTTCACATTGCTAAGCCATACATTAGTTTGTCCTACAGAATCAGGCTCTTCCTCTAGAATAAGAGTATTACAAACAGGCTTATGCCTACACAGTTTACACAACAAGCAACATTCTATTTCTACCCTGTATGTATACAGTGTTTGCACAATGTAACTTTACAACAATGGCAGCTGGTCATGGTTTGTCGAGCGGAGAGAGAGAGATGCTATGTCATGTGCAAACAAAGCACCTCATTGGCTTTGAGTTTTATCGTATCATTTTATTATGTCTTTTTTAGCTCTTCAAACAATGTGAACCATATTGTGAAGACAGTTGACTCAGTAATGGTTTTGGTCTAACCACTCAATTGAAATTGCATGGCAACTTTCTCCATGCTAAAACTGTAATCATATCGAACCATTATTGTTGCATGATGTGACTGGGAATTTACATGGGATTTTTGTTTCAGAGCCTGCTGTTGAGCAGATAATAATACATTCAGTTGTCTCAGCAAAACACTGTTCAACAGAACAGTGCCTTTTAAAAATTCTATTCCCTGTTCCAGGACAAAAAAGCACTATTTTTGGAACAACAGAGCAGCAGGAATTTCGACCCACGTATCCTCATATCTTCCACTTCATTAGTACATGTATCTTTACCACAAAAAGTTTAATAACACTATTATATCTTTGCAATACCAACCATATCTCTTCTTATATTAATTACAGATGAACTGACTGGAGAAACACTGTAAAATATTTAATTATGCAACTGCTTTAACGACAAAGACAATAGCAGGCACAGACATAATGGTAGGAATTCCTACATTAACATTATTAATTTCTTTGAGCATACATCTGTCTGTTGATGTCCATCTATGCCATGCAACCACTTCAGAGAGAATAAACAACTGCTTATTGCATTCACCTGTTTGCTACATTGAATTTTTCAACAAAAGCTGTTCTTGGGGGGTGGGGGGGGGGGGGGGTGGGGGGGGGGGGGGGTGGGGGGGGGGGGGGGTGGGGGGGGGGGGGGGTGGGGGGGGGGGGGGGTGGGGGGGGGGGGGGGTGGGGGGGGGGGGGGGTGGGGGGGGGGGGGGGTGGGGGGGGGGGGGGGTGGGGGGGGGGGGGGGTGGGGGGGGGGGGGGGTGGGGGGGGGGGGGGGTGGGGGGGGGGGGGGGTGGGGGGGGGGGGGGGTGGGGGGGGGGGGGGGTGGGGGGGGGGGGGGGTGGGGGGGGGGGGGGGTGGGGGGGGGGGGGGGTGGGGGGGGGGGGGGGTGGGGGGGGGGGGGGGTGGGGGGGGGGGGGGGTGGGGGGGGGGGGGGGTGGGGGGGGGGGGGGGTGGGGGGGGGGGGGGGTGGGGGGGGGGGGGGGTGGGGGGGGGGGGGGGTGGGGGGGGGGGGGGGTGGGGGGGGGGGGGGGTGGGGGGGGGGGGGGGTGGGGGGGGGGGGGAAATTTGGGAAAGGGGCCTCCCCAAAAAACGGGGTCCCAAAAAAATTTTAAAAGTTTTTTCCCCAAAAAAAAATTAGTTTTTGGGCATTAAGAAAAATCAAATTTAAAAAGTGTATACATTACAGGGTTTAAAAAAACCCCTTTTTGGGGGCCCCCCCCCTTACCCGATGGGGGGAAAGGTCCCCCCAAAAAAAAAAAAATCAAATTTAAAAAAATTTAAAAAACCGGGCTTTTTTCTAAACCCGGGTTTTTTAAAAAATTACTAAAACCTCCCAATTGTAATTTTAAAAATTTAAAGGTAAAAGGTCCCCCAAATTTTTAAAAATAAAATTTAAAAATTTCCCTTACCCTTTCCAAGACTTTCAAAATTTTTAATTTTGCTAAAATCCAAATTTTTTTTTTTTAAAGGGGGTGAAAAAATGCGTCCTGATTTGTCAGGCACGGGAATGGGAAAAATTACAATTTTTTGGGGGGACTGTTCTTTTTTAAAAGAATTTTTGCGTTTGGGCTTTTAAAACCCTAAAAAAATTTTTTCACCCCAAAAAAATTTTTTCTTCCCCCCCTCAAAAAATTTTTCCCCTACAACCCCCTTAATTGGGGTTTTGAACCCCCGTCCTCTTTTTTTTTTTAAAAAAAAATTTTTTAGTAAACCCCAAAGTCCCCCCCAAAAAAATTGAAATTTTTCTTAAATCAAGCCCCCGGGTTTTAGAAAAACCTATTTAATTAATTGTGTTTTTGTTCCCCTTTTTGTAAAATGCATGCCTTTTTTGTAATACAAAATAAAATAATTTGTCCCTTTTTTCCCAAAAAAAAATTTAGACTTTTGAAAGGGAAAAGATTTTTTGGACCCTTTTTTTAATTGGAAAAAATGTTTCCAATTAGTTCTTGAGAAATACCGTTTACTTGTTAAAATTCGGGAAAAATTTAAATTTTTAAATTTTTGGCCAAACCCCCCAAACCCTTAAAAACCCCCCCCCCGGGGGAATTTTGGGGGCCCCCAGGGCCCCCTTTTTTTTCAGTTATAAAAAATTTAAAATAAAAAAAGTCTGGGCCTGTAACTATCCGGAGTCACCCAAAATAAACCCCTTTTTCTCTCCCCAATTTAAAAAAAAGGGGTTTTTTATTTTTTAACAGAATGCCAAAACCATGAATTTAAAAATGTTGGCACTTTTTAAAAAAGTTAGAGTAAACTCATAAATTTTTTGGTTTTCCCCCCGAAAAACTAGAAATTTTTCAAGAAACTCCCCCGGTATCATTAGACATTGGAAATTCTGGGAATTTTTCGGGGGCCCCTTAAAAACTTATGTAGAAAAGGGAAGGAAACCCAAAAAACTTTACATTGGGCCGAAAAAATTTGGAAATTTTGAGGAAAAATTTTAAACCCTTTTTAAGTAATGAAAAGGTTCAAATTATTCCTCAGATTTTTATTCCTGGCATTGTTCCTTAACCTTTACTTTTTAAGCCAAACGCTTTCCCTTGGCGGGGCCCAAATTTTTGGCCTTCTGCCCCTTTTTCACTTTTTTTGTTGGGGACAAATCCCCAAAAAGGGGATTTCTCGGGGCTAATTTTAACCCAAAAATTTTCAGGTTTTTAAAATTTGAAACAAGGGGTTTTTTTGCCTTGATTAAAAATAATTTCCTTCAAATTTTTCCCTTTCCAAAATTTTAAAAATTTTTTTTAAAGAAAAAAAAGGGGGTTTTTTTAAAAAAATATCCCCGGAAAAATTTTTTTTTCCCCCCCTTTTTTTTTTTAAATTTTATGGGGGGGTTTTTGGAAAAGGGTTTGAAAAATTTTCCAAGCAGATTTAAAAAACCCCCCTTTTTAAACACTGGGGGAAAAAAAAGGGGGTTTTTTCCCTAAAACCCCGGGTTTACGGGAAGGGGGGTTAAAATGTAAGCCCTTTTTAACCCCCAAAGTAAAGTTTTAAATTTTTTTGAAAATTTTTTTTTCTTTTTTTGGGGAAATTTTTTTAAGGGAAAAACCCCTCTTGGGGGGGGGGAAAAAATTTTTTTTAAGGTTTTTCCCCAAAAATTTTTTTGCAAACCATTTTAAAAAACCCAAAGGGCCCAAGAAAAATTAAAATTCCAAATGTGCTGTTTGGCAAAAATGGTTTAAGTTCAAATTGAAAATTTTGGGACTTAAGGTTTTGGGGCCCATTTTTTTTAAAAAAAATTTTCCCCCACTTTAAGGGGAATTTGGTTTTATTTTGGGTCCAAAAAATTTAAGGCCCGGGGGGAAATTAAAAAATGCCCTTTTTTTTTAATTTTTAACCCCTTTCCTTTTTAAAATTCTTTTCTGACAAAATTTTGGGAGAAAATCCCCTTTTTTGGGGAAATACCCTTTTGGGGGAAAAAAAAATTTTTTTTTTAAAAAATTCAAAAAGGGACCTTTTTCTTTTTTTCCATCGCTCCACAATCCATACCACCTGCGTATGCGAGGAATCTTTATATATAGCATCGAAAAGTGTCGTAGTGTAAGAACCCCTCAACCCATTGACGCAGATATAACCCATAGATCCTACTCGGCTTCCGCCAGTTCGTCTATCGATCTGGCGTATGCGAAGAATCTTATAAGCATGGTGCAAAGTTTTCCATACACAAAATTCACTTTTGACCTATTGGACGCAGACGGTTGAGCTAACGGTGGTCAAAGGTCCACTGCAGGATAGCTCGAAGCAGTACGACTACTTGAGGGCAGCCTGTAAGTGAAGATAATAAGTCATTTTTTTCGTAAAATTTATCAACATTTTCCTCATGTGAAGTGTAATAGTGTTTAATCGTTGTCAACTTACTCTGTGACAGTTTGGGTGCGTGAACCCGACCTATTTGTAGTCGTTTGGTAAAGTGGTTTTTGCGCACAACGCCGCGTTGTGGCTAAATCCTGATTTTGTCAATGTATCCGCCTAAGGACCTACTACACGGAGCCAAAGTTGCCAATGGAGTGGCGTAGTGTTTAGGGCCTGATTAAGGACTAAGTATACATGTGCGTAGATGTTACGTACACATATGGTTAAATGTATTGTGTGCATTCGTTTGTAGCGGCGATTGCGCGCATTTTGGAACTTTTACAATTACATGTCCGCGCACAAATTAACAAACTAGGCAACTGGGTCTGTGGTTCGATTTTTGGTCACAATCCAAGGTAGCCTAGCCACCTGTTTATCCCATTAGCCTCTGACACCTTTTTCTTTAATAGCCTAGCCCTAGGCCTACCAATTTTTTTCGGAGATAATTTTGCAGTGTGGCATTCCCTGCACAACAATGCGAAGATCTTCGCGGAGCACCACACCGACTCCTTCCGGTTTAGCGGTGGCGAAACGGTTACCCTGGTGGTCTGCGTACATAAAAAAAAATCTGCCTTGGCACATGAACTCCTCGGCAATAATGTGAAAATATCTACAGTTTGTTTCATTAATTTACCTGGAGTCCCACACAAAATATGATTATTTCCCTGTTAATAGAAAGAATGTGATGTACGCTTTTTGCTCAGGCAGGCCTAGCCTATTATGACTGAATCAGTCATCGTACAGCAGGCATATAATAATAATAAATAGGCTTATATAGCGCAATCAGTTCCACGCTGTTATTCTGCTCAAGGGAGCTCTTAACAAGAAAACAGAGAGTTCATTAAGTATAAGCAGATTGAACAAATTGATCTTAAGTAACCCTCCTTCAAAACAGAAAGTTTTTGCGAGCAAGCTCGAAATCGTCTGTAACTGTTCCCATAAAGATGATGCACAGTACTGAAACTTTCTACAGCCATAGTTTTTCAGGCGTAGTTTTTGGTACAGATAATATATTTGCAGAGGATCGATTTTGGCGAGTTGGAATATGATGGCATAGGAGCAGTTTGAAAGGTTACTTAAGGCTCGCCCAAGACATAAGCCCGAAAGGCAAGTAGTAGCACCTTATACTGTTCTAGAATCTGATGAAGCCAGGTGGAGTTCTTTGAGGATTGGGTAATAATGGCAGTTTTCTCCCTTTCCTTTTTACATATACGAGCAGCTAGTGTTTTGTATCTTCTGGATTTCTGAATAGCTGATTAAGGGAGGCCATGTAGGAGTGAATTAAGAAAAATCAAGCCTTGAAGTAATAAATGCATGCATCTAGTATCTCACAGCTCTTCTGTCAATGTACTTCCTCATTTGACTGATTTTCCTCACGTTGGCAATTTGAAGAACGACCAGAGATTTGTTACATGATGTTCAAGAGTCGCATAGTATGGTTCAAAAAATTAAGGCTCCTAAATTTCTCACTGTGTTGAAGAATGTGATTTGCTCTCACCAACAGTAAGTGTAGGGAAAAGTGGATGCGACATCTGAAAGCGTGATTGGGAAAACAATAAATTCAGTTTTTTCGCAGTTAAGTTTCAGTTTATTGGTTGCAGCCAATGTTGACAGCGTTAAGTACAGGGTTTCCATTTTGTTGGGAAAGCCAATGGGCACGATCTCGGTCAAAAGCTAATAGAAGCTGGTATCATCTGAATAATGATGGAAATAAACTCATGAACTGCGAATAACATCACTTAACTCAGCAAGATATGAGAGGAACACAGGAACAGGTCCCATAAAGAGCCCTGTGGAACACCTGTATTTAACGGACGTCGAGAAATGAAGAGAGCCTTTTCATCTTAACATGCCTGAAAACTGCTCCTGTAATTAAGTATTTTAGAAACCTGACAGAACATTTCCGCATAATTTGTCTTCGACTGAGCTTTCTAGTAAAATACATGATTTACTGTGTCAAATGCGATGATGAAGTCTTAATAAAACTAAAAGAACATCAACGACCGTTCGTCAAGTTTAGAGTGAATGAAATTATGGACTGCATTTATGCAGTTTCTGTACTGTGGCCAGGACTTGTAGCAGATTGGCAAGGTTTCAATAAGGTTATTAATGTCAAAGGTGTTCCATCAAACGAGATAAAACTGCGTTTTCTAGAACTTTAGAAATTAACTCAAGTGACTCCTGTACTTAAGAAAGCACCTTGGATAGAAACTGTCTGAATAATTTTCGGCCTATCTCGAACCTGAGTTTCATTTCTAAGTTCTAGAAAAGGCAGTTTTATCTCGTTTGATGGACCCCTTGTACATAATAACCTTCTTGAACCTTTCCACAATCTGCCTACAAGTCTGGCCACAGTACAGAAACACTGTCCTTAAATTGCAGTCCATAATTTCATTACCTCTCAACTTGACGAAGGTCGTTATGTCTTTTTAGTTTTATTAGACTTTATCATCAGCATGTTGACACAGTAAAATCATGCTATTTTTACTAGAAAGGGCTCCAGTCGAAGTACAAACTTAATGCCGGAACTGTTTCTGTCATGGTTTAAATCTTATATTACAGAGCGTTTTCCCAGCAATGTTAAAGATTGAAAATGCTCTCTCATCTCGACGTCCGACTTCCTTAACTACAGGTGTTCCACAAAGGCTCTGTACTTGGACCTCGTTTCTGTTTTCCCTTATATCTTGCTGAGGTTAAGTGATGTTTATTCACAGTTTCATGATGTTTTATTTCCTCATTACAGCAGATGATACCGACTCAGCTTCTATTAGCTTTTGACCGAGATTCTGTGCCAATTTTGCTTTCGCACAAAATGGAAACCTGTATTAACGCTGTCAACATCTGGCTTGCAAACCAATCAACTGAAACTTAACTGCGAAAAAAACTGAATTTATTGTTTCCAATCACGCTTTTTCAGATGTCGCACCCACTTTCCCTTACACTTAATGTTGGTGGAGCGCAAATTCACATTTCTTCAAACAGTGGAGAAAATTTAGGAGCTTAATTTTGACCATACTATGGACTCTTGAACAATCATGTAAAACAAATATCTCTGTCGTTCTGCAAATTGCCAACTGAGGAAAATCAGTCAAATTGAGGAAGTACCTTGACAGTAAGAGTTTGTGAGATAATAGTGCATGCCTTTTATACTTCAAGGCTTGATTTTCTTAATTCACTCCTACATGGCCTCACCCGAATCAGCTATTCAGAAACTCCAGGAGGATACAAAACACTGCGGCTCGTATTGTAAAAAGGAAAGGTAGAAACTTGCCATATTACTCCAATCCTCAAAAGAACTCCAACTGGCTTTCACAATCCAGCTCTAGGAATTCAGTACAAGTTGCTACTACTTGCCTTTCGGGCTTATGTCTTGGGCGAGCCTAAGTACCTTTCACAACTTCTCTTGCCATATATTCCAACTCGCCCCCACTTCGATCCTCCTGCAAATCATATTTATCTGTACCAAAAACTACGCCATGAAAGACCTATGGCTGTAGAAGTTTTCAGTACTGGCATCATCTTATGGAACAGTTTACCAGAAACGATTTACGAGCTTGCTCGCAACTTATCTGTTTTTAACGGGTTTACTTAAGACTCATTTGTTCAATACTGCTTATACCCTTAATGAACTTCTCTGTTTTCTTGTAAAGCGCCTTGGAGCAGTAACAGCTTGGAACTGATTGGCGCTATATAAGCCTAATTTATTTATTAATTATTATTATTATATTTCTAAATGGGTGTATAGACCACCTGTATGATATATTAGACCTGTTCATTAGAGACTTTGTAATTAGATGTAAGCTTAGGTTGTATAGAATACGATTATTTTCTCTAGGTCCATGGAAGCTTGCTGTCACTGCTGGAGCCGGCCCATGAAATTCATTTAGCGAGTTTCCACAAGGTTACAAGACTGTACTTGGAGGAAAGAGGTGGAAACAGTGTCTGGGGTCAGAACACAAGAGTATTGTCTTTACTGTTTCAATGTTTTATAAAGAAGTTTTTATATCTGTCAATATGACATATCAGAGAACTGCTTGCTATCCTGTAACCAGAGTTGTAACCAAAGTCACTTTGATGCAAGCCAAAGTCAAGTCAACTACAGCTGTTCCATGGACTGGAGTCACTGTGTGCATTTCAATAGGGGAATATATTCTCTAGAGTTTGTCAAGTAGGTAGTTTTGGAAGGTTCTTGCGTGAGTCATGACTTGTTTGCAGTTCTTAGTATAACAGATGTTTTCCATTATGCTCCCAGGACTGTGCTTGGAGAGGAGGATTGTGTGACAGCGGTCTGGGGAAGAGATAACTTGATTTTCTTCCAATGATTTCTGCAACATTTTTCTAACCTGTTGGTAAGATCAGACAGTGAAAGGTGACATACCCATTGAGTTAGAGTTAAGATGAGGTTTTGCAGCTCAGTTTCTAACCAATTGCTTTAAGTTGGGCCGGCCACCAGTCTTTTTTCCAGTTGTGGCTCACTGGCTCGTTTTCCCTACTACTCCATTGCTTATTGCTGAGCACCAAAACACAATGGCAGAGAGGTTTCCACTTTTAAAGTCTTCGGTATGACCAGACCAGGAGTGGCAACCCCAGACCTTCTGGCTGCAAGTCGGATGCTCTATCCACTTGACTGTCGGTCATGCCCATTATGGCTCAGAGGTGAAGATTGTCATATGATTTTGTCTGAAGATGCATTTGAAAAACCCTTTCACATGCCAAGTTAATAATAGAGGAGGTGAACTGATCTTGAAAGTTACAGAACTTAGCCTTAGGTTGTGTTACTTTTCACCTTCCTTTCCAAAAATATTCTTCGCACGATGCCTCTTATACCTTCACCCAGTCAACACTTCTCATGGGCCTCAAAAAAAATTTATTTTTGCATGAACGCCCCTGCAATCAGGTACGACTGATCAATTATCAGTCAAGAAGTGTATAACAGTAACCTAATACAAACCCACTTCTGTGGTTTTCATGCTGTCTTTTGTAACATGTGGTGAAACACTTCAGATAATGATTTCCTGGCAAAATAGCATAAGATGAAACCAAAGAAAAAAAAAACCAAAAAGTGGTGTTTCCGTACAATTAGTTGTTCAAGGTGTGAAGTGTGTGTTTCCTTTTACCAGACTAGTCCTTTTTTGCAATTATAATTGCCACAAGGAATTGTGGGATGCAAACAAGATAAACAAACCACCACTTGTCATAATAGTGTGCAAAATACATGTATTTTGGAACAGATTACAAGACAATTTTTAACACCCAGAAGGTGATATTTCACGTTGTTCAAGACACAAACCCACAGGTAGAACACCTTTTTACACCCACCCTGGCACTGAATGAAAGGGATGATTAAAGTAAAAGCAGTGGCTTGGCATGTGTTTGTAGGTATGGCAGTGTGTTTGTTTACCTCCAATTTTCCAAGATGTGGGCATGTGCAGTTGAAATTGCAAAAGGGCTCATACGATTGGTGTTATTATGATTTATACAGATATTGTGAAATTGCTTGGATTGTACAAGTATCAGAGTTTTTGTTCTTAATATCAGTAACATCATTGCTGGTGATGAACTTATCAGTCAGTAGGTTCATGTTAAAGCAGTTGGGGTGTTCAAGATCAGAACCTGCAGGGTGAAGGACTGTGGCTTTTTCATCAAGAGCAGTCTATGTATGGCTTTCTTTCACAACTGACCTTATCAAGTGCAAAAAGTCAAACTTGATGTAAATTGTTGAATATGTCAGACAACAGCTTTAAAGTTGTAAAATCATACTGTAGGTCCCCTCAACCATTTGTGATTGATAAGTGTTGTAAAATAACACTGTTTAAGGCTGGAATTATCATCACAGAAATCACAACTAATAAACTTAAAGAATCTGTAAGTACAATGTTATACTGACAAGTAAAGGTATAGAAGGGTATGCTTTACTGTGAGTCACTCACTGCTCAGCTGCATTACATAACATTTAAACTCTTACAAATCACTGATCTTCTGTTCCAGGATTGCAATTGCCAGAGCCATTCTGAAAAACCCCTCCATTTTGATTTTAGATGAAGCAAACCAGTGCCCTGGATGCTGAGAGTGAACCGGCTTGTACAAGCTTCCCTAGACAGATGGTCAAAAGGTAATTCCTTTCATGGATCATTAGAGACCATTTTGTAAGTCTTTATGGTCTAAATTTTCTTTTCATTCTGGTTTGTTCTCCAGTCAAAGAAAGAACTTTCGGTTTGCATTTATAGTCTTGTACCCATATTAAAAGTGTGTGCTATTACTAATACAATTATTTTAATTCCCAGTATAAGCCAGTATGTATCTGGTACATCCATATTTGAGAAATGAGCATACTGTATACCAAATAATACGCAATTGGGTACTACCACTTAGTGTTGTGTCGTTTTCATTTAAGGGACTGACACTCAAATATACTGAAATACTGGAAAATTTTTCTGCAGTAATATCATGGTGAGATATACCTTTTTAGATAGTATAAGCATTTTTAGGTAATTTTAGGATATTGATACATGACAAAAATAGGAAACACTGGCTGATACTGATTATCAGTCCAGCACTTAATTTGCATTACAAAAGAAAATCCACCTGTCTGTCTTTGGTGTTATTTTCTGTGCCTGTCCTGAAAACTACTGGTCTAGTCATATGTACTCTTTCTTATAATGCAATTTCTACTTTACGTTTTAAATTAAAAACACCTGAAGTCTGACCAAGTCTTCTCAAGATTGGGATTTGTAGATTTAAAGTCTTTATTTGTAGATAGTTTTAATGCTATTTGCATTTTACTATGCTAATATTTAGCAGTCATAGTCAAAGGCATACCAACATACTACCTCTGCCCAGCAATGATTCGTCCCAGGGACAATCCCACCAGTGTGTGGCATCGCTTAAATAGGTGATATATTACCTCAACATATACCCATTAGCCCCTAGGTGGAGAGAAGTAAGTAAGATAAAGTATTTTGCCCAAGGACAAAAGATAATGACCCAGACAGGATTTGAACCAGCCATCTTTGGATCAGCCCAGCACCCTTACCAATAGGCTACCATGCTTTCTCTGTATAGATGTGATATGTGATAGACCTTTTCATGAGGAAGAACAATTTGTATTTTTGTTGAGCATGTTTCTATAGCAGCCAAACAGGACTGCTGTAATCATGGAGGCTGTAAGCTCCCAGTAATTTTCAGTTTTAAAGGTTAAAAGCAGTTGCTGCAAACTTATTTTGAAACAATAGCTAAATGTCACAAATTTCTTCTTATTTCTCTTCCAAGTATCTTTCATAATATTTTTGGACATAAATATTGCATATTCAAGGTAAACCAGACAGTTACTCTTTGTAAATTTCACAATTGAGTGAGAAAAATACTGTCACATGATTCTCAAAGATCCATTCATGAAATAGCATAGTCTACTATACAATTCTTTGTTGGGGTGACTGCATTCTCCCTTTAAGGTTTTCTGTCTTAAAAGATCCTCATACAGAAAATGCCAAAATTCTGGAGTTGAAGAGTTCCTTGCACCTCAATCTTAGATACCTTCCAATGGCAGGGTGATAGGAGAAGGCAGTTTTAATAGGTTGTAACTCTTTTTCACAACAGACAGAACAGGACAGAAGAATTAAAGTTTAAAGTCTGATCCACAAAACTAACTAGCTGTGTTAGCTAGTGTGCCTGTGTAGGAATGTCCCAAAGAGGTTAGTCACATGGGATGCAAAAAAATTCATCCATCACAGTTTTGAGGACACTGACTTGCAAGTAGTTTCTCCCTTATTTGAGAGCAGGAGTTTCAGTCTGGGGTATGAGTACCCCTAGGGGTAGAAATGATATTTTTAGGGTGTAAAAGGAACACCTTTGTCAAATATGCAGCACTTTGTTGGAAAGGGAGTGGACTGTCTATGTCTGACAGAACCAGCAGGCTTCTGTGAGATGATGTACTATGTCCAATATGCACAACCAACTCTTCTCGTACACTGACCAATATAAATTTCTCTCCTTGATATGGTATACACAGTAGCAATGCTGTGCTACTTTGCTGAAAGAATGGTTTTCATTGCCCTGGAGGTACAAATCATGTGTCGTACTGAAGAGGTATGCCAATGGAAAAAGGATTTTTCAGGAGATGCGTGTTTACATTTCTTGTTTATATTCTTGCTACCTACAGGTCGTACTGTTCTTGTTATAGCACACCGACTTAGTACAATACGCAATGCAGATGTCATAGCAGTGTTACATGAAGGCAAAGTACAAGAGGTAAGAGGAATAGGTCAATCGCCAAAGTTCAAATGGTGAATTAGGTTCAAAGGTGGATGTTTCATGAAGTGTGAGAGGGATAGATGTTATACCTTGATGAGGGTGCCTTATGTGAAATTGGGAGTAAGTGGCATTACGTTGGTAAGGAGGAAAGGTCATTTAGGGTCATCAGATTGCAAATTGTGGGAACCTGGTGAATATGATATTTGAAGAAGGTTTGAAAGGCATGCCTTATACTCAGGCATGTGAGTTTTGCCTATTGTGTAGAAGAAGCTTAATTGTTTGTAGCTACCCCCCCCCCCCAACCCCACTCCTTTCATCAACAAGAGCCCAAGGGCACTATGGTTCCTTGTCTTTAAGATTATTTTGCACAAAGGGAGTAGTAAGGGAAGGCATGTGCTCCTTCAACCCCAATGACTTTTGACCTCCACCAAAAACATAAGGGTGCATATTTGAAAATCATACACATACTCGCAAGTTTAAGAAAGACTGATCACTTGGTTATATTGATTTACCGCATCACATACCTCCGATTCCAATGCGTTACGCACACACACACACTCATGACCTTTCACTGAAATATCAATTACTTAAAGTTGAGTTATGAGCATTGTACGAGTGGTACTTTAATTGCCTTTTTGGTTTGTCTCAACAAGATAAATCCAGGCTTCACAAAAAAGGCACAAAGGTCAAAATGTCAAATAGGTCAAAGAAAGTCATCACATGCACTTCATTTAGATGAACACAACTTTAAATTATGCCATCCCCCTATGTCACTTGGTTATTGAGTTATCGCACTATGTACCTAGCATTGCAATGCATATAACACACACACACTACTAACCTTTCATTTAAATGTCAGTAACTCGAGTTAGAAACGTCATAGGAGGGTAGTAGAATTGACTTTTTGGTTTGTCTCAACAAGAGGAATCCAGGCATCACAAAAAGTCACAAAGGTCAAATGAGGTCAAATGAGGTCATCAGGTGCACTTCATCAAGACGAACAAAACTTTCCATTACACCATCCTCCTATGTCACTTGGTTATTGAGTTACTGCACCGCATACCTCGCATTCCAATGCATATGACACACACACTACTAACCTTTCACTTAAATGTCAATAACTTGAGTTAGGAACATCATAGGAGGGTAGTATAATTGACTTTTTGGTTCGTCTCAACAAGACAAATCCAGGCGTCACAAAAAAGTCACAAAGGTCAAATGAGGTCAAGTGAGGTCAAAGTAGGTCATCATGTGCACTTCACTGAGACGAACACAATTTTCCATTACAACATCCCCATAAAATGTTTCGTTGGCGAGGTATCAATAAAACATTACTTTTTGACCTTTTGACCCTTCCAGATTATGTTGATAAATGTTACAGTGCTTGCACCTCCTACCAATCTATCTTATCCTAAAATTATGTCACAGTTTGAATAATGGTCACCGAGTTATAGCTACTAAAAGAAATTCACTTTTTTGCCTCTAGTGACCCCTAGTGACCTTTGACCTCCACCAAAAACAATAGGGCACATCTACTCAATATGATACATGTACACACCAAGTTTGAGAAAAATTGATCACTTGGTTATTGAGTTATCGCATCACATACCTCAAATTCCAGTGGCGTTACATACACACACACACACACACACATACACACGCCAACCTGACTACATAGGTTCCTTTGTTACACAAGGAACCAAAAAGGCTCTACCTTACAGTGTAAAGTAGGATTTGTTAGTAGAAATAAATGCAGGGGTTTTTGGAAAGTAGAAGGTAAGTCATTTTGTGAAGAAAACAGTTGTATGTTGATGAAACAAATTTGAGTTTCTTATGAAAAAAAAAAACAAAAAACAAAAATGCCCTTTTGGAGGCACTTTTGGTGGTTTCATAACATTTAGGCCCTTTGAGGTGACCTTAAAAGTCTTTCTGCATGGACTATTGGTGTGATGGAATAGCATTTAGTTGCAGTCTTGTATTACAGTTAAAGCATTCATTCACCCAGGTCCACTATTGCAACTTTTACAGTATTTTAGGCTGTTTTGAAATTGTGGAGCAGCATTGCATTATTACCCTTAGAAAAGTGCTGTAAGATTTTAAAAGCCACGAAGGTTCAGCAAGGTCTCCATACAAGATTGATTGTAAATGAACACCCACGAGACTCACCTTTTCCTTTCGACCAGTACTTAGAGGGTATCAAGGCAGGGACTGTCGTTTAACGTCTCCATCTGGCTGTTGGGAGTGATCTCTAGCCAGTGGAGGATCCTTGCCCTGCACTACTGCTCAACAGCTGAGCCGAGCAAAGCACACAACTTCCTAGGTTGGACATCTTCCTGAGTCAGACAATTTCCTCAAACCAGGAACCTAATTTTTAAATTACCAATATATACCTCTCAGCATTGAAGTTTTGCTGAACAAGCAACTTTTGAGTCCCCAGGAATTTTTTACGAGGAAGTGATTCAAGGAAGTCTACCCTGAAAGGTAGTGCTTTCAACCATCAAGCCAGCTCCACCCATGTTACACAACATGTCTTCAGTAGATTAGCTTGTTATATGAGGCTAACTGGTGTGTCTTTCAAAACTTTTAATCTTGTCCCTGGGATTGAGAGTTATATTTTACAGTGCTAGGTATGTGGTTTAGTGTTTTCCTTTTCTTTAGGAGTACGGGCATTTGGCTAGATATAATTACCATTTCTAAATATTGTTTCTGCATGCAGGATGTTAATTCTTGTGTGGAATGTTTTTGATTCCTTGCCGAAGGCAGGCAAGGAATCTATGCGATGGTGATGTCGCGCGTGTGTGTGTGTGTGTGTATGTGACGGCTTAGCTTGTTTATACGATATCTCAAGAAGGGAAAGTTTGACAGTTCTCAAACTTGGTACATAGATGGCCCATATTGAGAGGAAGAACCCTATTGTTTTTGGTGGAGGTCAAAGGTCATCTGGGGTCACTGGGGTCAAAATCTGAAAACCTTGTTACACAATATCTCAAGTTAGAAAGCTTGGATAGATTTCATGCTTGGTATGTAGATGCGTTGTGGTGAGAGGAAGAACCCTATCATTTTTGGTGGAGGTGAAAGGTCATCTGGGGTCACCGGGGGTCAAAATCTGAAAACCTTGTTTACAGGATAACTCAAGTTACAAAGATTGGATAGATTTCATGCGTGGTATGTAGATGCGTTGTGGTGAGAGGAAGAACCCTATTGTTTTTGGTGGAGGTCAAAGGTCATCTGGGGTCACCGGAGGTCAAAATCTGAAAACCTTGTTTACACGATATCTCAAGGTAGAAAGCTTGGATAGATTTCATGCTTGGTATGTAGATGCGTTGTGGTGAGAGGAAGAACCCTATCGTTTTTGGTGGAGGTCAAAGGTCATCTGGGGTCACCGGGGGTCAAAATCTGAAAACCTTGTTTACACGATATCTCAAGTTAAAAAGCTTGGATAGATTTCATGCTTGGTATGTAGATGCGTTGTGGTTAGAGGAAAAACTCTATTGTTTTTGGTGGAGGTCAAAGGTCATCTGGGGTCACCGTGGGTCAAAATCTGAAAACCTTGTTTACACGATATCTCAAGGTAGAAAGCTTGGATAGATTTCATGCTTGGTATGTAGATGCGTTGTGGTGAGAGGAAGAACCCTATCGTTTTTGGTGGAGGTCAAAGGTCATCTGGGGTCACGGGGGGTCAAAATCTGAAAACCTTGTTTACACGATATCTCAAGTTAAAAAGCTTGGATAGATTTCATGCTTGGTATGTAGATGCGTTGTGGTGAGAGGAAGAACCCTATCGTTTTTGGTGGAGGTCAAAGGTCATCTGGGGTCACCGGGGGTCAAAATCTGAAAACCTTGTTTACACGATATCTCAAGTTAAAAAGCTTGGATAGATTTCATGCTTGATATGTAGATGCGTTGTGGTGAGAGGAAGAACCCTATTGTTTTTGGTGGAGGTCAAAGGTCATCTAGGGTCACCGGGGGTCAGAATCTGAAAACCTTGTTTACACGATATCTCAAGTTAGAAAGCTTGGATAGATTTCATGCTTGGTATGTAGATGCATTGTGGTGAGAGGAAGAACGCTATCGTTTTTGGTGGAGGTCAAAGGTCATCTGGGGTCACCGGGGGTCAAAATGTGAAAACCTTGTTTACATGATATCTCAAGTTAGAAAGCTTGGATAGATTTCATGCGTGGTATGTAGATGCGTTGTGGTGAGAGGAAGAACCTTATTGTTTTTGGTGGAGGTCAAAGGTCATCTGGGGTCACCGGGGGTCAAAGTCTGAAAACCTTGTTTACATGATATTTCAAGGTAGGAAGCTTGGATAGATTTCATACCAAGTATGTCGATATGGTATGGTGAGAGGAAGATTTCTGTTATTTTTGGTGGAGGTCAAAGGTTGTCTGGGGTCACCAGGGGTCAAACTCTGAAAACCTTGTTTATACCATATCGCAAGGTTGGAAGCTTGGATTGATTTCATATTAAGTATGTGGATGCATCATGGTGCTAGAAAGAAGCGTATAGTTTTTGGTGGAGGTCAAAGGTCATTTGGGGTTACCAGGGGTCAAAGTCTGAAAACCTTGTTTACACAGTATCTCAAGGTAGGAAGCTTGGATAGATTTCATACTAAGTATGTGGATGTGTTATGGTGCGAGGAAAAACCCTATTGTTTTTTGTGGAGGTCACAAGCCATTTGGGGTCACCAGAGGTCAAAAACTGAAACTTTGTAAACATGTCATTACAAGGGAGGAAGCACAGATAAATCCCTTCTCATACGATTCATTTTTTTTTTTCATTTTTTTGTGGTTATTCAAGTTTCGGTTTAAAGGTCATGTGACATGAGCTGATGTGAGCAGGGGTCAAATTGTGACCACATCATAAAAAATGATGTAGAAGAGAAGTATAAATTTGATGGATGAACCTCAGTGTAACAAAGCACCCCCCTTTCGGCAAGGAATCACTAAGCCTTTTGGCTTTCTGGTTCATGAAAAAGTGAATTATTGATATGAAGGATCTGGGAATTTGTGAATTGGAGAGTGACTGTTGTTCCATGTCCTTGGGTAAGAGTCTGAGGGGAGGCAGTGTCCCCCTGCCTTTCCCTTTTGACAATTTATGTTTAGTTATGGGCACTTAGTCACAAAATTGCATAATTCTTTTCAAAATAAGGAACAAAGCTTGCCATATTCAGACCCTGACATAGTACCACACACATGTATGCAGTGACCACAGAAAAACCCAAAAAACAAGGGGTTACAAGTCAGTAGGAGTGGAATGCTACATTTTCCAGGGGGAGTTATTTTTGGATGTGTACTGAAAAATCACCACCCCCTCCCCTCAATCCTATCTGACAGTCCTGTATGTGGTCAATGGTGGAAGCAGGAAAATGTTAAGATCTAAAATGACATTTTTTGCTGGTTTACTTGAAAATTTGGACTTAAACCCTCCCTTCCTTCAAGGGTGAAGTTACTGAACTCACCTGTTCCTGAAATACTACAGCTGTATCTACCCTAGATGCCTTTGTATCCAGGAATGATGTGTTGTATTTGTGGATGAAGGAAATAATGTTCACCTGAAGCCATTTCCTTATCAGAATAATTCTTTTGTGAGGGAAATTCTCATTGATTTGGAGATATATGAAGGTAAAATAGCTATTTGGGGCACTCACAGGCCTAACATCAGTATGTCAAAGTTTCCCTAGTTGTGCTTTCACTTTCGAAAGGTTTTGGGGTGTAAATCCAAACTAGCTGTGGGAATAAAATACAACATAGGTAATCAAGGGTTTTCCTGCAGATAGCGGAATTAGTAACATCGCTATTGGTGTCAGATTGCATTGCCACATGGTAATAGTGACTTTTGTTCCTAAGTGTGCAATTACATGAAAGGTAGCAAAGGAAAATGGTAAGAACTTACTTCTGTAACCTGCAAGTAACCTCCAGTGGTCACATATCTCTATGCCTTCGGTAGAAAATTTTAATTCATTGCAACCACAGTGCATGTTGCGTTTTTGTTCATACGCATGGTAACTAAATGAGTATATGCTATAAGCCCAAATTTGTACATTAACAAATTGTAATTGTCATCTCATGTAAGACTCATGAAAAGTTTCTTTTATGTCAAGTTAACAGCTTCACTCATGCTTTAGATGAAAAGTGTAAAATGATACAATCATATTTGCATCTTTTAGATTGGAAGCCATGATGAACTTATGAAGAAGAATGGTCTTTATGCAGAGCTGGTGAAACGACAGGCTCAAGAAATGTGAGTCTTCGGTAATAAACACCTTTGGAGCCTCAACTTACATGAGAGTCGAAGCTACTTGTGGAGACCTGTTCTTGCTGCTAATATCAGTTGGACTTTAATAGAGAGACTTTGGATACCGTTCTGATCAACCAACGACAATTCCATTTGTCAAGGTTACAATGATGACTCTATATATTTCATTCTGGCAACTATGGAATGTTGCTATGGAAAGTTATCAGAGGGTATGAGTGATGGCTGAAAGTCAAAACAAAAGGCATATCTTGGTCATCAAATAATTCCAGTTAAGTAGCCAGAGGTGTAATCACTGGTGATCAAAGTTTGAAGGTGATTGTCCAAGGTTGACTGTAATCTTATATTTATCACTAATATAGGAGGTGACAGTTACTACATGAGTAAAAGTTTTAGAAGCAAACAGTACTTTCACAGTTATAGTATTCAATCATTAGGGAAGCCTTAAAACTCCAGCAACCATCTTGCCAGGACTTGCCATGAAGGTCAAACATCTATCATTAACTGTCATAGAGGGATATGGATTACCCCTATATACATGTTATGGTGTTGCCCCTTTAGTTATTAGCATTAGTGTGGTTGCCCCTTTAGTTATTAGCATAAGTCATGATGAAGCAATTTTGTTAAGAGAGTAACATACAGGGTCCATTTGAAATAGTGTTCAAACCTTTGTTTTTCCTGAAGACTTCAAGATGTTGAAAGGGTAAATGCAGTCAAGTTTTTCAGCTATGGTAAGAGACAGGTCCCTCTTAAGTTAGCACTTTTCAAACCCCCCTTCCCCACACCACCTTGAAGAACTGTTTGTCCATGAATGTGCATAGGTAATGACAGTCTCCAATTAGTGATGTTAGTTTATTCTAATCTTTTTGGTCTTAAATAAGTTATGCAATGCAATTCACTTGCTAGCCTCCAAAAGGTGATGTTATGTGAGTCACTTTTTATAAGCCACATTATGTAATATTGCTTGTCTCTAGTAAGCCATATTATGTGAGTCACCTGCTGATTCCAATTAGTGATCTTATGTGAGCCACTAGCTAGTCTCCAGTAAAAGATTTTAAGTCCCTTGCTTGTCTCTATTAAAAGAAATGTTATGTGAGTCATCCAAGAATTTCAGATGGTCTGGGGGAAATATTGCATTTGAGGTGCAGACAACTTTTATACCTTTGAAACTGATTTATAGAAATGTAATGATATGCAACTGATTTGTAGATGTGTTATGGTAGGCAACTGAAAAAGTGGCTGGGCAAGTTAATTTTCGAAAATTTCAAGTCCTCACAGAAAGAATTTCACTGCTTTGCAGCGGAATAATTTTTTCGTGACCCAAATTTTCAAACAGTGGGACGTACAACAATTCTGGTAGTATGTAATATTTGTGGGAAGATATAGTTTATCAGTGAGATTGATCAGTTCAATGGTGATAAAATCTGTATCTTCCACAATATTACATATACCAGAATTGTTGTACGTCCCACTGTTTGAAAATTTGGGTCCGAAAAAATTATTCCGCTGCAAAGCAGTGAAATTCTTTCTGTGAGACTTGAATTTCGAAATTAACTTGCCCAGCCACTTTTAAGTCTGCTCTACCATAAAACATCTACAAATAGGTGCATATCATTACATTTCATAAATCAGTTTTCAAAGTATAAAAGTTGTTTGCCCCTCAAATGCCAATATTTCCCCAAGACATCTGCAATTCTTGGATGAACCACATAAATTTCTTTTAATAGAGACAAGCAGACTAAACTCTTTACTGGAGGACTAGCTAGTGGCTCAACATTAAGATCACTAATTTGAACAGCAGGTGACTCACAAATATGCTTACTAGAGACAGCATATTACATAATGTGGCTTTAAAAAAGTGACTCACAGAACATCACCTTTTGGAGGCTAGCAAGTGAATTGACATTGCATAAACTTATTTAAGACCAATAAAGAATTAGAATAAACTAACATCACAATGGAGACTCGTCATACCTATTGCACATCATGGACAAAACAGTTCTTCAAGGTGGTGGGGGGAAGGGGGGTTGAAAAGTGCTAACTTAAGATAGGACCTGTCTATTACCATAGCTGAAAAACTTGACTGCTTTACCCTTTCAAATCTTGAATCTTCAGGAAAAACAAGGTTTGAACACTATTCAAATGGACCGTATTTACTCTCTGTAACCAAATTGCTTATCACATGACTTATGCTAATACTAAAGGGCAACCACACTAAAGCTAATAAACTAAAGGGCAACACCATAAAATGTATATAGGGGTAACCAATCCCTCTAGACAGTTAATGATAGATGTTGACCTTCATGGCAAGTCCTGGCAAGATGGTGCTGGAGTTTTAGTTTTAAGGCTTCCCTAATGATTGAATACTATAAACTGTGAAAGTACTGTTTGATTCTTAAAAACTTTTACTCATGTAGTAACTGTCACACTACCTATATTAGTGATAAATATAAGAGTCCAGCAACCTTGGACAATCACCCTTCAAACTTTGATCAACAGTGATTACACCTCTGGCTACTTAACTGAATATGGATGACCAAGATATGCCTTTTGTTGACTTTCAGCCATCACTAATACCCTTGATAACTTGCCATAGCAACAGTTCCGAGTTGCCAGAGAATGAAATATATTAGCGTCATTCATTGTACCCTTGACAAATGAATTGCCGTGGTTGATCAAGAACGGTATACAAAGTCTCTCTATTAAAGTCCTCCAACTGATATTAGCAGCAAGAACAGGTCTCCACAAGAGCTTCGACTCTCATGTAAGTTGATGCTCCCAAATGGTGTTATTACCGAAGACTCAATTTCTTGAGACTGTCGTTTCACCCAGCTCTGCATAAAGACAATTCTTCTTCATAAGTTCATCATGGTTCCAATCTAAAAGATGCAAAATATGATTGTATCATTTTACACTTTTCATCTAAAGCATGAGTGAAGCTGTTCAAATTGACATAAAGAAACTTTCATGAGTCTTATATGAGTGACAATTACAATTTGCTAATGTACAAAATTGGGCTTATAGCATATAATCATTTATGTTACCATGCGTATGAACAAAATACGCAACATGCACTTTTGGGGTGGTTGCAATGAATTAAAATTTTCTACCGACGGCATAGAGATATGTGACCACTGCAGGTTACTTGCAGGTTACAGATAGTAAGTGTCTTACCCTTTCCTTTGTACTTTCATGTAATGGCCCACACTTAGGAACAAAAAGTCATACTTACCATGTGGGCAGATGCATCTGACACCAATAGCGATGTTCACTAATGTCCGCTATCTGCAGGAAAACCATTGATTACCTAGTGTATTTATAACTCCCAAGCTAGTTTGGATTTACACCCAAACCTTTCGAAGTGAAAGCAAAAACTAGGGAACTTGACATTACTGATGTTAGGCCCTGTGAGTGCCCCAAAATAGCTATTTTACCTTCAATATATCTCCAAATCAATGAGAATTTCCCTCACAAAGAATATTCTGATAAGAAATGGCATTCAGGTGAACATTATTTCCTTCATCCACAAATACAAAACATCATCCTGGATACAAAAGGCATCTAGGGTAGATACAGCCTTAGTATTTCAGGAAACAGGTGAGTTCAGTAACTTCACCCTGAAGGAAGGGAGGGTTTAAGTCCAAATTTTCAAGTAAAAACCAGCAAAAAAAATGTCATTTTAAATCTTAACATTTCTGCTTCACACCGTGACCACATACAGGACTGTCAGATAGGATGGGGGAGGGGGGTGGTGATTTTTTCAGTACACATCCAAAACTAACTCCACCTGGAAAAATGTGAGCATTCACTCCTACGACTTGTAACCCTTGTTTTTTGGGTTTTCTGTGGTCACGCATAATGGTGTGGTACTATGTCAGGGTCTGAATATGCAAGCTTTGTTCCTTATTTTGAAAGAATTATGCAATTTGTATAAGTGCCCATAACTAAAACATAAATTGTCAAAAGAAAGGCAGGGGGGACACTGCCTCCCCTCAGACTCTTACCAAAGGACATGGAAAAACAACAGTCCACTCTCCAATTCACAAATTCAGATCCTCATATCAAGAATTCACTTTTCATGAACCAGAAAGCCAAAAGGCTTAGTGGATTCCTTGCCGAAAGGGGGGTGCTTGTTACACTGAGGTTTCATCATAAATTTTATAATTCTCTTCTACATCCTTTTGTTTTATGATGTGGTCACAATGTGACCCGCTGCTAAACATCAGCTACATGTCACATGGACCTTTAACGAAACTTGCAATAAAACCACAAAAAAAATGAAAAAAAAAATGCAATCGTCATTGAGAAGGGACATCTGTGCTCCTCCCTTGTAATGAACATGTTTACAAAGTTTCAGTTTTTGGACCTTGGTGACCCCAAATGGCTTGTTGACCTCCACAAAAACAATAGGTTTCCTCGCACCATAACACATTCCACATACTCTAGTATGAAAGCTATCCAAGCTTCTACCTTGAAGATACTGTTGTAAAACAAGGTTTTCAGACTTTCGACCCCTGTAACCCCAAAGACCTTGACCTCCGCCAAAAAAATCATACGCTTCACTTTCTAGCACCATGATGATCACATCTAATATGAAATCAATCCAAGCTTCCAACCTTGCGAATGGTATACACAAGGTTTTCAGAGTTTGGACCCCTGGGACCCCCAGGGACAACCTTGACTCCACCAAAAATAACAGAAAATCTTCCTCTCACCATACCATATCGACCATAATTGTATCGAAATCCATACAGCTTCTACCTTGAAATATCATGTAAACAAGTTTCAGAACTTGATCCCCGGTGGACCCCAGAGACCTTGACCTACACCAAAAAACAATAAGGTTCTTCCTATCAACAACAACGCATCCTACATACCACGCATGAAATCTATCCAAGCGTTCTAACTTGCGATATCATTGTAAACAAGGTTGTCACATTTTGACCCCCGGTGACCCCAGATGACTTTGCTACCTACACCAAAAACGATAGCTTTACCTTCCTCACCACAATGCATCTACATACCAAGCATGAAATCTATCCAAGCTTTCTAACTTGAGATACGTGAAACAAAGGTTTTCAGATTCTGACCCCCGGTGAACCTAGATGACCTTTGACCTCACCAAAAAACATAGGTTCTTCCGCTCACCACAACGCATCTACATATCAAGCATGAAATCTATCCAAGCTTTTTAACTGGAGATATCGTAGTACACAAGGTTTCCAGAATTTGACCCCGGTGACCCAGATGACACTTTGACTGCCACCAAAATACGATAGGGTTCTTCCTCTCAACCACAACGATCTAATAACAAGCATGAAATCTATCCAAGCTTTTTAACTTGAGATATAGTGTGTAAACAAGGTTTTCAGATTTGACCCCCCGTGACCCCAGATGACCTTTGGACCTACACAAAAACGATAGGGTTCTTCCTCTCAACCACAAAACGCATCTCTAAATACCAAGCATGAAATCTATCCAAAGCCTTTCTACCTGGAGATTATCGTGGTAACAAGGTTTTCAGATTGTGACCCACACGGTGACCCCAGATGCCCTTTGACCTCACACCAAAAACCAATAGAGGGTTTTTTCCTCTAACCACAACGCATCTACATACCAAGCATTGAAATCATCCAAGCTTTTAACTTGAGATATGTGGTGTAAACAAGGTTTTCAGATTGTTGACCCCGGTGACCCCAGAGACCTTTGACCTCACAAAAACGATAGGTTCTTCCTCTCCACCACAAACGAATCTACATACAAGCATGAAATCTATCCAAGCTTTCTACCTGAGATATCGTGTAAACAAGGTTTTTTTCAGATTTTGACCTCCGGTGACCCAGATGACTTGTAGACCTCCACAAAAAAAATAGGGTTTCTTCCTCTCACCACAACGCATCTACATTACACGCATAATCTATCCAATCTTTGTACTTTGAGATCCTGTAACAAGGTTTTCAGATTTGACCCGGGGACCCAGATGACCTTCACCTCCACCAAAAACGATAGGGTTCTTCCTCTCACCACAACGCATCTACATACCAAGCATGAAATCTATCCAAGCTTTCTAACTTGAGATATGTGTAACAAGGGTTTTACAGATTTTGACCCCAGTGAACCCCAGCGCCCTTTGACCTCACACAAAACCATAGGTTCTTTAGCTCAATATGGGCCATCTATGACCCACGTTGAGAACTGTAACTTCCCTTCTTGAGATATGTGTAAACAAGCTAAGCCAGTCACATACACAACACACACACACACACACCACCACACACACACGACATCACCATCGCATAGATTCATTGCCTGGCCTTCGGCAAGGAATCAAAAAAACATTCCACACAAGAATTTAACATACTGCAGCAGAAACAATATTTGTAGAATGGTAATTATATCTAGCCAAATGCCCGTTAATCCTAAAGAAAAGAAACCCCAAACACATACCTAGCACTGTAAAATATAACTCTCAATCACAGGGACCAAGATAAACGTTTTGAAAAGACACACCAGTTAGCCTCATATACAGCGAATTACTGAAGACATGGTTGGTAACTGGGATGGACGCTGGCTGATGGTTGAAACATACCTTTAGGGTTAGGACTTCCTTGAATCACTTCCTCGTAAAAAATTCCTGGGGACTCAAAAGTTGACCTTGACTTCCAGCAAACTTCAAATGTGAGATGTATTATTGGTAATTTAAAAAATTAGGTTCATGGTTGAGGAAATTGTTGACTCAGGAAGATGTCAACCTAGGAAGTTGTGGCTTGCTCGACCAGCTGTTGAGCAGTAGTGGCAGGCAAGATCCTCCACGGCTAGAGATCACTCCAACAGCAAGATGGAGACGGTTAAACGACAGTCCCGCCCTTGTACCCTCTAAAGTTAGGTCGAAAAGAAAGGTGAGTTCTCGGGGGTGTTCATTTACAATCAATCTTGTATGGAGACCTTGCTGAACCTTCGTGGCTTTTAAAATCTTACAGCACTTTTCTAAGGGTAATAATGCAATGCTGCTCCACAATTACAAAACAGCCTAAAATACTGTAAAAGTTGCCATAGTGGACCTGGGTGAATGAACACTTTAACTGTAATACAAGACTGCAACTAATTGCTATTCCATCGCACCAATAGTCCATGCAGAAAGATTTTTAAGGTCACCTCAAAGGGCCTAAATGTTATGAAACCATCAAACGTGCCTCCGCAGGGCATTTTTGTTGTTTTGTTTTTTTCATAAGAAATTCAAATTTGTTTCATCAACATACAACTATTTTCTTCACAAAATGACTTACCTTCTACTTTCCAAAAACCCACTGCATTATTTCTACTCAACAAATCCTTAATTTCACACTGTAGTGAGCCTTTTTGGTTCCTGTGTAACAAAAGGACCCATGTAGTCAGGTTGGCGTGTGTATGTGCGTGTGTGTGTGTGTGTATGTAAACGCCACTGGGGAATTTGAGGGTATGTGATGCGATAACTCAATAACCAAGTGATCAATTTTTCTCTCATAATTGGTGTGTACATGTATCATATTTAGTAGATGTGCCCTATTGTGTTTTAGTGGAGGTCAAAGTCAAAGGTCCACTAGGGGTCACTAGAGGCAAAAAAGTGAATTCTTTAGAGCTAAACTCGGGACATTATTCAAACTGTGACATAATCTTTAGGATAAGATAAGATGGTAGAGGTTGCAAGCACTGTAAACATTTAAAACATAATCTGGAAGGGGTCAAAAGGTTCAAAAAGTAATGTTTTATTGATACCTCGCCAAACGAAACATTTAGGGATGTTGTAATGAAAAAATGTGTCGTCTCAGTGAAGTGCACCTGATGACTACTTTGACCTCACTTGACCTCATTGACATTTGTGACTTTTTGGACGCCTGGCTTTTCCTGTTTGAGACAAACCAAAAAGTCAATTAACTATCCCTCCAGATGTTCCTAACTCAAGTTATTGACATTTAAGGGAAGGTAGTAGGGGTTGTGTGTCTTGCATTGGAATGCGAGGTAGCGGTGCAGTAAACTCATAACCAAGTTGGACATAGGTGGGGGGGGGGGGGGGTGGGGGGCGGGGGGGGTGGGGGGGGGTGGGGGTGGGTGGGGTGGGGGGTGGGGGGGGGGGTTGCCGGTGGGTGGGGGGGGGGGGGGGCGGGGGGGGGGGGGGGTGGGGGGGGGGGGGGGCGGGGGGGGGGGGGGGTGGGGGGGGGGGGGGGTGGGGGGGGGGGGGGGTGGGGGTGTGGGGGGGGGGGGGGGGGGGGGGGGTGGGGGGGGGGGGGGGTGGGGGGGGGGGGGGGTGGGGGGGGGGGGGGGTGGGGGGGGGGGGGGGTGGGGGGGGGGGGGGGTGGGGGGGGGGGGGGGTGGGGGGGGGGGTGGGGGGGGGGGGGGGTGGGGTGGGGGGGGGGTGGGGGGGGGGGGTGTGGGTGGGGGGGGGGGGGGGTGGGGGGGGGGGGGGGGGGGGGGGGGGGGGTGGGGGGGGAGGGGGTGTGGGCGTGGGGGGGGCTGGGGGGGGGGGGGGGTGGGTGGGGGGGGGGGGGGGGGGGGGGGGGGAGGGGAGAGGAAGAACCCTATTGTTTTTGGTGGAGGTCAAAGGTCATCTAGGGTCACCGGGGGTCAAAATCTGAAAACCTTGTTTACACGATTTCTCAAGTTAGAAAGCTTGGATAGATTTCATGCTTGGTATGTAGATGCGTTGTGGTGAGAGGAAGAACGCTATCGTTTTTGGTGGAGGTCAAAGGTCATCTGGGGTCACCGGGGGTCAAAATCTGAAAACCTTGTTTACATGATATCTCAAGTTAGAAAGCTTGGATAGATTGCATGCCTGGTATGTAGATGCGTTGTGGTGAGAGGAAGAACCTTATTGTTTTTGGTGGAGGTCAAAGGTCATCTGGGGTCACCGGGGGTCAAAGTCTGAAAACCTTGTTTACATGATATTTCAAGGTAGGAAGCTTGGATAGATTTCATACCAAGTATGTGGATATGGTATGGTGAGAGGAAGATTTCTGTTATTTTTGGTGGAGGTCAAAGGTTGTCTGGGGTCACCAGGGGTCAAACTCTGAAAACCTTGTTTATACCATATCGCAAGGTTGGAAGCTTGGATTGATTTCATATTAAGTATGTGGATGCATTATGGTGCTAGAAAGAAGCGTATAGTTTTTGGTGGAGGTCAAAGGTCATTTGGGGTTACCAGGGGTCAAAGTCTGAAAACCTTGTTTACACAGTATCTCAAGGTAGGAAGCTTGGATAGATTTCATACTAAGTATGTGGATGTGTTATGGTGCGAGGAAAAACCTTATTGTTTTTTGTGGAGGTCACAAGCCATTTGGGGTCACCAGAGGTCAAAAACTGAAACTTTGTAAACATGTCATTACAAGGGAGGAAGCACAGATAAATCCCTTCTCATACGATTCATTTTTTTTTTCATTTTTTTGTGGTTATTCAAGTTTCGGTTTAAAGGTCATGTGACATGAGCTGATGTGAGCAGGGGTCAAATTGTGACCACATCATAAAAAATGATGTAGAAGAGAAGTATAAATTTGATGGATGAACCTCAGTGTAACAAAGCACCCCCCTTTCGGCAAGGAATCACTAAGCCTTTTGGCTTTCTGGTTCATGAAAAAGTGAATTATTGATATGAAGGATCTGGGAATTTGTGAATTGGAGAGTGACTGTTGTTCCATGTCCTTGGGTAAGAGTCTGAGGGGAGGCAGTGTCCCCCTGCCTTTCCCTTTTGACAAATTTTTGTTTAGTTATGGGCACTTAGTCACAAAATTGCATAATTCTTTTCAAAATAAGGAACAAAGCTTGCCATATTCAGACCCTGACATAGTACCACACACATGTATGCAGTGACCACAGAAAAAACAAAAAAACAAGGAGTTACAAGTCAGTAGGAGTGGAATGCTTCATTTTCCAGCGGGAGTTATTTTCGGATGTGTACTGAAAATTTGCTGCCCCCCCCCCCCCTCCAACCTATCTGACAGTCCTGTGTCTGGTCAAATGGTGGAAGCAGGATGTTAAGATCAAAAATGACATTTTTTGCTGGTTTACTTGAAACTTTGGACTTAAACCCTCCCTTCCTTCAAGGGTGAAGTTACTGAACTCACCTGTTCCTGAAATACTACAGCTGTATCTACCCTAGATGCCTTTGTATCCAGGAATGATGTGTTGTATTTGTGGATGAAGGAAATAATGTTCACCTGAAGCTATTTCCTTATCAGAATAATTCTTTTGTGAGGGAAATTCTTAGTGATTTGGAGATATATGAAGGTAAAATAGCTATTTGGGGCACTCACAGGCCTAACATCAGTATGTCAAAGTTTCCCTAGTTGTGCTTTCACTTTCGAAAGGTTTTGGGGTGTAAATCCAAACTAGCTGTGGGAATAAAATACAACATAGGTAATCAAGGGTTTTCCTGCAGATAGCGGAATTAGTAACATGGCTATTGGTGTCAGATTGCATTGCCACATGTTAATAGTGACTTTTGTTCCCAAGTGTGCAACTGTATGAAAGATAGCTAAGGAAAATGGTAAGAACTTACTTCTGTAACCTGCAAGTAACCTCCAGTGGTCACATATCTCTATGCCTTCAGTAGAAAAATTAATTCAGTGCAACCACAATGCTTGTTGCATTTTTGGTTCGAATGTGTGGGGCAACAAAATGAGTATATACTATTAGCCCAAGTTTTGTACATTAGTAAATTGTAATTGTCATTATCTTCTGTAAGACTCATGAAGAGTTTCTTTTATGTCAAGTTAACAGCTTCACTCATTTCTTTAGATGAAAAGTGTAAAATGGTACAATCATATTTGTGTCTTTCAGATTGGAAGCCACGATGAACTTATGAAGAAGAAAGGTCTTTATGCAGAGCTGGTGAAACGACAGGCTCAAGAAATGTGAGAATTTGGTAATGAACACTGTTGGAGCCTCATCATGTGTAAGAGTCGAAGCTACTTGTGGAGACCTGTTCTTGCTGTTTATATCAGTTGGAATTTAATAGAGAGACTTTGAATACCCTTCTGATCAACCAAGGACAATTCCATTTGTCAAGGTTACAATGATGACTCTATATATTTCATTCTGGCAACTATGGAATGTTGTTATGGAAAGTTATCAGAGGTTATGAGTGATGGCTGAAAGTCAAAACAAAAGGCATATCTTGGCGATCAAATAATTCCAGTTAAGTGGCCAGAGGTGTAATCACTGGTGATCAAAGTTTGAAAGTGATTGTCCAAGGTTGACTGTAATCTTATATTTGTCAGTAATATAGGAGGTGACAGTTACTACATGAGTAAAAGTTTTAGAAGCAAACAGTGCTTTCACAGTTATAATATTCAATCATTAGGGAAGCCTTAAAACTCCAGCAACCATCTTGCCAGGACTTGCCATGAAGGTCAGATGTCAATCATTAACTGTCATAGAAAGACATGGGTTACCCCTTTATATGTGTTGTAGCATTGCCCCTTTAGTTATTAGCACTAGTGTGGTGAGGAGTCATGATGAAGCTATTTTGTTAAAGTGAGAGTAAACATACAGGGCCCATTTGAAATAGTGTTCAAACCTTTGTTTTTCCTGAAGGCTTCAATATGTTGAAAAGGTAATTGCAGTGAAGTTTTTCAGATATGGTAGGAACCAATTAGTCCCTCTAAAATTGGCATTTCCCCCCCCCCCCCCTTCCTCCACACCACCTTGAAGAACTGCTTGTTCATGAATGTTTGTGGGTTATGTGGGTTATGACAGTCTCCAATTAGTGATGTTAGTTTTTATTCTAATCTTTTTGGTCTTAAATAAGTTATGCAACTGCATTCCACTTGCTAGCCTCCAAAAGGTGATGTTTATGTGAGTCACTTTTTATAAGCCCATTATGTCATATTGCTTGCCTCTAATTAGCCATGTTATGTGAGTCACTTGCTAGCCTTCAATTAGTGATCTTACATGAGCCACTTGCGAGTCTCCAGTAAAAGATGTTATTAAGTGAGTCACTTGCTTCTCTACAAAGCACTGTTATGTGAGTCATCCAAGAATTACAGATGGTCTGGGGGGAAATATTGCATTTGAGGTGTGGACAACTTTTATACCTTTGAAACTGATTTATAGAAATATTATGATATGCAACTGATTTGTAGATGTGTTATGGTAGGCAACTGAAAGTGGGCAAGTTATTTTTCGAAAATTTCAAGTCCTCACAGAAAGAATTTCACTGCTTTGTAGCGGAATAATTTTTTCGTGACCCAAATTTTCAAACAATGGGACATGTACAACAATTCTGGCAGTATGTAATATTTGTGGGAAGGTAGAGTTTATCAGTGGTTTTGATTAGTTCAATGGTGATAAAATCTGTATCTCTTTTGCGTTGATGCACTGTAAGTGCAGTATTTCCCTTGTCTGAGAAAGTAGACAGATTATTAGAAGCTTTAGCAGTATTACATAATATTGTAAGAGTGGCTAGTATGTGGCTAATATTTTTAGGTGGGAACTACTTTCTTTAGGTGGAAGTCTGTCTTTAGATGGGCAATTCAAAGTTTGTGATATCAGTAGTTATTCTGGGGGTGAAACTGCCTATTGCCTTAGCTCATAGTACTGTTAGAAACTTTGCCGTAACTGATCCATAAAACGTAATCTAACTCTTAACTCACAGTATTGTTTGCAAGAACCACTCAGGATGACTGAAAAACTAGCGCTAGCATTTGCCTCAAATTATTTGAGTTTCTTGCTACAGGCAATAGATCTATGGATGCAAAAAATATTTGAGAAATATTATATGGGAATGGTATTAAAACCTGTACTTACTATATCTTTGAGAGAGAAATTTAATCTCATCTTTGCTTCAGGAGTGATCATAGCTGTCTGCATACATGTAAGATTTGCTGGTATCATGGTGTTATAGTTGTTGATATGTATCTTTGCATAAAGAGTAATGTGTGACTTGCACACAAGACAAGGCAATTAAAAAGCCAGAAATGCCCTTACAAATATGAATATTAGGGCATGCTTGCAAATGTTGTATTACTTCCTGGATAAATTTCATTATACATTGAGTGAATGATGTTCACATATGGATTCACTAAGTTTTGCTTGTCTCAACAGCCAGTGAATTTTGCAAAATGTTCCATCATCAATAGGTGTGCAAGCGTTGGACTAGCCAGGTCATTGCCAGAGACTCAAGCAACTCCCTGGCTCATAACCCTACCATAGTTTGTTGCACAATTCCCACCTGGGCAATATCCCCTGGACAAGTACCCCCCCCCCCCTTCCTGGGACATTCCCAGACGTTTCCCAACCTGAACAATTTCCTGCTGGCATAATTTCAATTGTTTGGTGGTTGGGGGGGGGGTTGTGCAAGTTTTCATGGGTGGGAATTTTCCAGGGGAAAATTGTCTGGGAGGGGGAGGGGAGGTTGTCTGACCATGAGTTAGTTGTGCTTTATCTTTGGACTGGACATTAACTTCCTTCTCTGCATTTGATTGTGAAATGGGTACCACAGTTGCCTATGAGTTTGTGTCTACAACAGATAAAAGAGGACAAGTGGTAATATGTCCTGCTCCTTTTAATTAGGTGTGGCTATGCTTTGAGGAGCATTACATGCAATATTGTCATTGCTGCATCTTTACTTGCTCAGGAAGTCGCTTGTCTTGATGTTTTTCACGGTGGAAGTCTGACACGGTAGTAGTAAGTTACAATTATTCTGAAAGCAGGCATTACTTGTTTGAATGTTATTAATATAAGCCAGAGGGAAATATGAATATGCATGTTATTACTATAATAACTTATTTATGAATAAATAATTCAAAAAAATAAATGAATAGGCAAATAAAGACACACAATGGTTATGTTATTTTGTTCTCATTTTGATTGATAGCAAAGCTTACAGATTTCATTGTTTAAAACTAAAATTTGAAAAGTGTCCTCAGTTTGGCTATGCATTGATACATTTATTACTTCAGCATTACAAATGATCATTTTTAAAAGTTGTTAAAATGCAAATTTTTTGCTTCTTAATATAAAACTTGAATTGCAATAAGTGGCACCATAAGACCAAATCCCAATACCACAGTAACTGTGTACTGTGTAAGGAAAGTTTAGTACATTAAAGAGTTAGTGGAACAGTTATCTATGCAAAGAGTAGAAATAGTAGTAGTAATAGCATGTAGACGGAGGTACATTTCATGGACGCACCACTAGACCCCCTGCACACTGACATATAACGACCATACACTGGACACCTTTGCAGAGCACACCCCATTTTGGAGACACAGCACCCTTAATAATACATAGCCTCAATGTCGAAATTTTAATTTTACCGCCATATTCAATAGGTGGGAAGAGTAACACCCTCCCCTCCCTTCCCTTCACAGCTACCCCATAACAATACTAAAACCATCTGTAAATCTTGTCGTAATGTTCCCTACTTTTTGACAAAACTTTAAATTTTTGACAAATTTTGACAAAAATTAAGATGTTCAGGGAAGAACATGCTCCCTCCTCTTCTTCTGCTCTCCCCCCCCCCCCCCCACCCACCCTAAGAAAAGATGCCCTATAACCTTGTCTTATACAGTAAAATTACACTGTGTTTCTTTAAACAAACTTAAAATTTGCCTTTCTTCTCTAATGAGATAAATACATTCCATAAACTACTTTGACTCAATTCTTGTCATGGCATAAAAGTTGATAATTACTCTCTAAGTAGCAGTCTTTTATACCAAAAAAGAAAAAAAAATGATTGAGCATCTGATAAAGTTGAAGAAAGTTTCGATGGCACCAACAATGTTTAGCTTAATTGGAAGGCATAACTTTTAAGTACTAATGGAGACAAAAGTTTGAAACTTATAAGTATGCACTTGCATAGGATATTAAAACCTCTTTCATTGAAGCTGTAAGTAATAGGAAATGTAATCAACGTATGCACTGTAAGATTGTAATGTCAGGCATGTACAACCTATCTAGACTGAACAATCTATTGCTGTCCCAACTTTGTAAAGATGGATAAACTAATTCACTGAAAGATTACATCCCTCCCCTATGAACTATCATTGGCAGGCTCTCTGTCCCAGTTCTGGCATCTAATGGGACTCTCAGAAGAGGTTTGAAATTTGCAGGGGCACTCTGGACCATATTTATGAGATCAAAACTGATGAAAATACTGCTGTGAAAGTTGCCCCCTGGACACCCTGATGCAAAATGCTACACCAGTACTACAAACCATTGACACATTCACAATTCCACTTGCCATTGTAAAGGAGGTAATATTGTACATAATATGCTGGTACTTCAAGCTAATGGTACAATGCACTGATGGAACTGACCACCTGTGTTGAATACCTTCACCCTACAAATGTTACCTCACCCTCTCTTGATCTCTGACCAGAAATATGACACCCAACACCCCTTGTGACCTTTTCTGACAACCCATGAAGTCAACCATGTACAAACCCTACCATCAAACCTATCTTTCCATGACAAAGTTGAAATGCAGGGTTGTTCAGTTCTGTTAACCCTTGGACACTCTTTATTTAGTGGATAATATTTCCAATAAAACAGGGCAAGACTCCTACCGTCATCATGGTTTTAAATGTCTTAGCTCTCTTTCAATGACGTCTGACAGATGAAATCAGTCTGTCAGATATGATCTGATTTATGTTCCATAAGACTTGACTTTAAGAAACAAGGAAGTATTTAGACAATGAAGAGCATGTACCTGGTTCTATGGTCATATAAGATGAGGCTTCAAGTATTTGTCTGAGGAGGGGGGAGGGAGGGGGAGGGATATAGAGTTTAGCAGGTACTCCTGCCATCTGACTTCAGACTGGTATTAAAATCAACCTGCAGATTATCCACTATGACCACCTCAAACCAAGGAACATCTGAGTTTGTTTGAATTATCATACTGAAACCACTCATACGGCAGACATGTTTATACTTCTAAAATTCTTTGTTGACATACAGCATACCACTTATTGTTGTAATTGAAACTCTTCACATAAACATGACATACTTGCATTAAACTGCTTGACTGTATATTATTGCCATGTCAAATACAAGGGATATAGGATACACCATAACCTATGCAGATTACTGAAACTAATTTGGTTATGTTCTTATTTCTTTGTTAAACATTAAACATTCATAATTACAGACTTTAATTTCAATGTACATCTTACATATACCTGGGTGTTAGGGAGCAAAAACATATCTTTGGATGACCAAACAGGCAAATAAGGTGAACGGACATGATTTACCATTTTGTAGATGTAGTGGAGAGCTTTGTAATACCATTTTTCCATATTGTCTAATTAATGACTGGGGAGCTACCTAAATTCTCTGGACAGAGAGAAGTGGCTATGGAGTGGCCAAACTGGACCAAACTATTCACTTAAAAACTTAAAACCTTCAACTAACTTCATGAATAAAATATAAAATGTGTATACTTATAAATGTCAATATGACTGGCAATGCACATTAACATTTGTATAAGCAACTAGCCAACTATCAATAGTATGGTGCCTATTAACATGAGATATGTGATTGGATTGAATAATGAGGAAACACTGTTTGAAACCTACTGTAAAAGCATTGCAATCTGTCATTAATGTTAGCAGCAACTTATAGTATATAAGGGTAAATAAGACCAACCTATATTGAAGACAGTGAGTCTGCATTGTATAATATGATGCACCCTTGCTGTAGATATATTGTGTGCGTGTATAACAGAGCTCCAAACATTTCAGAATTCAAAAAAGGGATATGTAGATATGGTACTGAAAATGTGTACTAAGTGTATCATGATGGCAAGCTCAAAGTGCAAAGCCCTTACTGAATGGGGTCCAGGAGCAAAACCCCAGTGGGGTCCAGGGGTGCTAGCCCCTGGAAGCTCCTTAGGCTTTCAAGTGTTTTAGAAACTTAGGGAGGCCCATCTACATTCTGTTTGCAACTCCCTGATTCTGTGTCTATGATGTACCAATAGGAAATACTGTACGCATGATGTTGACTGCAAATTAAATACGACAGGCTTTAGGGTTCAAAAAGTTTATTCATGAAAGCCATGTAAGATGTTTTGCATACTAAAGATGCCTATGTAATGGCCTACTGACTACAGCTAATCACAGCTGGCGTGCATCAGCCAACATTTTCATTTTGGGAGGTAAATAACTGGACAAAGTGGAAAGGCAGGTACTTGGGAGGTTTTTCAGGAATTTTGCGCCCAAAGCGGGAGGGTTGGGAGCTCTGGTACACATAGTCATATGTGAAAGTACATGCGGTCACATAGTCACACTATAAGTTTGAAAGTGTCATATACTATGGGAGGGTATACTCCTCAGTATGGCAATGCCTCGGTCTTAAATTGGATTAAACCTAGACTATAACCTACCATTGAAGCAGATTTACTCACACTGCTTACATTACAAAAGGACAAAGTTAAGGGAACATGACTGGTAATATTAGGAAGACTTAGTCAAACTATATGATAACAGCACACATGATTTTACAAACTATGGACTAACTACCTGTAGTACTATACTGGTAAGTGGAACTAAATTATAATCATAATGTAAAATGTAACATATGTATAAAATAGTCACTCTGAACTGCTTACTAATCTGTAAGTTTGAAGCAATTAAGTAAAAAACAAATAGATGACCTTTATATAGAAATTAAAAAGTGAAAATATGTGTTCAAGTGTAAAATGATGAACCCTGTTTATTACAGGGAATGTGTCAATTGTTATTAAGCTATAATCACTTTAATTTTTCATCAAGAAAAACTTAAAATGATAATGATTGGTCTTTAAGAATAGCATATGACAGTCATAATTCCAATGTTTATATTATAACAATGAACAACCAATCCTTAAGAATGATTAATTTTTGTCCTTTTGCTGTAGTATCAAATAAGTAAGTTGGAGTCTCTACTCAAGGTTTGAGTTGCAAAGATATGGGACAATTATGATAATTACAAGAGATTACAAGAGAGTGGTCAGAAAACATGGCCGATTGAACATATAAAAAGCTCAGTGCACCCTTCTGTCTAGTTGTTTAAATTATACTTATCAGCCCTGACTGTCAGTACACACACTACAGTAAATTTTAAAAGCAGACATAGTTGGTACACAAAGTACATGCAAAAATCAGAGGAATTTCAGGGCAAACTTTTCTGAAAATGAATTGCTGTACACCTCTGCCCCCCGGCACCCGGTAGACATAGAGATTGGAGCAATAACCCATAAAATTGAAGCTTAATTAAGCGCAATAATTTATTAAATACAGAAAGATACAAAGTACTACTAGGAAACTAAAGTACTGAAAGATCTAGTTACACAATTCAGCAGTGTGATTATTAAAAAACGACATTAAAATGTGTTAGTACATGTACGCACAAAGAATTCCACGTAATATTAAGTGTTTAAGAAGTACAAAGCGCTACACAGAAGGTTTATACAAAAGACAAGATCTAAAAAGCAACAGACAGATGTTTCTCCTTAACTCTATTAAAACAATTGCCACAAGTGTGGTGGTTAATCTTACCACATCATCTAGCTACAGATGTAAGGAATGCTCGCAGCCCCCAGTAGGTAGAAAATATAGGAAACAAAGTAATACAAACTTGCATGAAATTTTGAAAAAAAATGTTCTTGTGTACAGGGAAATAACACCTTAAACTAATGACAAGGAATAACAGAAAGACAACTTTTGAACTATCAGTGTACAGTACAATTACATTCATATTTTTAAGTTGGTTGCCATGACAACAACATGCAAGTTATAATATCATTGGAGCATTAATAAAAAAAATGGAAAAGGTATAAATAAACCACAAAAATATTTCCCCCACAAATTAAAATACATCATAGCATTTAGAATGTCTTGATGATATTTTCAAACTGCTTGGCAAAGCACTTTCTTTTGTTCTTTCTTAACATAATTACAATATATCATTTGCATATTTGCATACTCATAACCTTGGGTCCTTGTCTTCGTACACCCCAGAAGCGTAGATGTTTCTCTCCACTTTTATGAAGACTGGAAATCCAAAAATTCATGCATTGGTCAGAAACATTGGATGCAGTTTCTTTCGGGTTTTTTTTTTCTGTTTTTGTTTTCTTGTAGTGCAAAGTTTTGATGGGTAGAGTGAACATTCTCAGTGTGTTACTGAGCCAACTTCTAAAGAAAACTTGGTTTTTGACTCGCCATGCAAGCTCTGCTCACGTGAAGAAATATTTGCAATGGCATACGTTAAGGCTCGTGAAGAGAAATGCTCCTTAGCAAACTAACGTGAGTCAACCAGCATCGTAGCATCATCTTCATCTTGTTCTAGAGCAGCCGCTCGGGCAGCCTTGATTTCTAACGATGGATCTGCCTCTGGACTCTCTTCATCGTTCTGAAAATGAGAGATAAATATACCTGACTTCTCTCAGCAATATTGTCAGATAAAATTAATCAAAATATGCATGTATCTGTATTAACTTCAAAACATCAAGAAAAAATATCAGAATGTGTGCACATATCAGGGGCTGTCATGCCAATTTTGAAGTGGGGGGGGGGCTAATCATCGAAGCAGCCCAATATATGTTCAAGAGAAAAAAAGCCTATCACCCATTTTAACGTGGCCCAAATTGACCACAGCAGAAAAAGTGGGGGCTAAAGCCACGTAGCCCCCATCTCCACAGTCCCTGATGTACTAAATTTACTTCCAATCCTGTTCACAACTTAGTTACACTTTTCAGTCTTTTCCAACTTGCCTTTCACATGATAAGAGTGACACCTTCTCAGTTTACCACCCGACCCATGCTGCTTCACATTTTAAATCTGTCAGGTTTCAGCAACTTTATACCTCTTGTCTATTCTGATTCAATCTTTTCAACCTACTGCACATCTAATTAACTGAATGTGATTCATACCAGAAAATGTGGGAATTTTGAATCATTTTTCTTTCCCAGAACTCAAATATGGCACGTAAGTTTTGGATAATGACATTACAGACCTGTCCTAACCCCCTATTCCTACCTCTCATTCCTGCCCCCATTACTTTCTCTCTTTCACCTTCATCCAACATCAATTTTACAGGAAATACAGAATTTGTGGTACAGGAAATTTTCATAAATTGCCGTGAAAGTCTGCACATTACTATTACAAGTGCAGCTAATATAGGTGCAGAAGTAATACATATCTGCCGTGCAGTCAAACATGTCAAAATTCTGTAATCTGTAACCAACCTCTTTTAGATTTTGCCAATCCCAGCACCCTTTGTTTTCCCTAGATACACCTGGGCTCTATTTCATAAAGTTAGGAATATTCCTATCTTGGATTTAGGGAGAATTCATTCCTATCTTTATGCTGAAGTTGTTCCCAGGCTTAAGAATGATCTTTGGTAGATTTAGAAATGTTCTTAATTGATTTGGCAGGAAATTCACAAATAAAAACAATGTAACTTTTGATTTATCCCTAAATATTTAAAGAAAGGAATGATAAGCAGTTTAGGAACTTTAATTTTAGGAATATTCCTAACTTTTATGAAATAGAGCCCTGACGCTCTTCACACCATTCATTACCTCATAATGTCCGTTAAGAGTGCCTTCCAGTCCATTTTCACCCGGTGAAACATTGCCGTTAACCTCTATGCTAACCTGTATCTCAGGGTTGTCATCTCCCTCAGCAATTCTGTCAGATTCCTCATCTTCCACCGATTCCCGCACTCCAACTTCCACGCTGAACTCGGCTCCTCCTTCTAGGTTCCCAGCCAGGTTCTTGGCAAACCCTTCTGGTATAGATTCATCAAGCTGGTCCGTTTCCCTAGCCAGGTCATCCCTCATCTGTGGTGTGCTCTCTGAGACCTGGAGCACATCTTTAAAGTCCTTTGGTTCACTCAGAGATTCTTTAGGTTTTTCTTCTGCGTGTTCTACCTCTCCCTTTTCCCACCTGCTAAGAAGAGACCTGGTCCCTTCCGCAAGATGGGACTGTTCTTCCAATGGTTCGTCGGACCTTACTACATCATCCCTTCTCTGAGGGGTACTCTCCGAGACAATCTGAGCCGATTGGGCAGACTGCTCGTCTGCATAGTCATCGAGGCTCTTAGGTGTGCGCTCAAGGTCTGGTCGTGGCTTCTCCTCAATATTGCTGACATTTCCTTTCTCAAACTGGGCCCTCATTTTCTGAGCTAGTCCTAGTTTGATCCCAGGGTCCTCGTCCTGGGAACCTCCACTTACAACATCAGCCTTTTGACTCTGGGGAACATTTTCAGCCACAGCCTTTGCTTCAGTATCCTCAACTTCCCCTAGTGGTTTGACCTCGATCTTTTCCCTTTGAACTCTGACCTCAACATTACTAACCCCACCCTTCTCAAACATACTCTTAAGGTTCTTTAGGCCCACTGAGGACCGTACCTCCTCAAAGTCTTGATTGGACCTAACTACATCTTCCCTAGTTTCCTGAGGTTGACTCTCAGCAGACTGCCCTGCATCTCTGTCTGTGTCAATCATATCTTGGGGTTTAATGTGAGTGTCCTCCTCTTCCTCCTGGGGTGGGGGTTGGTAATTCTCTAAAGATCTAACACTGACATGCTCCTCGTCGATGGTTCGTTTTATTTCCACATTACTAACAGGACCTTGCTTAAAACGTTCAAGAATTGATTTTGTGCCCCCTTCCACTGATTTCTTGTCTTCTAATGTGTCTGAGGAACGAACAAGGTCGTCCCTGATGACAGGGGTACTTTCTGTTGTCTGGGCTTGTGTTGCAGCAATTTCATCCATTGCCCTGTTTAAAGAAAAGAATAAACAGGGGTTAATGAAAATGATTGTATCATGCATGGGGTAAGGCTAAACAATATACCGTAACTCTTAACAAACATGTACCACACAGCAGAAAATTCAAACCTTTATTTAAATATTATTTCTTAATTATGACATTCCACCTTGAACCACATCAAATCAGAAGTATGGATACTGGCTGGCAAGGACTGCCAACTGTCAAAAGAATGCTCAAACTGATGTACAAAATGTAAACGCTTAAGGGGGGATGGAAAAGGGTATAGGGTTGGGTAGGTGGGTGGGTTCGTGATTCTCTATTGCTTATATTTGATGTTCCTTTTGGGGGGTTGGGTTTGGGGGGAGGGTTACTCTGAGAACTTTGTTGCAGCTATGAAGAATTATCAAAGACAAATACTGTTACATGAAATGTTCTTTTCTATAAGGATATTACTCGAGTTCCTTACTTTATTTTATTTTCTTTATTCATGTTGATATTTTCTTTTCATGTTGATAACTTAAAGGGCAAATTTCTTAATTTTTACAAAGTTTACCATTTAGGACCTCTTCAGATCCATACATGCATGATGCTGTTGTTTTAGACCCTCTCCTAGGGGAAATTTTAGGAATATTTGAGCATCCTTGAATACAGTTCAATGCTAAATTTTGTGAAGTGAGAAGCAAGAGGTTTTTTTTGCCCTTCAAATGTGAGGCTGCAGAAGCATTATTCAGCTCCCACCCCCCCCCCCAACATTTATGACTAGGGATTAACCCCCAGCCCCCTCCCCCGTCCCATCCTATGCCTACTGGCCAATCTCAGCGAATATCTTTACACATTCTGCATCCCAAAGCTGATCTTCTACTGTTAAACACACTTATACTATCTATCTCCCACAAAACTTGCTCGTGAAACTTGAAAATCAGAAATATGTCGCCTCTATGTGCAGCCAGTACTATACTGTGCAACCAATAACGGCTAGTAACTGGTCTGCATGTGTTTACCAATTTGAATGGGCTTCATACATTTAGAAATATAATTTTTAAGTTACCTGGCCTACTGTATATTCCAGTTTAAGAAAGGTGACCATTCAGACAGAAATGGTAAAGATGTTTCTAGGACTGCATTTTGGGATAATCTTTCAAAGTTCAGGAAGGGTACATTCCCTGAAACCAACCTGTGTTTGTGAATCTATGAGCCCTACTTACCCCACCTATTACTACTATTGGACAGTCCATATACTGCGGAATGATCACTGGCAATGAAAATCTTACCCTCCCTAGATGGCGCCCTACATATATCCATAAACAAACGCGATGTTGACCATTAGGCTGGTGATGAAACAAGGGCGAGTTACAGTGGAATAGCAAGGATATGCATAGGGTGCCACCTAGTGAGGGTAGGATTTTCATTGCCAGTGATCATTCCGCCTCAGATGGACTGCCCAAAAGTAGTAATAGGTGTGGTAAGTAGGAGCAAAATAGATTTAAAGATACATTTCCACTAGAGTCCCACTTCTGATTATAGCTAACAGCCCCCCCCCCCCCCCCCCCCCCCCCCCACACGTTGCTCCAGAAACATATCATTCAAGATATTTCAAGCAGGCAAACTTACCCACTCTTTTCAGAAGAAAATTCAAACCCATCTGCAAAAGAAACCAGAAAAGATATGATAGCATCAATTTTATGCAAACACTAGCTTTTTAAATGTGCATACATTACTGACACCACATCTAACCTTCAACTGTTTTTCTCCTTTTTTTTTTTTTTTTTCTTACTCCCCTAGTTCAGTGATGGGTTCAGATTTCATGCTTGTCGATTGAGCCAGTACTCATGCTTGTCGATTGAGGCATGTGTAAAGAATACTTCACTGTTTAAGGGCACATCCCCATTAATAGAATAACAATATGAGGGTGCACAAAACATAAAGGTCTCATCCCAAACACCATTCATTATGACATGCAGTCTCACTGTAATGGAGATATCTTATCATTCATATTATATTTAAAATGTCACATGACCCAACTAATCCCATCACTGACTAATAGATGACCCTATGCACTCACTATACAACTGTACTGTATATACAGTACCAGTATATGCAAATTATCAACGTTTCCTGCATTCTTTCCAGTGATCCAAACATTAAAATAGGAGAAAAACAGTTAAACATCAAAGTACAACTCCAGAGGATGTTTATGTCACTTTGGGATACATGTTTTTCTGCTTGTTTCTAGTTACCTTCAGTGATTGGCTGAATTATTTATTGGCTACATATGCCGTGTGTAGCTCCCTCAAGTGAACACTGCAACTAAAAATTCCAACAGAATTTCGTAAAATTTCTCCGGAACATGTCACTTGTCACAGAAAACTACAGGATTTTTTCTTTTTTTTAAAAGCTGGAAACTGATTATTTGTTGACAATTAAACGGGAGACTTATTTCTACCCCAACAACAGTGGAATGTTCCAGATTTGTAGTTGGTAACTTTGGAATTTCCTACTTTGTTAATCGTCATAGAAACAAGCAACATACAATGGCTGGAAGGGTTATGAAGATGGTTAAGTAATGGGCTGGACAGTAATTTGTTTTTTTTTCCTTTATGGTCAGGATCACCCTGGCCATGAATTCTACTGGGGAGCTCTAAAGTAGTCCCCCTGCCCCTACTCCCATTGATGTCAGAGAGACCCTTACTACAGCACACAATGTAATGTACTGTAACATCAAAGTTTTCCAAGAATCCCACTGCATGTTTGAATAAAATATTTGTCCATGAATGTATACCTACATGCCAGTACACAATCGAGCCAACACTGAATCCACCAAAAACCTAAACATTTAATGCTTATAGAGACTGTTAAACCTGTCATGCCCCTGACACCTAAATTTTTCTCACAACAATGAAACCTGCCTCATACCAAGAAAACTGGTTGTTAAAAAAATTGAACTAACCAGCAGCGTTCACATTACAAAATAAATCAATAGACCATTTGTCCAAATAGCAATTGCAATGGAATGTGGGATGGAGTTCTGGTAGGCAATGTTGTTGTCAATGGCATTCTGCTGTGGCAAAAAACGATGCGGCACCAAAATTCTATCCCACAATCCTTTGAAATTTCTATTGGGAAAAGAGTCTATGGGGCAAAATGGGAGGATTACATATGTATATAGAAGGTAAGAGAGGGGCAATGTAGATTGGGATCTTCAAATTCCGAAATATTTCTATGCACAATTCTCTTGAAGTGCAGAGGATTTTTTACATTGCGTTTCTGTTCTAACTCCAGCTATTTCTGGCAGCTAGTATGTGTGGAATATTTCTGCCCACAATTTCTTCTTTTGCAGGATAAACCATATTCAGCAAATCCCACCATACAGAGTACCTTTGTAGTGCGAACACTGCTGAACGGTAACTAGCAAGCACTCACAAAACCTCTATACCACAGAATTTCATTTATTTACCAAGTCCTTTTTTCTGGTGGATCTGGAAATGGGATGGAGACAGGTGGGGTGCAGGAATGGGTGGGTAGAGTGGATGTGTGGGGTAGGAACTCAGGTGTCATGCAACAAAGCAGCAGTGTTGTACAACAAACTGTGATACTTTTGAGGGGGAAGGATCTGCACCACTTAAAGTGGAACACAGACATTCAGCCTAGTGCCAAACATGTATGCTTTGAAACATAAATCTTCCATGTTGTTTCCACTCGTTCCATCTGTAAAGACAGAATTTCCTTGTTGAATTATTATTAATAGTCTTGAAATGTTTGTTTAAAATTGGCAAGGAGATTTAATCCTAACATGTTTTGAAAAATTCATGCAATGATACTGAAAGGGAAACTTCCAACCAAGCACATCACTAAAGGATCTTGAATTAAGGAACATGCTCCCCTGGGGTTTCATCAGATAATCTTTCCCTTTCCAGGCCAGGGCATCAGTCGGGCAACTACAGCATGAAGTGATTTTTTGATGTCATGAAACTACAAAACTTGAATGATACCTGCTTTTTTAAACTGCCTATTACTGACTCATTGGCAGGCTTTCTGTTACTGTAAAATGTTCAGCAGTACTTTTACCAACCTTGGACCTATTTCATTGTTTTTAAATTTCTCTTAATTATAATTTATCTATGGAATTCAGTTTCTGCAATATACATCTTGAATTATTGGTACCTTTATGATTTACTTTGTAAAAAATTCTGTGGGTCTCTGTAAGTATCAGTGTTAAATCCAAAAATGCAGTGCTTCAACTACAAACTTTGACACCAAGAACAGACAAGCTAGTCGTGTATTTAGCAGAGCACTAGTCTTTAAGTAATGTTTAGAAAATTGAACCAATTGAGATGGTATATAATATGATGCTTTTGAACAATCTTTTAGAACACAACACATTTTAACTTTTGCCATCGATCAGAATCTTCCACAGAACGAAAGAAATTCAGGAATGTGGGAAATTTCAAGAAACTTCCTGAGTCTTTGGAAAAAACTGAAAGGACTATAGATATTGTCTATTGTTAAATATGTCAACAAAATGGCAAGCTATGCACAAAGATGTACAGCAAAGTCATTTGCCGGTAAATATTTAAAGGTTTTATGAATTAAGGGATGGGAAAGCAATATTAAAGTGATGTGTTTACAAATTTGACTCATATTTCAGATTTGAGAACAGAATGAAACCTACTTGTTTTTATCCAAATTTTCCTTTTTTAAGTAATTATTCATTCAATTCTTGAGGTCACAGGTGTACCGCCCAGGATTGTCTGCATGCCTGCAGATACATTTATTGCAATCCTGGGGGGAGGTCTACAAAGGCTAGGAAAAAGATTAAAGCTTTCCCTGCACCAGGTGGAAATGTAATGCCCAGCATGATTCACATTTTGTTTATGTAGTGCTGAGCAGAATGTTTTAGTGATCCCCACTGCTGTCCAGTGTGGATACACCCATTAGAAGCAAACTGTGCAACATTCACACTTGAGAATGGTACTGTACTTATAGGAAAGTAAATTTAAGAATATTAAGATGTGAACTGGATATTCTGATTTTGACCCTTGAATTTTTTTCATTTTCCCTTTCCCAACCCCCCCCCCCAACCCCCCAAGTACAGATCATAACTCCTTAAGATCTAAGCAAGTGTTTACACAGCCTCACATGAGGCTTGATCCCCACCCATAAAAATCTCCCCATCATCAGGTTTTTGTTGACAACTCTAGATATGGTGGCACGCTCAATGAGGAAGTTCTGTCTTGATGGTGGAAAGGAAAGGTGGGAGAAGGAAGGGAGGGGTGATGGGGATAGGGGTGAAAGGAGGGTACCAAAAACAACTGAGCAAATCTGATAAAAGTAATCATTCCATAACAAGTGGCAAATTTACACACAATGGGTGGTTACACTTTCACAATCATCACATGGTACGTGGTCTGTGCTCCATTGCAAGATATTTAACAACTGGAATCATGCAGCAGTTGAACAAAAGTTGAGTGAAATCATGGAGAAAAGCTTGAAAATTGTAAAAACAAATGCATAAACTTGTACCTGGATGCATTTACACATACAGATAGAAGACTTGCAAGGCATGCAATGCAGGTATGAAATTTTCAGTCTTGCAAATGTTTTTAAATATTTATATCAAAAGATAGGAATTACATGGAAATTTTCCTTTCATTTAACTGGCATGGACACTGCTGTGGCATTTTCTTGAAACTGGGACAGGGTTGGGGAGGATTTTTTGTTGATCCCACCTGGATCATCTCAATTATCGGGAAGAAAGCAGCATTTATTTTCTCTGACAGGTATACTGTCACCTAAGACATGGGGCTTAAGTGCACCAACACTGACTGACAACTGAAAACTAGTCAGGTCCCGGTGTGGCTCATATAGTGTGTTCCAAATTTTGTTCCCGACTATACCGCCAGCCAGAAAAATGATCCTCGTCATGACAAAATTGGGCAAATCAAACATATTTGATATCTGTCATGGGGTCAGGGCAATTGCAATGCTGGTGCAATGCATTGTGGCAGTGTGAGGCCATCATTTACTCGACTGTGACCCAATCCTTTTGGATAGTGAAAAGATGCTTTTTTGAAATAATGTGACAGAACTTTGCAGAAAGTCAAAATGGTGGCCATATGGGTGGGGTATTGTTGATCAGGCCACAGTTGGTTCTTTCAAGTGCGCAGTGAACCTTTGGTCCGACTACTACCAAACTGCAAGCTAGCCATGACTGGCCTCCAACTCAGTCTCTACCATTAGTCAGGGAGAGTTAATTGCATCAGGCTGCAGTCAGGTCGGTGCAGTGTATACCAGTCAAAGTAGTTTTCTGCTGATGAATGTGGTTAAAGAGGGCCCTTGAGAGAAAGTGGAAACGGGGAGCGGAAGCTAACTGGACGGGAGGTTATACCAGACCATGAGGTTATATCCTTACGACAGGGTGTATCCAACAATTACAGGGATTGAAAAATGATAACTTCCCAAGAAGCGTGGCAGTATTTAAAATACTTCATTATTTATTTATTCTGCGAAGGGGAAGATGACCGATCTTCATCGGAAGATACAGTATACATGCAAGCAAGCATGAAGATGGAAAATAAAATAAGACTAAAAACAAGGCAAAGCAAGAACACAAAAAGCAAAACAAGCACTTCAAACCAAAACCAAGAAAATTTATAGAATTTTTGTAAAGATAGGTGCAAAATGTCACAACAGCCTTCCAAGTGGAAATCATACGAACTCAATCACATTAAAGTTACCTGGTTCCGTCTAGTACAGGGTTCCTGCATCCAAAGAGTCCTAAAAAACATGTAAAGGCCCTCTAAAAAACATGTAAAGCGCCCTCTATATAAGAGTAGTGTGTTTATGTGAAGTACCCTCTGTGTAGTATGCCCACACAAGAGGCAGATGCATATCATACCAACAATGTATATTTCTTCTCTCTCATTGTTTGGGGATCACTCTGTGTACACAGTTTCAAAAATTGTAAATTAATTTGTAATGAGATTGATGATGGGTTTGTCTAGCTTGTGAAATTAAGAGAGTACAAGTATTATTTGTTCTTGATTAAGTGTCCATGACAAGCTTTAGAAAGTATCATCTGACTGTAAGTTTCAGTAGGTTTAAAGCAAAAAAAACCCTTGATATCGAAGGCCAGTGCATAGGCATAATTCATAATTCACTAACTGGCCTATTGACAAAGATTTAACTGATGGACAAAAGCTGCTGTTACAACTGCGTGTAAACAAAGATCTCACTACATGAAATATATTAAAGGCCCAAATTCCTCCTTCAAGGAACTTTAAATTCTCCCAACCAAGTTAACTTTTAGCACTTTCAATTTTGTCATACTGTCTTTGGCACCTCCCAGGCAAGGCCCAATGTAGTTTACTTCCCTATAAGGCCATATGCTGCTGAATGCACTATACTGTGTGTGATGATGACTTTACTACTGTACATATCACATTTCATCTGATCAATCAGTGTTGTCACCATGGAGGGGGGGGGGGGGGATTTGTTCTCAATATGGGAGGGGACAAGACCCAATTTTCAAATTATTTGATCTGTGAAATATTAAAGTCAATGGGCAATTTCTCAAATACTGGGGGACATGTCCCCCTCCCCCTGATTGCCGCACATGGTTGTCACCATGCAATAAAGATCCTGACTTCCTAGGTATGAAAAAATGTATTAAGGGATGTGCAAGGGTGACTTTAAATGAACTCAGACTTTGAAAATACCATGAAAATGATGCCTGGCAGTAAAGCGGGGTGGGGGGTTACAAAATGTGGCACCTCTTGATTTCACTCTCAACATAGATACTTTTGCTATCAATAACAGCAACAGGAAATCCACACCATGGCCAAAGTTGGCTCTAAATGTACATATCCCATACATCTCTGTTAAAGAAGGATTTAACTAGACTATACTTCTTCCCCCTTTCATTGACTCAAATGCTCCCATCTTTGCACATGTCCATGCAGTGATAAATTTTGGATGAAATTGCTTCCCTCCATCCTTTAGTATTCTCATTCAACCCTATACTACCTCTTATATAACTTTTACATATGTGTGGACAATTGATTCATCCATTTCCAAATAGCAGTAACCCATTCCAGACAGATATTTCAGTACACTAGAAAGAAAATGCCCCAGACCTGACCCAGTCACCACAGGCATCAGCCCTCCCCTACCCTCCAGACTGAAGTAAGTCCAGCTTCTCTCAAAGGTAACAGAAAAACCTAACAGTTTTCTTCACTATCGATTATCTCAAGCAAAAATGGCAGTTTCACCCCCCCCCCCCCAAAAAAAACCACACACATAAATATTGAATACCTGTGGCATTCACCTCACTTTAACCACAAATTTACCAATGTTCAGTTGTATACAATAACCACAGACTCTAGCTCTATTCTCACTTGGCTCAAGGAGACTCATACAGAAACAAGCTTGAAACTGGTTTCACATGGCAATGAGTAAATCAATACAAGATACCTGCTACAGAAAACACAATAAAATCAATAAATCTCAGTAGAACACTCCCATGAAACAGATTCACACAATAGACAACTACTCGGCAGGTGTTATCTGCATGAGATCTAACATTTACAAGTTTACAACCGTGCAGTGTGATTATACACACAGACAGTTTCCCAGGTCAATATAACATCACCCTAGGCACATATTGCATTTGATCTACCCATTAACCAGATAAAGTTCTTCAGCCAAGCAACCATAATATTTATTCTTTGTTTGGTGTTTCTGCTTTCCAAAACACTGACCGATTTTAACAGATGTTTAATTATAGCACCAAGCTCCATAATTACAGAAACAGGAATGTGTAATTGCCAGCAATATGGGGTCACGGCAGATCAAATCAGAGTAAACTTTGAAGGATAAACCTTTCTGCTTTCATTTAGTTAATGGATGTAGAGGATTAGCGAATCTAGAGTCACCACAAAATATACTGTACTGTGGTAAATGTGAATAAACGTAACCTGCCTTTGAATTGATTTGCATAATGAGCAGTACATCACTAAAAAGCATTTTCCATGTTTCATCTTAATGAAATTAAGAGTTGCTGAAGACAATACCAGGAAAAAGACTTTATTACAGTATGCTTACTTCAATGTAAAACTGCAAGGAAGGGTTATTTTATACTTTGAGGCTTGGGCATGCTTTTAGCCAAGGGAGAAGGGTGCTATGGGATGGTGCCCACCTAGAGAAAATTTTGCACCTGAAAATTAAAAATACCTTAATTAATGCACTCAATAGCATATCTCACCACCCTAAACAATATTTTTTCCAAGTTGCCAGTAGGGGGAGAGGAATGCCCCCATCAGGGAAGGCTGCCCCGCCCCCCCCCCCCCCCATCAGAGAAACTTTCCTATTTTGTCAGGGAGCCAAAATTTGTACGATGAAATATATAATCCTGACGACAGTCAGTTGCCCTGACAATCTGCTTGATTTTGCCCTTCAGGAAGGGCAGATTCTTTGAAAAGCTTTAAAGTTTTTGACATCCTTTTGGCAACATGTAACGTTTATTGGGGCACTGGGTTGATGCCCCCTCCCCGATTGGCTCCCTTGTCAGGCACATCCTGGTGCCACCCTGCCCCCTGGGACTTAGCTCATGCCTGGATATGGACAGAACCCCTCCTATTTACACCATAATTTACAGTTTAAGGTCTTACCATTTTATAACAGTACCAACAAACTGAATTTATGACAGATCGCTAGTTTGAGAAGAGGGGACTCTATATTTAACTGGTACAGAACTTTGTTTCTGGATTCTCCACACAGTTTTCTAACTTCTTCTGTCTGTGATATTTATAGCACAATGAGCATTCTATATTACGCCCCACAGACATCTACAATTGCCTTTTAATCATTGCACCCCATTTTAACATCACTCTTTTCAAAATGGTTTCCGTCATTTCAAAATACAGTAACATAAGCAGGGAAAGTACTGATTAATTTCTAATCAAGCCCCTGACCCCAATCCCATTCTTTTCCAAATTCTTATTTATGAGTGTGTATAAATTTACTGCTAAGTATTAGCTCAATTAAGGCAGCCCATTACTATTTTGTCAGTGCCTTCCAGTGTTGGGCCAAATGATTATCTGTAATCAGTACCTGTATTGGCCGATAGTCAATATGATTATTCTTTATCTTTAATATTTAATTCAAATGCTGCTACTATCCTAGAACTGCACCTACTTCATAACAAGGTAACTTTATGTCCATATATCCCTGACTGAAAGTCATATTTTTAACTAATGTTAGTTTGGTGTACAAACCAGCATTTCTAACATATTGTTACCAGTGCTGGATATTGAATATCATATATCAGTATATACCATTTATTCTATACAACACTAGTCCCTTTAAATTATCACATTGGATCACAACATAAATGTTACCATAGTTTCTTTTTCTTTTCTACAGGTACATGATGCAAAATTATTGGAAAATTTGAGTTTCTACAAACTTATACCCTGCAGCGCAGAAGTAAATTGCTAACATTCATGAATATACTCACACAGATGTTTAGCTATCTCACTGGTTGGGGGAAAACCTACAGCTGGCTATGCAGGCCAGTTTGCAATGAGACTTTCCTACTACTGTACTAAACCAATATACTTGTGCTCAAGTAATTACCAGTTGCGACAAATTGACATGTCCCTCTGAACTATCCCTTCACAGGTAAGTATCTCAGCATGCCAATGACAATTGTTTGTGTATTTAATGCAAGCATATACTTTCTGAATCACCTACTGCATGTCTGCATAATGAGAGCATCAGATATCTGACACAGCAGCATACTGTCTCTGAACTGTTCCTGTAGATTCCATAATTCTGTAATTTGAAGACATTCACATGTGGTAAGTCACTACTAATCTAACACACTGGTCTCAGAAAATCTCTAAATGAAACCCGATGACTAATCCTTCTCTGGCAAATGAATCGCACTTGAATGATTAACAATCTTAACTCCATTTTTACAGGTCTAGGTTAAGTCTGACTTTTGAGACATTCACAGTGGATCACAATATGTATGGATTTAAGATTGTAAAAGAGCAGTTTTGGACATGACTGTTGCACTGTCAGGAGGGAGTAGGGTGGGGGTAGGGCTGGGGTGGGGGGTAGGGCAAAAGTGCAGGAGCAGCGTGGGAATCTTTAACTGAAGGGGACAGGGACGGTGACAATAAGCTATTTTTGATGATTTTTATGGCTTTCAATACTACATATTTTAATATCAAGTTCCCTTTGGAAAAATGGTGCAACAACCACTTCAGTAGCTATACCCCTTCCCATAACCATGAAAGCATTACCGATTTTTTCCTTGTGATTGGTTTTCCCTTGTATCAATCATTTGACAGTAAAGTACATGTTTAAATTCAACTCTGCAGTAAATGTCACTTCAGATACCCTGTATTTACAACAATGGGTATAATCATCAATTGCTTACAAGCATGGGCGTGGATCATGGGGGGGGGGGAGGGGGGACGTGCCCCCTCACTTTTTTGGAAGGGGGGGACATCTTCAAAAAGTCCCCCCCCCCACTTTTTCAAAATAATGAAAACTAATCCTGTGATGAATTGTAATATTACAGTTAACCAAATGACACTACATTTTAAATGCTATTGCGCCCAAATATGGCACCATTTGCCATAAAGACACCTTCTAATTTCATTTTTTTTTTCAGAGGGGAGGGGAACACCCCTCCCCTTAGGCCCCTCTCCCAGGATGGTGATTCACAAGTGGTGAAAAGTCCCCCCCCCACTTTTGGAGATGGATCCACACCACTGCTTACAAATGATGCAGTTGTCCCTAGCTTAAACAATTATTTCTGGTTTCAGAAGACACATACTGCAAATCTAGTGAAACCACAAAGAAAAAAAAAATATATATATATAATAAAAAAATAAAAAAAAAAATAAATAAATAAAAAAGTATATAAAATAAGGAAAAAAAGGAGCTATATATACATTAAGATAGAGCTAAATGAAGAAGTGTGGTAATTCATACTGGGGTAACTGCATTAACTTTTTAAAAGGGAAATATTTTTTAGCACTGTGGAAAATGAAACAGACAAAGCTTATCATTGTTTCATTCAGACTATTGCTATAATCTAGCTGTTCATGCCAAAATGTTATGCAAGATCAACGTTGCATCATATAAAATTTTGGAAGTTTGTGTGAAATGAACTATTCATGAGTAAGGGAGTACTCATTTGTTTTTCTTTGAGAAATATTTCTTGAAAATTGTATTGAACTTTGAATTGCCAATCAGTTATTCTATATATCATGGTTTTAGGGAAGTGTTTTTTTTTTCTTTACAAAAAGTGCAATATTTCCCTTTGAATAAAAATAACATTATTTTAAACACGTAAGAAATGAGAAGACAAAGACCATACAAAGCAGGATAAAACTGATATGGTTTGTTTTATTTCTTAACCATTTATTCAAGTAACATGATGAAATAAAAAGCTAAAAATGAAACAAAAATATAAAGTGGAAATCTGATGAACGCATGGTTTTCTAACAATAAGAAATATGAGTATTAATTGCTAAATAGTCAGCAAAATGGAAGAAAAATTTTTTACTAAGATTATTTTCATTTCTGAGCCTTGAAACATTTGTGATTGTATGGTCACCTTTAAACTTACGGATCATACCAAATATCTTGACCACCGCCCCCTCCCCCCCCCCCACCATTCATAATCAATACTGAGGCAAGTTGCAACCAGCTCATAGATATCACTAAGGGACAATTTTCATTCAAATCAGCACTAGAAAGTTATATTTGTTCTCAGTTCCAAATTTGAAGTAACAATTGCAACACCTTGAAAAAAAGAATCCTTAATTAATTTGGGGGAAATATTCATGGGTATGGCACAAACAGCAATAAACAAATACTGTACTGCTACAATGAACATGTTCAAAATATTCATTTGGATATGAGATAAGACAAACAGTTGGTCCTTGTCATATTTCAAAATAAAATATTCAAATTACAACAAAAGTAACATCAACAAGAGTAATATCTGGCATGAATATCAAATGTAAATTTTCATTAAATATTCAAATCAGCACAAAAATGTATCTGGCATGAATATCCAGGTCTTCATATGAATCATGAATATTCAAATCAGCAATATGTCAGTGCAAGTTTCAATCAATATTTTTCAGTCTTAAAGCATTGCAGTGGCAATTGGGGACTACAATACCTTCTTTCAAACCCCAAGAACCTCGGGTATTTGTCAGAAAATTGTTTCATTTTTAGCCTTAAGCAAAGAAAGCTTGATGCAACAAACTTGGGTTCTTTTTTTCCTGAGGAAGACAAGTCCAATCAATGACTGTAAAACTAACATACATCATTATCATCAAAATAGCAGAACATAAAACATTATTCCTCATGAGTTGAAAAGGGGGATGTCATTTGCAAGGAGCAAAATGATTGGGAGCTGTGAAATTTGGGTCAAATTTGATAGCGTAAATGAGATTCTAACTAGAAGCTAGTCGCATTTTGCATGCATGCAAAGGCTGAAAAAGCAAACTGAAAACTTGCTTTAAAACATACAGTAACTATCTCAGCTAAAAGCTTTCTTGCATGAAAACTGGACATTTTAAATAGATTAGCCAAATGTTACTTAAACTTGTCAAAAACTGGTAGTACAGAACACGTCTACATATAGCATTATATCTAACATACATAAAATCTTGCATTATAAAAAAATAAGTCATCCAGGCAAACTATGCAACAAACCTTACCCTTGCTAATACCATGTTCCATATTAAACCAGTTGGCAACTATTGTTTGGTTAAATGTCCCATTTTGAAGAGCTTTTCCTACATCAATGTGGAATGTTCCTCAAAATTTAACACAAGAAAAAAAAAGAAAATTTCCTAATTCAATGTAGAATGAAGAGCACCACTAAATTTAGTGCAACTCCTCACTACATGTTTAGAAGATGGAAGACGACTATGCAGTTATTGAAAGTGAAGTGACATTACTTTACCTTTAAGTCAAGGGAGTCCTGTCCCTCACACCCCTACCCCCATTCCTCACATTTCTTCTCACATTTCTTCCCTCCCCCTGATTCTACACCCTTGCCAATCAATTTACCCATTGATTTTAGCTGAGCTGAAAGTCTCAAAAGTAATTTGAAGTTCCTCACCCCTCTCCTCATTTCCTCCCTCCCTCCTCCTTTCCCCTGCCCTCATCCCCTTCCCCCTCCAAAAGTCTTATCCACAATTTATCAAGTGCTGACAAATTGGACATTGCCTAAGTTACAGTAGCAAACATCGGACAACAAAACAAACTGGTCAAAACTGGCTGCTTGAGCAATGTTGCTATTCTTACACAATCTATAACAGCATTGGTATACCATCTAATCATTTGCATAAAACGAATATTAATTACAGTGAGTGTAGTTATTAACAAAAGAAAGCTTTTATTGCACTCTTCACTTAATAACTTTATTTCAATTGCAATACTAAATGTTTTTTGCTTAATTAACCACCTGGCAAATATGATGCTGAAATATACCTCCCATGTCTACAACAATCTTTGACAACACATTTTGATGTTTGAACCTTTAAAAGAGTTTATACTCTGTAGGCCCTTCTCATTTATTGCACTGTTAATTCTACAAGTTGTAACTTTGTGCATAAAAAGAAATGATAGCGCCTTTTATTGGAAAGATCAGCAATCAACTTGACTTTAGCTGTACATCAAAACTCACCAAGCTAGACAGGCAAACATGCTATAAAGTTTGAAAGGTTAATTTCATATATTTTTTGATAATTTGAAAAGGATAGCCATAATTACCTACAACTAATCTAAGCAGCAGACTGCCAAGTAGTAAGAAGAACATTTTTCACCAAAAATAGCATTGAAAACTTCCCTACATAAGCACTCACTATCTTCCCTAACACAGCGACAATAGTATCTGAGTCAATGGCTTTTTCTGCGCATATCGAGTCACATAAAAGAGCTGCACCTTCAAGTCCAGCACAGAAAGTCAGTAATGAAATTCTTCCTAAAATGGAACTTATCTCTTTCTCACCCTGAGGCAAATTGCTTTCTGAAATGGCATCATCACCTCGTTGCTAAGCAACTGACTGATTTTGCCAAAGTTTGCCTTCATTCCCACACTGAATGATGATAGGATGAGTCACACAATGAGCCTAAGCTTTTTGTTTACATTACAGGTAGACTAGGTCAAAGGATCTTTGGGATGTTGTAAAGAAGAAGACATTCATCACCTATCACTCACAAAAAGTACTTGTTTTTCATGCTCTTCACATACCAGACGCTCAGGTTACCTAACCATAATGAGATGGCTGATGGGAAGGGAGTCCTCAAACTAGCCACTTTGCCGCCTAACTTTTTGGATTTAGGTTCAGAAAATGAAAATGTGATCAACGTTGTAGCATGAAAGATTTCAACAGCACACAATTCTACCAGTTGATTCCTACAAGAGTATTGTTTGCTATTCTACCAGACTTTATTATTAAAACCTTTTTTGATATTATGCAGAGTTGTACATCATTATGATAATGGTCAAGCCTCTTTGTTTTAATTTTATTAATCCTTATTTTCTACCCAAATGCCTAAAGGATGAAATTTAAATATATTGCCAACTCTATAAACTTCTATAAATCCATTGCATTAACAACTCCTAATACTGTTTCGTTTGTTAAATGGATTCACACAGATGTCTCATGTACACTACGTACAATACTGATGTACAGTACTTTACATTGGCAAGAGTATTGTTGTAAACTACGGCTAGGTGTAGCCCCTGAGACCTGCATAATTCCAATTAATTTACAGTACTACAAGCATCTTTACAACTTAACTTACCCAAAATAAAATGGTACAATCTTAAATGCATATTCAATTTCCATTTCATGTCTGTACACAAAAGGCCAAAACAAAGCTTAAACTTGTTACAAATGAAAAGTTATGCTAATCTGGGTCCATTTCAAATAGGCCATACACCTCTTTAACTGGTTTCTTAACACTTAATTACTAATCCATTACTTTTCTTACAGAGAGAAATGATGGTACCCAATTACTTTTCTTACAGAGAGAAATGATGGTACCCAATTACCCATCTTGGTTCTGATTTTGTAGTTTACACATTGTATTAAGAACACTTCATTAACTGTTAAATTTGCAAACACAGAATATGATTTTGAAATAAATGGACTATCCCACCTTTCTGTTTTAAGAGGGGTAAGAAAACTAACAAAGACCGGTCACATGACTCATCTTAGCCAATGGCATGTAAGAAATCCATATTGCAATCTTTGGTAGTACTGAGTTTACTAACATGAAATCTCACTGTGCCATGACCAAATTTTAGCCACAAACCAATCTTTGGCTCAGCTTTTTCACATTCTCCTCAGCAAAAATGTTCCCAAGTTTCTAGATAATCCTACAAATCTTTTTTCTTAAGAAGAACAATTTCTATGATTAAGTAACAATTTTATTATTACAAGAAACCAAAAAAAAGTAAGCATAAAAGCTCTTGTACCTTGCAAAATGTTTCTTTTGGCATATGGGAGAGATATATAGGATAATGAGAATGTAGGGCTTGTAACATGCACATAGGGTGGGGGAAGGGGTGTGATAAAGAGACATGGCATGCATGATTCTCCATAGTATTTCAACTTCTGCAACCATCAATTGGTTCGGTCTCATCTCTGTCACACAATGCCTCATCTTCCAATTGGATTTATTTGTCCCATGGCAAGTACTTTGGGTCAATTATGCAATTTTGCTTCAAAAATTCCTAGTCAAGCACACAGTAGCATGTTCTGGGGTTTTTGCAGTTCCTGATATACAGCAAAAGCCAACATACTATCATGGTAAAATTTTACAGGTCCACAATACTGAGGCAAACTGGATCTTTTATACAAAAATACAAGAGCATTTATACTTTCACAAAATGAGTTAAGTGATGTCGGGGTTTCGTCGCTAACATCTGTTCTCTAGGGTACGTCTTCCTCAGCCCCCTCCTGGGACCTTCACCAAATGCTTACTTAATCTGCCTTAGGTGCTGTTGTTGACAGCTGTGAGAATGAAGAGGATAGCAGAGCTGAATCATGATGAAGGAGCATTATATATATCAACATCAAGCATGGGGGAGGGGGGGTCACTGGAGACAGGTGAGGGGTTATGGATGAGGGGATTGGGGTAATGAATAGTTTCAGGAGGTAGCAAATGTCCTTCAGGTAAAAGTTTATAAATACTGAAGTAGTTTTAAGCCCAGGCTTCCAGTGGTAAAAACATCCTATAACCCCTCCCCTATTCATAAACTTCCAAAAACAGAATACTGAACAATCACCACTTGCAAGATAAAACTTCCCCAGTACCATAAGATGGGAGGTGAAGGGGGGTGGGGGTGGTTTAAGGGGTAATAGTACCATATTAGTACATAGGTACTGGCTAGGATGGGACTTGCCCCATTCCAAGATAGAGGTGTTGGCCAGTCACTACTGCATTCTACAAAGTAAATTATCTCATTAGTAGTGGGACTGAGTTAGTAGGTTTCCTAACTTCTTTTAACCTTTTTATTCCAAGGAATATAATCTGGTAGCACCTAACTATGATGAGTGAGGGTAATCGGAATTGATGTCTGGATCACATGCCCATAAGCGATTCCACTGTAGTCATAAGAACCAGTATTTAAAATTACTTGTCTCCATTAAACCCCAGTCCCAGACTTCCTCACCCCAAACTTGGTAAAATTCAGAACACTGTGTAAATTAAGTTACTGTGCATTGAATGCTACAAAGTGACAATGTGTTGAAGACAGGTTATGACAATGTAGTGCAATGGTTTAATTATGTCACGGTAAGGTCCAAAAAGATTTGAGACCAGGACAAAATATTACATTAATGTCTCAATTGTGATGTACCAGCCAGGATGTGGTGATGTTTCATCTGTCCAAAAATTTTGATCTGCTGCTAAATGTGCTTTAACAACTGTTACCTATACTTACTTGCCCACATAGTATTTGTAGTACTGTATGTGAGAATGTTTTGTGCATATAGGCAAGACGTACTAGGTCTTGTAATGATTGGATAACAGAGATGCGGCAAAGCTTGCATGTGGGTGAATTCTAATTCAATGAAATCACACAATGTTGAGGTCATTTTTTGCTGCTGCTTAATTCCTTTTGTTTGTTTTGACCAATTTTTGTTGAAGGTTATGACTACAGGTTAACCAGCTAATTTCATGAACCTAAAACACAGCACTAACTGAAGTCACACACACACTCTCACATGTGATATGGTACAAGACACAGTAAACAGTTTGCAAACTAATGAAAACTTCCAGCCTCCTTTCAGTCTGTTCCCTGTAACACAGGCCAAAGGTTATGTAAATATTTTAAGTGACCTTTCATATCTGCTACAATAACCTAAAACTTCCTGCTAGAGAACAGAACAATAACATGTTGGCAACTCCGGTAAAATCTTTCACCAAACAATTGTGTGGTAGTCCTTCCATATGCATGCTCAATGCTTGTTATTGTGTAGGCCTGAAAGGCCGAATTTCCTCATTCCAAGAATGTTCTGATACCTCCCAACTAAGTTACATCCAGCCCCTTTCTCTCAAAAGTCTTCAGCAACTTGAGACAAAAGTATGCACTTAATTGCTCTAGGCCATATTCCCTTGAGCACACTCATGTGTGCATGATCTGCACAGATCACTGACTAATCAGAGAGGCTTCTATATTTCAATTTAAGTGCAGTGACCAAGTGTAAACTCTGACTGCCCAACATTTAAAATGTATTCTGGGTGAGTGTCTGCATGTCTTTAGTTTGATGTATAGGACTGTACAAGATGTGCCTGAATGTACTCATTAAGGTTTGTTGTGTCTTAGTATAAGTAGGCTTCCCTTTGTGTTGTAGTTAGTAGGAGTGCTAAATTTTACACTAGCACTAATGCTTCAAAACTAAAATTGTGAGTGCATACCCATTCTCAAAATTACCAGCACAAGCTAAAGTGACAGGAATGAGTACAAGTATGTACTCACCAAAAGTCTGTTATTGAGTTTTGAAAAATATCAGCATACTATACAAAAATACAAAGCAAACCCATCCACCTAGATTATGTAAACATTTCTGTTATAGTTATCAGACAACCTCACTAGACTTACATCCTTCAACACAGAAATGTAATGAACCATTTTTCATCATCTTACAGCACTTTGGAATTTAAGACTGTTTATGCTCTATTAGTAGCCTGAAAGGCAATAACTTTTTCAAATAGAAATCTACACAGTACTGCAAAAGCATAGAATTGTTAACTTTAAGTGGTTTAATATTTAATTCTTTAATTCATGCCATAAATTCTGTAGTGTACACTCGAAATTTTGTACTACAGTATTACGTTCTGAAACATAAAAGGTTTCTGATTGTAAAAAAGTTTTCATAGATTTAGCCGACATTTCAAAATATAGTAAGGATGACTGCAAGAGCCTTTAAAGTATCAGGACTTACCATCTCACTTCTAGTATGCCCCCAAGCATACTCACTTAACAAGTAAACCTCTTCATGTAAAAGGTCACACATTGCATTTTTTTCTCCAAAAGTTCATTTTTTCCCTTATTTTATTGCTTTCTCTGCCATCATGACCTATTGCACAATGTCCATTATCCTCTGATGTTTTATCCAAAACAACACTTTTCCCCTCCAGTAACAAATTCCACTAAAATGTCACCCTGCTAACAAAACCTTTACAAAAATATCAACCCCTCATTTTTCCCCGGTTGGCTCTTACATTTCCATTTCATATTTATCGATTGTAACTTTCAGTTTTTTCAAAAGCATCTCTACCCTACAAACAACTCTTGCAAATATCCTGTTCTCGGCTATTTTACTATAATCATTTCTTTACAATGTTTCAACTAATCCATACTACGATCTAATAATTACTGAGGTAATAATTCTCTATTATGATATGTAACCTACTTTTGTAATATTCTTTTTAGTAAGGTGCCATGTCTCGGTATCAAATTTCGTTTCACTTGTGACAGTGCGTCAGTGTAGTACTCTGGGCGGAGTTAAGCATAATAAGGAAGCTAAAGCATGTAGAAGCTGTGTATGAATCAGTAAGTTCTTTCACAGGACTTTGTGAATAACTTTATAAAGCACATGCAAAATATTTCTAAATTCAAAAAAGAAGTTTTTTCTCCCTATCTCCCAACGCAAAGCCAAACTGTACTATGGAAGGATCCATGCATTTTGAAAGGATTTTAGCAACATTTTGTTGCTCAAGTATTAAGTTTTCTTTAATACAAGAAATTTGTAAGATATAGGAGTATTACTAACAGACTGTAGAATAATATGAATGCATTCCGAAGCTGATATTAAAATGGATTTTATAGATGACTGTATCAGTTAATAATGGTTTTCATACCATTTGTAATTAAGACCTGGTTTTTGCACTGTAAACAATAGTTTCTACTGCTATATATGCAATGTACTAACACTAAAAGGGAAAGTATGAAAAGTGTATTCACATCATGTACTCACAAAAGTATGTAGTATTATTAACACTGAATGTAAGTATACAATACTCACTGTAAGAATATGCACATTTTCCTACGACGTGTGTAGTATATGAGTAACTGTGTGTAAATATGTCTCCTCTGTACATTCATTATGTACATTAAAATGGCAAGAAAGAAAAGTATAGATACTTCCATAACACATATTAAGATGTATATAGGGAGCTTGCAACAAAGGTCAAATTCAGTGGACACCCTTGTTGTTTTGGAGGACACTGCGCCATGCACCACATTGCTGTCTAGCATCTGTGTGTTTGTTTGTCTTCCAGGGCGTGGCTGTGTTACTTGACTTTAGCACGCATGAAACCTCCCTACATGCTGTATTCCTTCCCGTCAGGTGAGTGTACATACATTGTGTGATACATATGCCACATTGCAGTGTAGTATGGTACCGTGCAATAAACCGCAAATTGCTCTATATTGTTATAGAGTCAGGATAGGGTCAGGATTTGTAAACACCTTAATCACTTCACAATTATAATATAGGGCTGTTAATAAAAACAATTATGAAGGAAATCCAGTTTGCAATGCAAATAGGTTTGACCAATTTTATTACAAAAGACCTTTGTTTGCTTTTTGTGTATTTAGGGCACATATGTGTGGAATTTGTCACTCGCTTTGTATGCAGATCATAAAAAGTGCTACAATTTCAAGTGGAAAGCAAATATTGTTAGCTCTTTAATGTAAGCTAGAGTGTTCTGTACTCAAGGATCAAACTTAACACAGGAAAACAACTGGATCTAATTGAAACATGGAAGGAGGTAACCTTAGAGGAAGTACTTCTATGCTCAAGCAAAGCTGCAAAAGATCGAATCCTAAAACTTTAATACCCTTTTCATTTTTCACTAGCTTGAGGAAAAAGTGTTGCAATAAATAGTTGACCTTTTGCCATTTTCAACTTCATGAGGTCACATTAATTCCCAGCATGCACTTCAAAGTAAGTGGAAATGACCTCAAGGTATGGAGTATATTCAGTTACACATTACAAGTCTATCAGGAAAGAAATTCTTTCTACTGTACAAGGAAGGAACCTTTCCTAGTACCTCAGTAGGATACACTCCTCACCTTTATCAAAATAATTTTAAGGGGAAGCAAAGAGGCCTCAAGTTGAATTATAGGTAAAATGGAAATATTGTGTTTATACTACATAAAATGGCAAAGACATCATTAATCTTTAATCATTATAGAACCATTAAGTCGGGCCAATGAACTCTGGCAACTGCTTTTCTTTCCAATTTCAAGAGTTGTGAATGTTGCATCATTTGAAAATTTGAAAGTCTGGTTGAACAAATTATTTGCAAGCTTCAAAGCAGTGAATTTCTTGCTGTGGGAACCATGTTTCTTGAAAATATTAATCGATCCCATTAATCAATCACCTGCCATATCTTCTATTAAAGTGCCCTACATACATACAGTATGGAGTAGGAGCAAACTACACTCACAGTTTCAGACAACCCTATCCCTCCTATTTCTCACCTTGCTACTCTTTTTTCCCATCCTTCCCCTATTCTCTTGGTTTAGAATGAATTTACAAATTTAGGGTTTGGTGCTTAATTACAGATAGCACACACAGTAGATAATGACGCCTATACTTGCTATAAATAATCAACCAGTGGCAAATTAAATCAACTCTCATGTTCACTATACGCAAGCTTCTAAATGCAGGATTTCCCATTAACATATTTTCACCCTGTTCATTTTCTACTCTGCCCCCATTTTGATAATGCTACGGGTCTGTATACATTAGTGTATACATCCCCCCCCCCCATCCCATAGAAATTGTCTATCAATTTGTGACTGTACAGGTAAATAAATTTCGTTACTCATACATGATTAAAAGAGGCTCATTGAGTTGATACAAACTATTTTGTGATGAGTCTGAGGAAATCATTGCATGGCAATGCTTCTAATTAGCCACATTATTCATGTATCACCTCCTATAGTTACCAAAATATGAGAAATTTTAGTTTATGGGCTTTTGAGCTTCTAGTTCATGATGCTTGTCTAAGCCCTTGACAGAACAGCCTCTCTTGACTATACAACATGTATATACAACTGAAGCCTCGATCACAACAGCTGTTGGTCAGAGGAGTTGCAAGCCTGTCAATCAAGTTGGTATAAGCCTCACTCATTGGTTGTCTTTGAACAAGGGGTTGCATATGATTAATATCTTATTGGGTAAAAAGTGTCTGGTCATGAATTTGTAATAAATGATTTTAATCATTAATTATCCTATTATTACAATTTCAGTTGTGTGTCAGATGTTCAGAATTGACCATTTTCCATCAAGATGTGAGTAAAACTCAATAGGTGTGACAAAAATCATGACATTCATGAACCAACCCAATAAACCCCTTTAAACCAGACAGACAACTGGAAAAGCTACATGCAAAGAAAGCAGAATAAATTTAAAAGACCTGATCCAATTGACTTCAAAATAAGCTAGGTGAGATTCCATATACCAAAGTTCCTTTAAAAGTAAGATGGATCAAGCAGTGTGCCTAGGAATCTTAAAACATACATAAGCATGTACAGTAATTTAAATTGTACTGTGATGAATGTGTGATTACAAAGAGGTTGAAATAGCCAATGCAAACATGTTTTCTGATAAAGTGATCCACTGGTTATTTCAAAATCTGTTCACTACTCAGATGGGGAATAGTATCTTGTAATGACTCGACCATGAAATTACTTCTTTAACCTTTGACCCCAGACACCCTAATACTGTGGCTAAGGATTACATGACACATAAAGTAGAGCCTTTTCATTGTCAAGTGTGAAAGTCACCCTTTCTCAATCATGCAAATTTTTCAAAACAATTCCCACTGTACAGGCCTAAGATAGGCTGTAGTATTATTTTACAAAGTACATTTTGAAAACAAATATGCCTTTTTTTTTGTCCCTGTAAGGTGATGGATTAAGATGGTACTGTATTACTATGTGGAGACAAAACAGTTTGATACTTGAGGGTGCCTTGAAATATTTTAGGTTGGTTGGTTCACAGTAGGGAAAAGGTGCTGCTTAGAAGGGTACCCGTTTCACCATGATGTAATGAAACACCCTCATAGCCATGTACTGTAAGTAGGGTGGCCATACGTCTGGCTTTTCACCAGATAAAGCAGATAGTATGGCTTTTTAGCAACCTGTCCGCTGCCAGGATTTGCTCAAGGCCAGATGTTTATTTTGTCCTCTTTTCTGAAGGTCTGCAAGGTCACAACATTTGACACACCTTGCAAATTTCAAATGAAAAAAAGTCAGTGACAGTAAATTCATTCCTATCACATACGATATTTCCACGTGAAAAAAAGTACAGATGAATACCTCAAAATATCATGAGCGGTGATCATCAGTTGCATTTGCAAAGCTGAGTGAACCTGCCATATTAGTCTAAAATCCTGCATTGAGTTTGATTAGCTGACAAATATGAAGTGTAGGCCTGGTAGGCTGCATGTATCGCAATCTGGTGGGCAGCATGTATCGCAATCATGTGTGTAGTATGTACACAGCACTGGTAGGTGGCAGTGATTTAACATGGCTAAGGAAGGTCATGTCCTCCATAAATGTGAATTTGGAAATGGTCCTATTAACTGTAAGCCACATATCGTAGAGTACTTTGTATGGAGTTTCATCATCGTGTCATGTGCATGCCATGTGCGTGCCATGTGCAAGTCGTGTGCATGCCATGTGCAAGTCATGTGCATGTCATGCGATGTGTATCTTTTCATGAACTCATCATGAGTCCTGATTATCTGCATGGCAAAACAGTCCCTTCCTAGACCCTACATCAGTGATGCTATAGGAACAAGTAGGCTATTAACCAAATCTGCTCTGAATGATAATTCCCTTTAGCCTTGTACTCTCTCTATGAGTGAAGAGTGAACGCAGCCACTTGTATTTTTCAAGTAAAGTGCCTATAACATCTTCTTGACATTATCTACTGTACATTCTGTATGATCAGTTACTCGAATGTAAATGCAGGAAGTTTTAGTTATCACAAAATTCAAACTACTGTAGTGTAGACATGTCTTGAACAGAATACACAGTAAATTGAGAGTTACTGTACACTGAGATTGTGAATTGTGATTACATCTGTGTCTGAGCTGATTTTTTCACAGACTGACTGATGAATAAAAATTACTTGTTATCTGTTTTCCTCTCCTATGTGGAAGCCAAGTTCAGTTATCCTATCAATTGAAAGTTGTGTTATATGTACAAGCCATGCTGTTCGTGTTTGGTGTCCCCTACAACACCTTGGTTACCCATCCAATCACCCTCACTCATCTGTTTTACTTAATTTACTCAATTTATGTCACCTTGGACCCTCCTTTACCAAACCAGGAGATAATTACACCTTTAAGGAAAGCAACCTTTCATCCTTCCAATAGATATAAGTTTGAAGTAAAACATCTTAAAAAAAAATACACCGATCCTTTATAACACAAAGTACATTCAAGTGAATCTGCCAAATAAAAAAGTGCCTATCAGAATTAAAATAACCTAGAGCTTGAAGAAAAAAAATAATTAACAAAGTAAAAACAGAATTCAAAAGATAAAGGACCAACTACCGTACAGATGGAAACAGAAAATGAGGGTGCATGAAATGATGGGAAAATGCTGAAACCATGAATGAGAAAAGGAATATTTAGACTTTCAGTTTAGCATGCAGACTGAGGATTCACACACATGCAAATGAATCTGTCAACAGGTGCTGCCTGTACACCTTTCATAATTCTTGCAGACATCTACATCTAAATCTAACCTGCTCCTTCTCTCCCTACCCTCTCTTACCTCCCCAACCCCCCCCCCCTCCCCCATCCTCTCATCTTAAAATGCCTGTATATTTACAGGTACCAACTTCTTAGCTACAATAACCATTAATACAATTATGGTGGAGCTCTCCAACAGATGTGATATTAAATCACACCCCACATGCACCTATCAATTTTCATTCTCGATTCTTCGTTTCAATTCTTTCTTTAAAACTCCCTTATCCCATCCCTTCCCGCACCCCTATCCAAAAAGACATCCCCTCTCCTATCCCTGCAAATTTATTTAATTACAAAATTGCTCAGACTTAATTTTAAAATTCCAGACTTCTTAAAAACTTTCCGTACTACAGACCTCAACATATATTGCACTAAATTCAAATGCTATTAAGGAATACTGTACTCATACCTTTTAAAAATACTATTAAACAATACATGTTATATGAAATTCTTTCATAAATTTATACACTGTACACCTTCAAATGGTTTAAAATTCCATGCAGGAGAATACACAAAGATCTTTCACCCATTAAAATACACCTACTGTACATAGAATGCTGACATCCCTGTAAGGTATGATGAGATTTGGACATTATGGTGAGTTACAAATCTAGTCCATTATAAAGCACAGAATGCTGTTAGGCAATTCTACTTGGTAATTTGTGTGCAAAAGGGCATTCTATGCATAATTTTGCAATTTCTTTAACTTGGAAATTTTCTTGCTTTTATACTGAATCAACAGCCTGGGTAACAGGACTCAGTAGTACAGTATGTCAGATAATGTCTACCAGCTTAAGTTACATCTGGTAACTTGGGTTACTGATAGTCATTTTCATTACAAATCTGACTTCAAACTGTTCTTTCACACCTGAGCATCACCAGGTAGGGGGGGCAGGGGATGGGGAAATGTATCCCTTTGTACCCCTCACTTTTTGAAAGTTGAGGACAAATCTATACATTTTTCTTAACTTCCCATGTTCTGTCTTTAATGCCCCCTCCCACCCCACCCCCTTCCGTTTTTGATTAGGGTTGAAGCTGACAAATTTGCACACACTTAATGGATGTCAACAAACTAAACAGCTGTTCCTAACAGCTACAGTACCATAAAATGAAACGAGAACGTTTGCTTAGCCACTGCATTAGTAGCTTCCTCATAATCCTACTAGGTTCCTCGACATCCTACATACACCTACACAAACTGAACATCAATGCTAATTACGCATTGCTTCTAATTTAACCTCTTTTCCCAGCATGATTTTACTTTTACATCAAACTGTATTTATTTTTCACTTTTTATTTTTTTAGATAGAGTCAACCACCTGCCATTTTTGGCCCTAATGAAGTGAAGCCTCAGTCAAATTGCTGCAATGATCCTTGAAATTAAATTCATCAGCCTGACCATCTGCTATACTGAACTTTCCATTGTTGGCAAAAAAAAAACATAAAATGTCTGCCTCTCCCAACAGGCATTACCCTGATTAGTGATTTGAAACTATTTTTGCTCACAAAATATATCTGGATGGCTGTTCACAATTGTCTGGATGCAAGAGCAGAGACACAACAGGAAAGGATAACAGTCTCTGGAAATTTAACAATGCATTGTGGGTCAGGTAAATAAATAAAGAGGTGACACAAAAACATTTGAAGAGGCTTGGTGGGAGCTGAGAAATGGAGGAAGAAACAAGCGTGGGAATATTTTGCACGAGAAAAATTGAAAGCTCTAAGGAGTGCATGTGATTCACTAGAATTTCACAATTGGAAAGGAAAATTCAACAGGGACAACCAACATGTAAGAGAAGATAACGGATGGGGGAGGGGGACACATCTGGATGATCACGACAACTTTTTAAAGAATTTTTTTCATGCAGTTAGGGTTAATTTCTGGTATGTTACTGATCAATTGTCTTACTTATCGCCCTACTATGAAATTCATTTATAAAATTTCAGTAAGAAATCATTTCTGACTCTGACCATATTTCCAATGTCAAGAGAAGAATTGATTTGATGGTTTGATAATTAGACCAGCAGTCTCTCAGGTGGATTTAAGGGCTAGAGGATTATTACTCAGGATTATTATTGTATAATCAAAGACTGGCACTTGTCACAGTTGCACAACAGTTTGATATGTTTTGATTGCGAATTTGAAGGTACTGCTGCTCTTGCAAAATTTCAAGAAATATCTGTTAATTTTTGAGGCAAGTTCAATACTTGAGGCAAACTCTTTGCTTGGTCTTCCTACCTCTATATTTCCTACAGATATTGTTTAGTAATGACCGTTTCTTTTCACAACTCCCGACTCTACAAAATTGCCACTTAACAAAACTTCCCTTTTAAGAAAATTTAAGGAAAAACCATTCTAGCCAGTTGAAGTAGTGAGCCATGACACCTAATAAATTTCTTAGGGAGGTTTCATTGCAGGACAGTGAGTACTCCACTGATGCAGTGACTAGATTCAAACATGAAGCCATGAATAAAAAGAAGATATCTCCATGACAACACAAAATGTTATGACAGCATGTTTACAATGTGCATATGAACCTGTGATTTTAAAAGTCATTGATTTTTTTAATGTTTTTACAATTATTCTTATTCCATATATTGAACTCATTGTGACATGAATTTTGCCTTATTTTAAAGAAAACAATGAAACATCTGAGAGTTAGCAAAAATTCTTTGGATACAGACAGTAAATAAAAACTTTGGCAATTCCTTGCTTTACTGAGTTAAATGACTTATTAAAACTAAAAATAATTTCAAGCATGCTTCTACATTATATGGGAATGATATAGCATATTGCACTGTTTATGGTCCCTTTTCAAGCTTTTTTTTTTTTATTTTCAATACAAAGCCAAAATAAAACACCAAAAATATGCAAATTAAAAGATACAAAAGAAACACACAAATTCTTACCTTTAAAATAAAAGAACAAAGAAAACAGCACAAAAAAGCAAGCCAACCATCAAACGATAATTGGGCTTTTGCTTTTTTTTTTTTGCTTTCTAAATCAAGGAGACAGCATAAGCCAAGTTTGAAAAATAGGAAAACAAAAAGGAAACAGAAACCAAGTGGAAAAGAATTCAAAACCAGCAAAAGATTTTTTTATAGAAGAAAAATAGACAGAGAACAAAAAGAGAGTTTTAAGCTGTAGTTATTTTAGTTGAAGTTACAGTAATTTCTATACCTGCAGTACTTGGACTCCTAAGACTGGAACCTTGGGAGAATCCTGTTGTGTAATCTCCGTACATCTTAAACCTCTGCTTGAAGTGAGGTTTGCAGAATATGAGAGAGTTGATTTGGGCAAAAGTTCCAACGCTACAAGAAAATTGGAGAGAAAAGTTTGCTTGCAATATGCAGAACTTTAAAATTGAGTACCTAACTTAACAAATGTCATAAAAATATGTAATTTTATGGATTTGAGATTAGAGTAAGGGATGTATCAACATGTTAGTCTGTGTTCATATGTGATAACATGTGAGTGATCAAATCATTTGGATGGATGAATGATAAGAGTATTATCATCAGGCACTTTACCATAGTATCAAAATGGCAAGAGCCTGTAGTGAATTGTTCACTGCAGGATATGAATATTCAGATATAATCATAAATATTCAAATACAGATGCATATTCATATCACTTTCAATCCATTGCTTCATGTTTGTCCCCAAGAACCTTGATCTTATGAGGTACAGGTAAGATTGATCAGGGCTGGTTGATTTATTTACTGCGCTGACATTGAATGCATAAAAGTATACATGAACACATTCCTTGATGACACACTCATAATATAACATGGATGGTACATGGAGCTTAACAAAAAGTAAAGGGTCATAACTCTATTTCTGGAAAAACATTTTGCAAACCAGGAAGGGTGGGGTGGGAGGGGGGGATTATCAGTTGCCGTCTTTAATATTTCTAAACTGGGCATGATGACCTAATTAATATTTTTAGAAGGCACCTGACATGGCATACACTACATACCTCAAGACCTTTTTGCACTCTGTACATCGGAAGCAAGACTTGTGGTATGTTTTACCATCAGCCGCTACTTTCTCCATTGGGTAAACCCGCTTTTCACAGACCAGGCATTTATTAGAAGCGTCAGTACTGCTTGGGCCCTGGAAAGATAAACAAAGACGTTGCATTCAATCGTTTATCATCCATTGATATTATTTATACTGTAACTTAACAATACTGGAACAAACATATGCCTTCCATACATACATAAAAATTCACTATGTTACTACATGTGCATACATACATTCAATCATGGAACAGTATCACATGAAACTTCCTTGTAATTGTTCCAATTCAATAAAATTGCAAGTAGCAAGGGATAGTTCCCACCATGGTACCAATCAATGAACCCTACTTCCTGGCACAACAAGACTTCAGAGGATCTTTTGGCAAATTGGTCCCCTGATTAGGTGGTTTATATCCAGGCAATATTTTATCTGTATGTAGAGTCCGGAAGGTGATACCATACAGTAGGGCATCAAATCGATGATTGGACACGGACTTTGCCAGGTCTACCAGACTTTAATCGTATAATGCATGATGTGCAAAATGAAACGCTTCACATGATGGATACACTGAATCTTAATTCACATGTTAGCATAAGCTGGTATATTTCACAAAGCCATACTATGGTGAAACATCTTACATTCACAGTCATGGGTGGAAAAAGTTGGGGAGCTGGGGGAAGGGGGGGGGGGAGGTACTTCCCAGGAAACCTGAATATCTGAAGAGAAATTTACATTTCTTGTATATGAAAATATGGAAAGAATTGTGGAGAGTTTGCCTCCCATCCCAGGAAATAAACATTTTTCCAGTCCTGTTTACAGTAGTAAAATTAATACAGTATAGTTACATGCTGCACCTGTACATAAGGAACAATTGAAATCTCATACTGTACAGACTTATCAATGTAAGACCAAACAACATCATAAAGCCAATGGAAAGTGTCCTGACACTGAACTCAGTATTTCAAACGTACTCCCACGTAGGGATGATCATCTCATCAACAGGAAGACCCTGGGTAAAATATATAGTTATGTGATTTTTCTTTTTTCAAACTTCCTGTCTGCTTGAAATCACTTTCACACTACATATCACACTTTCTTTTAAAGTAATTATTGCCAAATATAACTTTAATCCTAGCTTTAAACCTGATTTTCACCACTGCAATCAAATACCCCCCAACTTTGTCAATTCCTTGGCGCATATCTACCATTCAAGCTCTTTCCATAATTATTAATAGACACCATGCACTGTGGGACATTTAATTTCACCACAGTCTGTAAGCTGCCTATCCGTCTTTTTTAATCCCACACAGAGAGAAAAGGTGATGGTAGGGGTATGGTTAACATCTTCATTTCATGCACAACCCATTCATACGGGCAAAGCAAACTGTGCTATATGCCATTTCTACTTTTTATAGCCACCTGTCTATAAAATGGAAACTGGTTCTTAGCTACAACCTTAGAATGATGAGTTTAACATGTATGTGGGTCACGATGGCTAGCCTGGCTTTACTGTGTACTTAACTATGGCTATAACGTGTAGGCCTACATATATATTTTAGTGCAACTATTGTACAGGCCGTGCAGATCTGCAACAGCACTGGCACTCCACTTGGAGATGACATACATGGTAAGTAGTATAGCAGGAGATTTGTTCAAAAATTGACCTCAAACAATGAAAACCCACTTCTTTCCCAATCAGGTGTACCCTGGATGCAGAGCAAAAGCTAACTTACACTAGGTTTGTTTGTCCAGCTTTTGTGCTAACAATCCTTATATATCTGCTATTTCCTGTCCCATATACTGTAATAAGCTACTGCAAACTGATCACAGCTATGCTTCAGTGAGATCTACACAAGTACTGCACAATATATATATACAGCCCTAATGGCTTACAGAGAGCATGCAGCTCCCTAATCCTATTTCTGCAGTCAAGCAGGAAGTCTACCACACCTTCACACTGTGCATACTAACTTTTAGCCTAGCCTCTAATTTTTGTCATACAGGAAACCCAGACCTGAATCTTCTCAATAAGTGGCCTCTTCTCAGTTTCCCCGCTTTCATTTGATCTGTTACCTTCTTATCAAACTTATATCTACTTCCCTAAATCACACTTATCTGAGAGCAAGAGTGATAGCATTCTTTAAACACCATTACCATGTGTATCTCAGAGGGGAACCCAAAGAGAAAACACACACCCAAATGACAGATGACATTTTAAGATGACTTGCAACAGTGTAGCACAGAGTACAGACAAGATTTTACATCAAAACGGCAGCATGAGTAACTGTGTGAGGTATGCAGGGAACCTTTTATGGGGACTATATAAAATTCATTGACTTTAACTCTTCAATGAATATTACAGTCACTACTATACTGTACATGCCAAACTCTTCAATAACTATTTACATGTGAGTCCCAACATGCCAAAGTGTTGACTCTGTCCATTACAAATACATTAATACAGTCTGCATTATCTGTATCCACATACTGCACCCAGTATTCAATTAGAGCATTCACGGTTACATCACAGTATGCACTGGTTGGCATAGAGCATGTGCAAGAACAGACCTGTATATGTACATGATAGATTTCGGCATGCATGTAAACAATGGAGCAATTGTAAAACAAAGGTAGACTAATAAGAATCTACGTTCCAACGATCTTGCAACTCTTTTATCATAATGTCATGACGATGTAGTCTGTAAATCTACCATCAGTAGGCCTATAGGTGAAATAAGCCTGAAAAACTGGCAATACTGATGTAGATTTATTAGTATTTCAAACTTCATTCATTAGACTAAATGAGTAAATATTTCACCGCAAAAACATAATGCCACTCAAGCGGCTCACTATTCTCCTATTTAGGACCTAAACATTCGTGACATCTGGCAACAGCTACACCTCTTTTTCTGAGATCAATTTGAGGGCCCTTAGAATGACTCTCTCCATGCCCATTCAAAAATGACTTAAAATTGCATCAGATGTGGAAATTAACAACTCACTGTCAGTAAGTTTACGTTTTGTCTCAAAATGTAGAGACCCAAAGTATACGAGCTAGGATAACAGTTAAAAATTAACTACACCTACAAATGAAATACATATACATCTTGCACCCATAAAAATTACAGAATGTAAATATACTGTATGCAATACTCCTTGTACAGCTGTCTGCGGTAGCTGTATAGATCTATCGGAACTATATGATGATGCCTAATATAAATTGCACAAGACCTATGTCAATTCTGGCTACAGGAGTTACCACAGAATATGATTAAGCCTTTTCTCAAAGGAATCCTGCAGGCCTCACTGATAGTTAATCTATTTTTAACCCAATCAATCTACATATTTTTCAGCTGGTCAAATTCTGACGGCGGATCTACAGTAGGCCTACAGTATGAACACTAAGTGTGCAACGTTTATGATGCCTGACTGGCAGCATTAATTATTACAGGTGTTAAGGTACTTTTTATATCTTGAGGCAGGATGCAGCTCCAGTGAGAGGTGTTTTGAAGCCTGCATGACAGTTGGAGGCTGAGGATTCGAGGCTACCTTTACTTCTTACCCAACATACATACTTCCCACATCATGGTACACTAAATGTTGCATGAATTGACATAGATATAATCTGCAAGAAAATAATTTACTGAACGCATTTTGCAACTGATGGAGGAGGATGACACATAGTAAGGCTCTCTGAGTTATATATACAGTACATTTAAGACAGAAGAATCAACCAGTCCTATTAACAATTGTACAGTAAATTATTAAATACAACAGAAATGGCTATAATCCCCAAAACTCGCCTGGTTTGGGAGTCTATGAGCTCCGATACTTACCTCCTATTTACATATGTATACCATTATTGCCTGTGCAAAGGCGAAAATCCTCAAGCCTAACAAGAGGCAAAACAAGCGAAAAAAATCGCAAATCAGAAGAAGGATACTCATGATTCTGCAATTTGGGGATGAAGGATGATGTTCCACGGTAGAAAACAGGAAAACTGGTCGGATTCCAAAAGAACTGAAGAAAATATTTGACGTGGTTTTACCAGACGAATTTTAAGACGTGCTAACACAGAGAAGGCAAAAATGGAGAAGAGTTAGGTTATAGGGCGCCCTCTTTCGGTAGGGGATCCTGTGGTGTCATTGGTTTTGCCAGACGGTTATTGCAGGCAATAATGGTATACATATGTAAATAGGAGGTAATGAGGAGCGAAACAGACTGATAGTGTCCTGGCCATTAGTGCTCCTGGAAGAATTTTTACAAGGATTAAAAATGTGAAATTTTATGCAGCTCTAAAATTAATTCAGTTGCCGAGGTAATCATATAGTACTTCAGGACACATTCTTTTGAAGAATTTGGAAGAGATATGGAAGATATGAAGAAGTTTTGTGTCAGAAACATGTATGTTTGTGACTATGTCAGATAGTGTTCGACCGATTATGCCATAATCGGTAATCACCGATTACCGATTATTCAATTACACAATCGGGCCGATGCCGATTACCGATCACCGATTATTTACATGTACAGGAAGGTCATGTTTTCTCGCCGTCAGTCGCATATTTCTAACTTTGTTCACACACCATAACATAACCTTCACACTGGAAATGAACGATTAAGAACAGTACCCCACGTTCCACGAATGGAATATTGTTTTTTGAAGGATTTCCTCTCGAAATACTGAGATAAAAATCAACCATCATAAATACATGCTTTCGTACGATGTCACAGGCTTAATGAGTCTGTCGGCTTACATACGGCTCTGCCTACAGTGGTTCAATACACCGATCATGTCGAAAGATTCCGTGTAAAGGTCTGTACTGGACTGTAGTAGTGCTATATAGTAGCCTATCCACCCCAGTTTTACGCAAAACTATCTACCTTGGCACTTAAGGGCCACTAAACATTCCACTCAATTTACTTGATTTACTCATCCCTTGGTTCCATAACGATATGGATATATATTTTTTAAACCCTTTTTAAAGCGTCTTGCCCAACACTTACGTCTTATGTAAAAGATTCTCCAAATGAAATGTAAAACTAATTCCCGATAAATTCCCGTGATCGAAAAACTGTTGCCGTTCCAGCGTGCATTTAACACGGGCCCGTTTCCCTTCGTTCATCAGTTAAGAGCACGGAGTAGTTCATGACCAACGTGCTACGTAAAAAGCGCGGGCAATGCACTTAGCTTGCATTATGTATTACACACTGTACTGGTGTGCTTCGTAGGTGAACTTCAACTTCGCAAGAACTGTACGGCAATTACGTGTGCGCATGTGCGGGTCATAGGTAATTAAAAACTTAACGAACGGAATGTGGGAAGTGGCATAATTTATGCAGGATAATGAGCCTCGAGTTTCCGAAGTTGCTACAGTACGTATGTGCACCAAATGTGTACAGATGATGTGGTTAGCACTGAAACTTGAAAAAACTTAGCGCGAAGTCATTTCTTCCTGTAGTACAATTTGTATGCAGATTGTGGCATGGTCCGTGGCATGCACACCTTGTAGGTAATACTGTGTGCCCTTTCACGCACCTGAACTGTGCTGCACTAAAGTTACGGCACCAATTACGATGATCGCTATCATTTATTGGAGAGCTTAAAATGTTGCAAGTTATGTGAGTATCAGTGCTGATATTTTGGGCAGGAACTTAAAGAAATGCGTGCTTTGATGAATTATAATGATTTTTGCAGAAACTTTGAAGTGTATTTTAGCCCTGTTTCAGTTTTCAAATAATCGGTGGTGGTAATCGGTTGAATGACAAAATTTTACCGATGCCGATTATTTACCGATTGTGCGATAATCGGCCCGATGCCGATTATCTAACAGATGATCGGTCGAACACTAATGTCAGATCCATTTGGAGATACTGTAACCTCTAAGGAGATGTCCCAAACCAAATATATTTTCAAAGGCCCTTTTTTATTTTCTGGAGAGGTTGAAACAGTCAAAGCATGTAATGAATAACGAACTTCTGCTCCAGTAAAGATCTGCCAGATACCACGAGGGGAGGTGATGGGGATAGGTTCGAAACATCCACAGTTCCTATGGTGGTCATTCGTCCGGCTTTTCACCGGACAGTCCGGTTTTCGAGCACCCTGTCCTCCGTTTGGGTTCACATGGCGCCGGACGTTGAATATTCCTCCATTCTGAAAATTCTAACCTTCCTCATGCACAAATTCTCACAGAGATAATTTCATTTTCACACACAACATTCCAATTTCACAAAGTTTTAATTTATGCAGCATATAGAACACCTGAAAGGGCCATCTCAGGCCATCCAGGGGGTTTGTGAAGCCAATAATTTTCTGGTACATTACGCCCCAACTCATGGTGGTGCTCCACTTAGATAGTAGCTAAGGTTGTCCTCCTTTTCTGTCATCGGGGAATGGTCACCCTATCAGTTCCACACAAGTAAGGTCCAGTAAGGGGGAGGGGTGAGGGTGGATCCAAAACATTGAAAAGAGCGGAGCAAGAATATTGATGCTTGTCATTCCACTGGCCTTGAAGCAAGGCAACTGGTGGCTAGCAGCATATGTAAGGTGTCAGCTAGCCTGGGATCCAAAACATTGCCAGAATTTTGTTAGTAGTATACATAGTAGAGGGTGCTGTTCAATTGTGTAAAAGGTGAGATATTTAGGTGCAAACAGGCTTCGACAAATTCTTTTTTCATTACTTGTCCACTCGGGCTAACTGTTCTCTTAGTCTACTTTTCCGCATGAATACATACTTGTCCACTTTTAATATGCCTTTGAACTCCTTTGTGGAGGAGCCTTTGCAAAGGTAATTGCCCGGCAGGCTATGATGTTGAACAATACTCGTGCCCGAGTAAGCTTTTACTTGTCCCGGACTATCGGGCGGGGGGTTTGTTGAAGCCTGGTGCAAAACAGATTACCATGGCTAAGTCCTGAGTCCAGTAAAATCAGAACACTGCATGATACTTGACCTATATATGTACTTCATTGCTGCAAGACGTATACGGTACATGTTTATAGTAACTTTCATCTCACTTCCTTTCTGCATAACTTTTATTTACATTAAATCTTTTTCATCCCGGTTAATGAAGGAAAAAAGTTTGGTAATATGGTTCTGTAGAGAAACCTAAACAGATTCACATGAAAATGTAAATAAATGTCATACTTGAGAAAGGCTATAGAGACAGTTGAAACATAAGCAATAATAAAAGTAAATGTGGAATAAGAATTTATTTCAAAGTGACACTTTTTTGAACCGGGAAGTACAAGGCTATTCAATAAGGATACATATAATTCACCTTTCATCTAAGTATAATTATTCAGCAGATGGCTGCCCTTAGCAAGAAATAATGTAACAGCTGTAGCACTAGTAGACCTGAAACTTGACAACCAAGGCCCTTCAGATCTAGAAAAAAGTCAAATAGCATTGAAACTTGAAACAATCATACAGGTAGTTTGAAGGAAACTTGATCTTATTGCTTTAATAAGTATAGGACTCGGGGAATTTAACGAACCAGGATTAAAGTATCAAAACTGAAACACTATTGATTCAATTAATGGCAGTTAGTCAAACACAAGATGACAAATTACAAAAGGAAGATCACTTTCACATTCCCACGGTTACAGTTTCTTTTCTTTTTTTTTAAACTTTAAAAAATTTCTCTAAATGGAAATGTTTGGGGTTACTGTTCAAGTGCAAGGCCATAGTGCACTCAGTGATGAAGCAGTCCCACTGACGTACTGTACTTGAATGCAAAAGTCAGAAAGGTCCTAGAATGTACTGATTTAAGCTCTACTTAGGAAAATGTTTATTCATATATGTCACAACCAATCATATATGACTCATAAATATAGTGAAACTGAATGATATCCATCATTGCTTGCAACCATTAAGACCATGTTCAAACAGTTATGACGGAAACTGCAGCCACGAAGGTAACTCCCACCAAGGAGGAGCAAACTGAGAGCACTTGTCAGCCTGAGCCTGGAATAATTTATCGGGTATCCCGTCAAATTTTGCTACACAAGATGGACAAATTGCTACACAAACGCAAAATGGTGTAGCAGATTTTGTACATACAACATTAGGGTTTTCAATGATTTTGTGATAGAGAAGCCCAGAAACCTCACACTTGCTATGCAAATTTTGAACACTAAATTACAGTATTCCCTGAGTGTTGTCAATTAGAATATCCAGATTTGTATAACTTCTAAACAACCACTGTGCAGTATAAACATGTGAACTCACAAGCTTCAGTTTTATGCACGATGCTCCCCATTAGCAAGGGCTGTTACTATCATAGTGGCCTCTAGCTGTATTATGATTTGTTCAAACATTTTAAATAGATTAGCTCATGAAGTAATGTATGTACAGGCTTTCACATATCAAAATCACAGTACAGAACATATTTAGTACTGTACCAATCATGTGTCTGTGTATATGCATGTACTGTACTTTCATCTGGTAAGGACCAGGAAGTGAAGTTTTTCCATTCTGTCAGCATGGAAGTACTACTACCCACAGAAATACAATATACTGCCATGCTGTGAGGTAACTCTCAACACAACACTCTGGAATGTGGTAGTCATCTTAGAAGATACTGTACGTTGCCTGGATTAATTATAGAGGCTCATTCTTTGAGGCATTCTATATGGCCTTTGACAGACCCCTAAGCTCGAGTGACAAAGGGGCTGGGTGGAGTATATTTAACAGGCCATGTACACAGTATATATACTGAACTTGTATATATTCTAAAGCCAAAACAATTTATGACTGGTTAGAGAACAGTGGCAGAATGTAACCATGTGGTTCACCAATGGCAATCATGGGCGGTGATCCCAAGGAGGGCAGGGGGGACATCCCCCCCCCCCAATACAGAGAACAAATTGCTGCCAATTATAGCAATCATGAAAACCAAACTACTAATATGTGCAAACCACAATATTTATGACAAAACCCTCAATTTACTCTAGATGCCTGGAAGATTTTCAAACCCTGAGTAGGGTCAGGGTGAGCATAAGATGGACATGGTGAAAATAAGCCCAGAATGAGCTGCCCCAGTGATGAAGGACACCTACTGCACTGCATGACACAACAAGGTTCAGGCAGGTTTTACTATTTGAATAATTTTTGTGGGATTGAACTACTTTGTTTAAATTTGGTATTTTCTACTCAAGCAGAGGGTGGTGCAGATAGAGAAGGTGGTGGGGGCAGGGGGGCATGAACTTTGTACCTTTTCTGTCCTCCCTCCATTCCATCTACCCAAATCTCAAGAGCTTACCAGCTGTGATACAATTGAAACTGTATGTGCACACCCTACAACAATGTATTACGTGATTCTTTTCCATGCCTTTTTGGTTTCTTCTCTCTTAAAAGTTCCATAACATCTTTCCAAAGAAAAGTACTGACAAGTTTGAAAATGCAACCAACTTAAATAGTTCTCCTGCTGATGAAAATAATCCCTGTTAAAGTAGCCAAACATATTCCAAACTGGATACAGGTTAGGACAGGGAACCAACTCTGGTGCACTGTACTTTGGCCTTAGAGTATGGTAAAATGATAGCCACCATAGATGTCTGTTCAATTGAACTGTTTCACATGGCAAGTACCTTAAGTCCAGTGAAGGCAAAGACTCATGTTAAAGAGACTTACAGCCACCCAGGGCAAGGCTTTAGCCAGCGAGCCGTCCAGCCGTCATTTGGACGGCCTGTCTTTGGGCCGCAAAAAAAAAAAAAAAAAAATGAAAAAAAAAATGAATAAAAAAAAATAAAACAATATTTTGTGGAAAGAAAAGTTATCGGAAAAGTACCGAGTAAATGTTATTTTAATTTTCTACACCCACGAATACACATGGCCGTTTGAACTACGGTCGTCAAAAAATAGTAGGCTACACACCTCCGCGTGCACTTTTGTTTTCAGGCCTTTATATGTTATCCTAACCTGGCGTTCGCCCATCGAAATTACGCACCAGTTCGAATTACCGTGCAAGATAAAAGTCGATCCCTTCAAGGATTTTCTAAGTTTGAAAGATGTAAAATTATCCGACGTTACAAACTTGGATAGAACATATCAATCCCACTCAAATATCTAAAACATTTATGGCTATTAGTTTCGTAAGAAAATATATTGTTTACCCAAAACTAGCACACAAATACATCCACGAAATGTTGATTTGTGTACATGCCGTGGAACTTTCACTGACAAGCTTCGTACATTCCACCGGTACTTGCGCGTGTTAACGGTAACATGCTGCATACGTAAAGCAGGATTTCCCTGCATTCAGAGCCATTTAATTAATGCTCCGCATGCAGTATACACTCAAAACATTTGCTTGCCACGGAAATCCCTAGCTACTACGTCAGTTACGTCACCCACCCATTCGTACTACTGTCTTCTGCGGCAGTTAACTATTGTGCAGTACGCAGAGCAGCAAGCTCACCTTATATTTTATCCATACGTTCTTACGTAGCCAGCTAGCCTCGTGCTGACATCCGGGGAACACTTTAATCTATCAGAAACGTAACTTCGCATGAGCGCCATTTTGGTGCCCACTAAATGTAATAGCATGGCTCGGTCCGTAACTTTTCATGAATATTAACAGTGTCAATAGTCTTATCTTAGTAATTCACACATGGCACAGGGTTGATTTTCGTAATTAGTGACACATTTAACCGTTAATGGAGGGGTGTTCTTTTTTCTTCTCTTGGTATACTCGAGGTGTTAACGGAGTGTGAGGTATAGCCTAGGCCTAGTTTAGGCTATTGCAACTCTTGTTAGGCTGTGGACTTTTTGTACAACGCAGGTGTATATCCCGAGATGACTGCTATTCTAATGTCACACTCGCAAGGAAGGGGATCCGATATATTGCGAATGTGATTTCATAACTTGAGCAGACGTTTTCGGGGAGCTTTATAAAATAAATTCTGATTTTTTAACAAAAAGTTTTGAACGCTAAATTAACTGATTCAAAGTTTCGGGAACTTATAGGTATTCGGGTTTTTTTTTATTTCACATGAGTGTTCTCTGTTCCGTTTTTCATGAGCCAATGGCCGACCAGGACCTTGTAAACCAGCTACTACATCATGATGACCTTGTGATGCTTTTCACACACAAGATGTACCGTATGTTTCGCTAGTTTGGAGAAGGGGCCCTATTAAGCTCAGTGTATATACTGAGCACTATTCATTACTTCTTCATTACTTATGCGAGCTGTGTCACTTAGCAGTTGAATTGGGACAAAGGCAGCCTAGAAAATCATGAACCGGGATCGCGAATCGACCTCGGGACCTAGCAAACTATTGGACAGGCCTTCATCTTAAGTTTAGGGGAGAAAGTACAGATAAGCTTACAGGCCTATAGTAAAAATTTTTGACTAGTGATGAAATTACAGATTGGTTACCGATCAAACATGCATTCTATATTGCAATATTTAACACTGCGAGTAGTGATTTCCCCATGCACATGGAAGTACTACGCATTAGTTTATAGTAATTCGATAAGAAAACTATTATCATTAAGGAAAGTTTGCTATCGTTATAAATTCGCCAAACGAAAACACTGGCTTCAAATCCTAGCCCTTCCTAAAGTGAAATGCAACATCACACGTGGTCAGACCGGTGCGCACCCATGGTACATTCACGGTCTGATTCACTCAAGTTACGGCAGTGCTTGAAGATTGACATGCTGCGAGATCTGATGCTGATCAGCTATGGGAAGCCATTAGTGTCTGAATTTGACTTCGCTTCAGCTCTCAACTATTTCTTCCAACAACCCAGAAGGATTTAGAGATCACAATATGAGATACTTTTCTCCCTGTACATTTTTTTGTAAAATGGTAATTTTACTGACGTAAAGTCAGGAACGAATAAAAAAAACCAAACTTATGAGTCAATACCAGTACCATGCCAAATTAGCTATATATAAACAAGAAGAGAAAAGATAACCAGTTTTGTCAATAGAAGTTGCATCTGCTGTAACACCACTTTAATTACACATGTTCTTGATTTTTTTACAGAATGTCCTTTACAATAACCTTTATTTTAGGGTCATGGGTGCAGGTGCCAAATGAGTGAAATGTTGCACCATTTTGCATCTAAGAAGGGTTAAAATCCATTTTTTTCAGCAAATGGGAGGGGGACACCCCCTCCCCCATGCCGTGCATCTATGGACTCCCTGATCTGAAATCCTGGCTTAAGCCCTGACCCAGGGTCTGTATTTAATTTTCATTTTTTTTTTCAATCTGGTGTAAAAATATGAGTAGAGAAAAGGCACACAGAAAAGCTTAATTTTCCAATTCAAATGTACATTCCCAATGGCACAATGCCCGTATTCATAACTCCTTCACTCCCCCACCCTCCCTCTATCTTTCTGAAGAGAAATTTGCGAGAAATTTGCCACTTGCTTATAAATGCTATTTAAACTCCCATGCACTTGAACTTGTTAAGGATATGCATCATGCCCACTTGAAAACACTTCTGTAAAACTGTAAATCCAACTATCTGCATGTATACACCATATTGGAGCTAGAGCTTAAAGGGAGAATGCAGTCACCCCAATTAAGAATTGTATAGTAGACTTTCATTTTTCCCGAATGGCTCTTGAGAATCATGTGACAGTATTTTTCTCACTCAATTGTAAAATTTACAAGGAGCAACTGCTTGGTTTACCTTGAATATGTAATATTTATGTCCTAAAATATTATGAAAGATACTTGGAAGAGAAATAAGAAGAAATTTGTGACATTTAGCTATTGTTTCAAAATAAGTTTGGGGCGACTGCTTTTGACCTTTAAAGAAGCCAGGTAAAATCTTTCAATTTTAATGAAAGTGGCGATTATCACAAAATGATCCAATGATCATTATGTGTACATAATTACTGCCGTTGACTATGTTTAGTCAAAGAGCTGCACTTCTTTTCACTAAACCTATTATTATTATCTTTACTCCCTCAGATTCTTAATGACTAAACTGCAATCTATTCAGAAACAATGGATGATAATTGATATATGAGTGATGATCATTCATTTACAAAAGATACTATAAGCCCTTCCCCAGACAACAGAAACAAGTTTTTGTATGTTGCAGGAATTCAGTTCATCCATCTTGACAGTTAACTTTGTACCAGACCAAGTATACTTTCTAAATCTCAAATGTGTCATTTTACTAACGACTTACAGCGACAAACCTACCGCATCGGAGGGACAAAGTGTTCAAAGGACCCCAACTGTACCCACAAAATTTACACAAATCTGAGACAATGTGTATCCCATTTATGCTTCATGGTGCACATGGCTATATATCTATGTATGTAATGAGGTCTACACAGCTTGCTATGAAGTATGATATAAAGCTTCCTTATGCTACAGAGGCTTGCGGTTGTGCCTACAGCTGTAAATTCCTCTCCACACATGTGCACACCAACCAACACTATCAGAAGATGAATGGCAGAAGCAAACTAAATCATCACCTGCATGCCTGACAAAGCTCTCACAGGACTGCACCATATACTTACATATTTCTTTGGTGTAGAGACGGTGGGTGTTTCTGTTTCTGTATCCATGGTAGGCTATCTCAGCCTACACTTTTTTATCCTCTGAACTACAGTCAAACCAGCACACACTTTATCCAACGTGATTAAATTTTATATCCAAGCCCTCTCCAATGAATGGTTGCAAAGGAAATCACTTCTGAGTAATTGCTCTGCACAAGTTCATGCCACAGCATACACTGACCACAATTCCTAACTGTACACTGCTGTGAGTGTGCCTGTACAAGGGCTGGAATGTTTATCAGAACGAACTCATCAGCAATTGAAAGTGTTCTGTGTCAGACTGGCAGCCAATCAGCAGTGAAGATGTAGGAGTGTAAGGTTTCATATGAATATTTATTGTAAGGATGTTAATACTTATAAGCTGAGAGGCAACTTGTGAAAAAAGTGGGATAAACAGAGGAAGTAATCAATTTGAGAAATTTGGAAAACAAAATCAGCTGTGTGAGTCAACAGACCATTATGTATGTCTGAGTAGTAACTTCAGAAGGAAATGGGGAAATTTTGAGAAGGCACAAATATTTGAATAAAGCTGTCAAGGTATTTTGTGACAAAGGGATACTTAACAAAGTAACAAACTGATATCAGTAAGTCCTTTACTGGTACCATAATCATTGCTAGACCTCTGTGACATATTTACCTATTAATAAAACTGTCTTTTCAATGGGCAGTCTTCATTCTCTCCCAGACTGTCCAATATTTATACGTCACTACAGTACTATCCTTGTCGATTCACTTTCATTCTCAGTTCTCACAAATTGGGTTGTTAAGCATAAATGGAATTCAAAACAATAAGCTTGCATTGATAATAAATGTGTAGTAAGGTGGTATCAATCCTGAAGGACAAAGCCATTATACTTTCACATAGACCTTTTTCCAAATAGCAATTGCAAAGGATTGTGGGATAGTTTTTGGTACGCGTTGTCATGTTAATGGCATTTTACTGTGGCCAAAAAGGATGTGTACAAAAATTCTATCCCACAATCCTTTGTAATTGCTATGTGGAAAAGGGTCTTTAGTATGAACATCAACGATGCTGCACCCCGTGGTGAAGCCATCTCAATTCATTGGCATGACTAGATGCAACAAAACAGTCTTTTTGGTAATTTTGGGTGTATGGGGCATTTTTTTGCAGAAGGGAGGAAGGAAAGGCAATTTTGCCTGAGAAAAACCTTTATTACCTCAGAAAATTGCAAAGTTTTTCCCATACATCTGCTGGAGACATAGAACTTTTGCCTAAGAAAAACTTTATCATCTGAGAAAATTGCTGTTTTTCCTGTAAACCTGCAGTGGACCTGCAGTCCACGTCCAGCTCACACACCTGCAGTATGTTGTTGGTGAGATAATTTTTTCTTGGTCTTGTTGCTATTAGTCACAGCAAGATGATCTACCCTCACATTAGCTGTAACTTTGCCACAACAAGTCCTACTACTTTCTCTGGTGAACTGTTATTTCTAAACTTTGAAGTGGCAGTAAAGCAAAGTCTTGCCAACTCTTGCCACATACATGTGAGAGCATGGTGGCCTATTGGTTAAGGTGTTGGACTTGTGATCTAAGGATTGCTGGTTCAAATCCTGCCTGGGTCATTGTGTTGTGTCCTTGGGCAAGATGCTTTATCTCAATTGCCTCTCTCCACCCAGGAGTTAAATGGGTACCTGTGAGGTGAGTTGTCATCGGGTGCGCCATTAGAGCTGCTGCCGCACTGGAGGGACTGTCTCTGGAACGATTCACCCTTGAGCAGGTGGTAATATAGTGCTGCCCCTTTGATTAGGATTGCCTAGATACTGGGGCATTAAAAATGCAAATACTATTATTATACAGAGTCCTTCAGTGCTTGTCTCAGTGAATCTACTAACAAGTTTCGCTGCAAACCTATTGTCATTTGGTTAAGGCAGGGGGCCATCTTAAAAGGTTTTTATTTTCTTGAGCATGTAGGGATGCTTCGATGATTAGCCTCCTCCTCCCCCCCCCCCTCCTCCCCCGATTTCAAAATTGGCTCCGTGGTCCCTGTAAAGGCAGTTGTGCATTCTCCTGTTCTAACCTATGTTTTCTGTATATTTTCGTTTAGTCTCAAAAAAGGAAAAGGTTCTTACTGGAGCCCACTACCTCTCCACCTCCCCTCCTCAAACTTCTGAAAGCTGTTTTTAAATGCCAAGTCCATTTTACAATTCAAAACAATCTCCGGACCTCCTTCCAAGATGATTAGGGGGAATACAACTAGCTTGAGGAAGCTATCTGCCCCATTAACCAACTAGACCACTGAGGAGTTTGAGCCATACTAGGCCTGACAGTTAATTTGTGGTGGACCAGCTAGGTTAACACTTCTACCAAGACTTTAAACTGCTGACATAATTATATTGTGAAATCCAACAGGAGAATTAATATGGCCTGGTCAGGGTTTACTAAAGAAATCATTAATAATATATACTTTTAGTAATCTAGCTCTAAAAACAATGTAGTCTAAAAGAAAGTAACTAATGTATGATTGCACTTCCTCTGTCCTGTACATTTTACATAATCATTTCAAAAACATAAGGTTCATGATCCATACAATGCAGTCTACACATTGTAATTTTTTTTCACACAATAATTCTACAGGTATTGTATGCTAATGAGATTCCAAGTGACAATGGCTCTGGGATGTGGTACACATCAACTGAATGAAAGACCACAGTTGGGAGTAAACAGATGTTTTCCACTTTCCCAGTCATCCAGGGGCTTGTTACAGAGTAATTGCAATTACAGTACCTTTTCAATTTCCACCTGTCTACACTGATAACCTTCCCAACCACCGGTTGTGACCGACCATCAGCTCTGTATACAACTTCCTGGTATCAGCCTGGTCAAATGTCCAGTGCAAATACTGTACAATTAGTTGACCATTACTTCATTAAATGGAAACTTTAAAACTGGGGCACAATACTGTAGTTAAATGAATTACTGAAGTGGACCATGTGGAAAGACAGCCCAAAGAACTAAAAGGCTACTGCACAAGGTCCTACACCCAACTATTTCCAACCCATACATACCAATCCCCTTCTCCCCTCCCCCCTCCCCCCAAAAAAAGAAAAATACCAAAAAAAAAGCCCCTAGGTCAGACAAAAAACACTAGTGCCCACATTAGACTACAACATCCTGCACACAATTGCTGGTAACTTGTAAAACCTTACCAGGGCCCATATACTACAACTACAACTACAAGGTCCCACATCATCTCCCATGGCCCTACACAACCTCCTTGGTACACATAGCCAAGAACAAGACACTGAGCAGGAAAATACATATCTGAAGGCAGGAAAGGATTCCTTTGTATTAGTTATGGAATACATGTCACATACATTAAATCTTTCATATGCGTTGAATATTAAATGTAATGGAATAGGGAAGGAGTTGTTTCATGAAGTTAGAAGGGAAGAAAGGGGGGGGGGGGGGATGGGGGGATGGAAAGGAAGGCAGAGATTGGAGGTACTGTAGGAGAAAGGACTATTGTCAAATTTTATTGATGATGATGTGGTGATGCCATTTGACATCAACAGACAAATGCAAATTAGTATAATATACCTAGAGGAACGGAAGGGTATCAAAGCGTAAGTTTGGATATTTGTCATGTTTACATACATATCATCTAGGTTACAATGAGCCTCTAAAGAGAGTCCAAGATAATAAAGTGAAGTAGGGAAGGGAATTACAATATCACATAAAACAAAAAGTTACTGCCTGCTTTATAGGGAATGCGATATACATGTGAGTATAAGACACATCAAACACTGCAGTATAGGAAAACAAGTTATTAGAATAGAGGTGGAATTAAGGAAACTATATGCTATTGTTACAGTTGGTCACCAGTCCTACTTCCTTGTTAATTGTAAACATACTGTATCTATGGTAACAGAGTAGCTTAGTGTGATCAGAGCTTACTCATTTCACTCCTCAGTCATAGTTGTTAGACATAACATTTGGGGAGAGGGGGGAGTGGGGCCCGGGGAAGGGAAGAAACACCTGAGCCTTTTTGTATCAAAAACCTTGGTAGTTTTCCCTTTTTCCCCCCTTTTTTTTCTTATTGAGGAGGCAACAATTGCACTGCAAGAACATTAAACATGAAACCTGTAAATCTCGCTGAAACTAGTCTGTCCACAATTACTTTTATAATGTGACATCGATAAAGTGTTTGTAGCTACATATAACAGGAAAGCATATACCCAAAAGGCCACTGTTCTCACCAAACCTCTTTTCTTTTATGTCTTTTTTTTTAAAATGACATGACACCAACTGAATAAAAATAAATATTTTATTATATCCCAGTGCCAAGAACACAATACTTTCGGGTTCTACATTTGGTAAACTGAAACTGGTTTTATATCAAATCAGACAGCCAACAGTTCGAAGAGCAATTTTAACTTCAGCTAAAAATAAGAAAATAATTGACATCTAAATTTAATCTGGATGCAGGTGCCAGTGGAATTAATTCGTCACCCTCTAAAAAGATCTCTTAACTAGAAGTGTTTCAGTGACAGGTTCATCTAGGTTCAATCATTTTTTTTTCACACATAAATTAGAAATGTCAGTTACTGTGTGACTACAATTTCACTGCAATACAAAGGAGAAAAAAGAATTCCAAAGTGGTGGTGCTGTTGCATAAATTATGTGAGCTCTTTGTTTCTATTAATGTCATTTAATGACTGCACTCTGATTGCATTATAATTAAACACAACACAAGGAACTTAAAAAAAAGGTGGCACTATTGCACTAAAAATGTATGTGCTCTCCATCTGTTGCAGAGTCCAACTTTAAAGAGGGCAGCAGACTAGAATTTGGAAATTGTGTGAACTTGTGGAGGAAGTAAAGGCACACACTGTTCCTATTCTGACATACTGTATGTTAAAATTCAACCCTCTGCAAACCTCCCTAGTGTCAGGTATTTCCCTAGTGTACAAATGAGAACATTTTCCTCCACCCATTAAACATTTTTCCTAAAAATAAAGTCCTATAAAGGAGCACAGTAGAAACTGAGGATGACTACTAAAAGAGTTAGGAACAAAAAATGATAACCCTCATAAAACAATTGCATACCACTGTGATGGAGTGCCTTTAAAAGTCCAACATTTTTTGATAACAGTGTGAACTCTGTTGGTGCTCTATTTCACTTTGTTTATTATAGGCATCATATTTTTTTTCAAATTTATTGACAATTTTCATTAGCATTTTCATGGGGCTTCATAATCCCATAATAAAGTTCCAGTGTGTTCCTATGCTTCAAAAACAGTTAACATGTGACATAGGGGCTAGCAAATTTTAACAGCCAATGTAAGCCATCAAAATCTGCCATACCAAAGCAAATGTTTGGCAATCTTTGACACCTACCGCGAAAAAAGCCAAAATAGTCGTGTAAAAATGCTATAACTTATTGTGCAGGGGTGCATTATTTATGTTTGATAGTGAGAGTAATCTATAGCTTAGCGCCCTGCTTTTTTGTAGCTTTTTTCCCCCAAACTTTAAACATACAACTTTTTGTTTACAATGCTGACAACTATTGAGTAACAGACTTGGGTCATTTCACATGGGGAGCAACGTCACAAGCAATTTTTCACCAAGAAATTTACAATTCAAAATTTAACCTTTATCAAATTTGAGTCCTGAGAGAAACACGGGTAACTTTCCTTTTTTGGCGGGGAAAAGATACAGGACATCCCAGACAAATAAAGGGGTGAAGAGATCCACTATGGTATGGGTTATCACAATTCCTGGTTTGTCAATTCTTCAGAGGATACTTGTTGCATTTTAAGAAGTTAAAAGAAACAACAAACAAAAATTTTAGTGCAGGTTAGGCATTTTTGAAAGTGTGAAAACTTGCCTTGGATTCAGCATCATCATTATCATCATCACCACCTTCCTGGAATTGGAACAAGGAACAGACAAGGTATGTACTTAACAACTTTATTACTCTTACACAAATTGAACAATCCTTGAGCGAAACTGTCAAAACAATCGCTCAATGAACCTTCGCTAGGAGAGTCCTTCAGAACCAAGTCGACTTTGCTTGACCCTACATACAGTGGTTCATTACACTATTAACACTGGAGAACGATCGGCAAGCTGTGCAGGCTACCGTATATAACAGTGCCCAGATCATTAAGTACTATCGACCACTGGCAGCTGGCTATACTGTACCTCAGACCAACCGAGAGTGAGGTTTGAACCATACTTGTGACATGATGCAAGTCAAAACTTTCAAAAGACTTAATCATGACCAACATCACCATTTGAAAGACTAAAAGAATAAAGGACTTTGAATGAAATAGTTGATGCACTTTTTGTATGCTTTTATCCACTAAACCATGTGAACCACATGTCGAAACATCACTTACAGAGTACTGTAAAGTATCGATGCTGGTGCTAAATTTAAGATTATCAGTTTTCTGAGTCAAAGTGAACCTCTTCCAGGCCAATCACCCAAAATAAAAGGTCTTCCAAGATAGCAAAAAAATTTCAGAATTTCCCACATTTACCAGCTGTGTGAGGACTCTACAAGAGAGCCATCCCCTCCCCTCCCCCCTCCCATTCTTAACTATTCCTTCTTCCCCATTCCCAAATTCAGTCTGGCTCGATTTTATGGATCTTTGCTTGGGAGTTAAACAATATTCATCCTGCACTTTAATTATCACAGCCTGCCTAGTGATTCTCATTCCAAACAAAGCCAAGAGCAGTACATTTCTGCAGCAAAATTACCCATTTGTGACTATCACTTCTGGTGCCACCATCTGGAATGTATCTTTTCCTTTCCATACCAGGCAAAAAACAAAAAAAGCCAACTTTATGGTCACAGCTTCCCCAATTACTTCTCACAACACAATTACATGTAACATAGTAAACAGTACTTAGCTACTGCACACAGCAATGCCTCACAATAAACAGCAGTAACAGTACACTAAGATAACTACTGTACTTTAACACCAACTGAATTTCAGGCTATGTTATGTTTTAATGTTGCACACTCCTCAAACTCCGTTGGTTTGGGAGTCTATGAGCTACAATACTTACCTCCTATTTACATATATCATTACTGCCTGTAACAACCGTCTGGCTAAAACTTAAAGCACTGTGGTAACCTTACCAACAGAAGGTGCCCTAGGGCCTAACTATTCCTTTGTCACTCTTGCTGCTCCAAATTAAAGTGGTATACACATGAAAATAGGAGGTAATGAGGAGCGAAACAGACTAACATTTCCATTTTGCTTCCATATGAAGTATAATAATTCAGGCCCTTAAGGGCAGTTGTTTCATGACAATATTAAGTGACCACAAATGTGGAAGAAGCCTATATGGCTTGTTGGCTTGTGAATTACAACTTCACATCAAGTGGCTAACCCACTGAAAAATTTAAGTCAAAATTAGTTTCTTTTGAAAGGCCAGATTAGATCTGGGAAAGCCGTAGATTGGATGAAAAACCCAATACTTTGACTTTGACCCGGCTGGGGATCGAACCCTGAACCTCCCCATTGCTTAGCTTCATCTCTTCAAATGCCACCTGGCTTTATCACTGGTTTAATGGTTTTTAAGTGAAATATATATATTTTTGGGGGGAGGGGGGATGGGAGGGGAGGTTAGCAACCAGAAAAAGTGCAACCAACAGGGACAGGTTACTCTTGTGCCTTTACAACTATAGACAAGTTTACCAAAGCAGCCAAGCAATGGTCTGAGTGCAACAGCCATTACTGGGGGCCTTAAACCTAATTCTTCCCAATTCTTTTGTCTACCTATGCCATGAATGATTGAACAAAATTCCAAAACTCTCAGTCAATCTGCTTACATGTTTTCTTATTTCTATTTTCTACAGCCCCCAGATGTGGTGCAAGAATGTCCAAAATTGAATTCCTGTGCAGACGCCATCTGTTGATGACCCTTACAGTAGGACATTGTTACAAATAGAACTGATGAATAGTTCAACAATGGAAACCCTTCACATTCTACAAATTGTAAGGTCACTAACCAATATGAGAGTGGTAGCTTACACCATCACTATTATCAGGATACCCTGCAAAATAACAGCCATGGCTATCTATTATCATCTACAATATGGTTTTGAGGAGGGTGTAAATCTGTCACATCTATAATATAGGTTGGGTGCATGGCAAAATATTACAGGGTTCCCACTTTTTTCTTACATTATTTTTTCATGACTTTTTCATGACTTTTCAGGACTTTTTATTAAACTTTTTAAGGACTTCTCAAACTAACGTTGACCAGAAAGAATTTAAAAGTGTAGTATTAAATAGGGATAACCATCTCTTATGTCATTTGAGTCTATCTTGCAACTTTATGAACAGTACGGAACATTTGTTTTTTACAGCTCATCAATAGGGCCACTGATTTTAAGCTTCATAAATCACAAAATTCCCTTTTCAACTTCGGAAAATACCGTTTCAAGTATAAGCACCTCACTTCTAAATGAATGGGTGCTTGGTTCATTTCGCCCTGGACCCTTTTTTCCTGAATACCCTGAAGGTACTACTATCCAAATATAATTATGTCAAACTATCAACATTGTACAAGAGAATCTGCGCAAGCAATTTGCATAATTTTATAAAAAGGTCCATAAGGCCCACATGAGAACTTAGACCCCCCCCCCCCCCCCAAAAAAAACAAACAGATCACTAACCAAGCATCATTATGACAGGATGTCAGCTCTAACATTACTGTAATTGGAGGAGCGGATGATCATTCTGCAATCTTTCACAAAATGGACCCTTGGGTACATCTTGGGCCTTGGACCCAAAATTTCTGTATGTACCCTAAAAGAATCAGTAACAGAGCATCATTATAACATATTATCAACATACAAGACAATTTGTAGGCAGGAAAGCATTTTGCAGAATTTCGTAAAATAGGCCACTGGGGCCCACATAGGACCTTGGACCAAAATTCAAGACTACCATAAACAGATCACTAACCAACCATCATTAAGGACAGGCTGTCAACTCTGTTTAAACATTAAATGCAAAAAAAATTAATCACTTTGCAGTATTTCACAAAATGGACCTTAGGGCCCATCTTGGGTCTTGGACCCAAAATTCCTAAACACCCCAGAGGGGCCTCCTCTAACAGAAAAACATTATGACAAACCATCAACATTGCACAGGAGAATCTGTTGGAGGAGGAGCATTTAAAGAATTTCATAAAATGAGCCATAGGGCCCACATGAGACCTTGGACCATAGATTACTGATCACCCTAAATGGTCCACCATCTAAGGAACATTGTGCCCAAGTGTCAAACAGATCCATGAAAGCATGTGGAAGGAGTGGCATTCTACACAATTGTGAACAGATAGATCTAGATAGAGTGATGTTATTCTTCTTCTTTCGGAATACGGTGACACATCCAGAGGGACATTACTTCACCACGCATGCGTCGAGGGGTACCTAAGCCCTAATGCTATTTGTAATAAACTGAACGGGGTCTTTATGATGCACAGAATTTTCGACTAGAGAGGCAGGGAGACTATTCCAATCCTTGACTGTGTTAGGCAGAAAACTATACTTGTAGCAGTTAGTCCTAGTATAAAGATGGCAAAAGTGTAGGTTATGCATGCCACGAATTTTGCGAGTGGGATGCCGAAGTCTATCAACAGGGATCTGAGCCTTACCAAAAACACCCTTAGTAAAAAGAATTAGTCTATTTTGCCTACGACGTTCCGATAACGAAGGGAGATCGAGGTCTTACAATACAGTAGCTCACACCAGATCCTGGTGTGAGCTACATGTAATAATATTGATAAATTTTACATTTTGGGCAGAAAAGTACCTTTCTTGGTCAAAGTCACCATATCCAGTGCAAATTATGTTGAAAAGAAGTGCTTAACATACCTGGTTACGATCATGTACCCAGCGGATACTTGTCACACACAAGCGACCTAGCCTAACACACTACAGTATAGGCAAAATTGGAGCCTATACCGACAAAATTTTCCCGATTTCCGTAAAGTTCTTACTTTTTTCTGATCGTAATTTTAAAAGATTTTGATGATTTGAAGGTAATTTGCCACCATTTCGGAAGGCAAAATGTCTGAATATGTCTTTGATAAATGCAAACATTCATTTAACATCGTCTGGGACAACAATACTCCATTTTCTGTCATAAAATTTATATGTATCAAGAGATTGATAATTTTTGCTAAATGCTGTAAAGTTTCGTGCAGAAAGTTCAATTCCATTTTTGCGATCGCAAAAAATCGGCGACCCTACATCAAAACTGCTTCAACAGATATATTTTTGTTAAAAACATAAGAAATTCATGACTTTTCAGGACCGCAGACCATTTTTGGTGAAATTTAAGTACTTTTCAGTCCTGAATTTTGAAGCATCAAAATTTAAGGACTTTTCAGGTTTTTAAGGACCTGTACGAACCCTGTATTACAACTCTGTTTCGCTCATTCTGCAATGTGAGTACTGTACAGTTTTGGACATGGGGGTTATCCCAAACTTGACTTGATAAACTTCAAAACTTTTCATAGAAAGCTTCAATGTCCTAAAACCTCATAATCTTCATGTGATATATATTTCCACTGACACCCTTTTCTCATGACCATTGACCAATTGACCAGTGAATACATTGATCCAGTCTTCATTCCTATAGCTTCTCTTCAAGCTCAAGTTGGTAATTATATATTTAACTTCATCTTTACCCAAGTGTCTCTAAATGAAAACACTCCCCTTGTCTTATATTCTACCATCCAACATGATGATCATTCCAAAAGGCTGTAAAAAGTTTATACACTCTACTTTCCACAATGATGCTAAGGTTCCCTTATAATTGCATAGTCAGTGACACTTTCCCTTATTTTCTACAATTTATCAATTCTAACCCCTTTTCATTATTAAATATTCCCTTGCAAAATTCTACACAGAATGGTCATGCAATGCCTGTGTCCACAAATGCAAAGATTCCTCAAAAACTTACCCGAACTGAAAATGTAACCTTGGATGCTTACATCTTATTTACATAAATGCATTCCTTAAACTGCCTGCAATTTAACATGAACTGGCAAAATAACCAGCGCAACAGCAGCCTGCAAGATGCCCTCCCTGGGGACTCCCTTCTCTTTTGTTGCTCACTTGCAGGCCCACAGTAATAAGGGTATCCTGATGATGTACTACCAACTGTGCCCCAATTGGTTATGTCAGGAATTCTGAATACAATTTACTTAAAACAGGATGGAAGATCAAAATAGGACTGACTGTGTGATCTTTCCCTGCATTCATGTTTAATAGTGTTTACTTGCCATCAGATGATGAGCTTGTTATCAATACATGATCAAAAACTCCATGTGAAAGCACTCACCATCAAGACTCACTGGCTGGATTAAAGACCTCCAAGTTAGCTTATTATCAAGACCACAAGCTCATTATCAGACCACCCTAAAGCTCTGCATGTGAATGGCCACATCATCAAGATAACATGTTTATTTTGTATTTAAGACTTGCTATTCCATAAACATGTAAACTCTTTTAAACAAACCAGGACAAATTTGCAAGCAGCTTGATGACACTATCTTGATTGACTTGTCAGCTAATCCATGAGAATTCAACTGTGATCATCTTGATGATAAGAAACAGCAAAGATTCTCATTATCAAGATCACACACTCATTATCAAGATCACATGCTGGTTACCAAGATCACTTCCTCACTATCAAGGTCATATGCTCATTATGTCACATCCACACAGGGTAAAAATTTTCATTCATACTACAGGATAGGTTAGAGTGACATTACTTCACAAATCTTACTCAAAGGTCAACCTCAAAGGTCAATATCCTTACCTGGCTACCAAAGCGGTTCTTGTTCACCACTGGCTTGATGGTAAAATTTTTCTTTGGTGGTTCTGAACCCTCTGATTTCTTTTGGAAGAGGGAGAACCTAGACATGTCTAGCCTCCCGGCACCTTTAACTGGCTTCACCGGTTCACTGTCTGCTTCATCAATGCTGCCTTGGTATTTTATGATTTTGGTATTATCCAATTTAGAAGACGAGCGTTTGGAATGCGATATGACAGGTTCATTTTCTGCAAGGGAAAAATGGTTGACTGTTGTAGCAGATGCATAATGCAATAAAGATTCCAACATGTATGCATGAATATCCATAAGGAGAACAAACCTGAATACATAAAGAATAAACAAATCCATTTATTTTCATATAAACACTATTTTCAAGGTTGTAGAAATTTTGCAAAAGGTTCATGCACACACACAGGCACAATCATCAAACTGCACATCAGACATGCAAATAAATACAACAGTTAACATTCCAGGCTCACATCTACGACAATTGTATTTTGCCTTAATGTTAAGTAAATGTGTTATGTTTTCATACCAGAAACAATGGAGTGGGTCAAAGTACACTGCTACAAGCAAGTGCAAAGTTGCTGTTCAAACCAAAAAAATGTGAAGATTGAGACGTTCTTTACAAATTAAAGAGCTTATTAACTATTCGTTAATACATACTGTCAAAACTTCACCAGGTGCTACCCTTTTAGCACATTACAGGACTACCCATAGCCCATTGTCAGGTAATTAGCTTCTTTCTTCCCCTCTTCCTTCCCCATAAATGCTTCTTCCTCCCTTCCCCATACCTGCTGTTTCTCTTAATATCCCTACCATAGAAGCAATATTATTCAAGGTTTTAGACCAAAACTGAGATAAAACTTACAGTAAGTATCGCCTGACAATTTTTGCTAAGAACACTAAAAGGGCAACTTATCTTGTTCCAGACACTAGAAAATCTCCAGAATTTACTTCCAGCCCCTCTTTCAATTTGAAAACATGTCTATTGTGCATCTCTATGATAAAGCCACAGGATAGCCTCTACTAAGTTTAAAATTGCTCAAAGCCATATCCACATTGTGTGTGAGCTGTCTGCAATGCAATTGGCGACACTACACTAATCTGCACAAACACTGACCAATCAGAATGAAGCTGTTGTTTGAATTTATGTCTATGAAAGTGCAGCCATCAGTTGTGAAGTGATATCTGCAGATTGTTGACATGTTTGGAAAGATGTACAGCCCCTTTAATTTAGATAGCTTCTGATCACTGAAAATCATAATGAGAAAGCATGGACATAGCATTATAGCACATGTACACATTGAAAATGTATTTTGGAGGATAAAAGTCCCAAGCAATCCCCTTAATTGCTCCATCAATCCCCCCTTGCTTTATTTTTTGAAAAGATTTGCATAATTTGTGAAATAAACACCCAGTATTTAGACAAGAAAAAAATCTTACATTGCTCACTTATCACAACATAATTAAACAAGAGAGTTGCTCTTTCCTACTACAGGCATGCAAAGTGCGATAGAATCCGCTTGTATTTTTACCCTTTTGAGTGCAGAGGTAGAAATTTTAACCAACTGAAGGTACTTTTGTCTTTCACTTTCAGATTTAACATGCACTGCAGAGTGCGTGACAATATTCTCCTTTCATGACAGTATGCTAATATCTATCAAAGAATATGTTAAAACAATAGCTTATATATAATGTTAATGGATTCTCTCTGAAGGTTATTGTACTGTCAGTAAAAAATGGAAGTTTTAAAAGGACACAAAGTCAAGAGACATTGAAAGAATCGATTGCTAGGAAAGACTCAGTTTAGGGAACTGATCTCACACATACATGTTCACATCCCTGACTGGAACAAAAGGAAACTGGTCAGTTCTACAGACTAAACAATTAGATTTACATTTGTTCCCACTAGGCAGCGATTGACAGGGCAATACAATATTTAAACTGTAAGATCAAAGGGTGCATGGATAAAAATTCCCAACCACATTCACAGTAGAGTAAAAGGCAGAGACCTGGGAGATATGTGTGCCCCTTAGCATCCACCCTCAATACTTCCATTTATCTCCAACCCCCCATACCTTAACCTCCACAAACATTTATCTTTGATGTAAGTAGGATTAGGTACATCTAAAGCCTGGGTCACACTGCCATGACAACCCATGACACAATGGCGACCACCTACAGCGTCAGCTGTGGTTGTGGTGGTGTGGCCAGTTCCATGACCAGAGTTTGTTGTGTTGTAAGCCGTCGGCCTGATTGAACACATTCAATTGAAGAACTTTGGATGCAGTTGGTGCACCAGAATGTCTACATTTTATGCAAATTGTCTACGGCAGTCATGGCGGTGTGACCCGGGCTTTACAGGTAGTTCTGTACAGTAAATACCACACTGCATGTCCTTTTAAATAAGGGCACACATAGAGAGTTACACCTCAGGCCAAAGGGCCCACTCCCATATCAACCCACAAGATGGACCCAGTATGAGTAAATCTATTTTTCTTTGTAGTACAGTGAGGCCACTAAATAAAGACAACATTACACAGGATGACCTGTGTCTCCCATTAGATACAAGCCACCTAATGCTTTATATACCGGACAAGTTGCAAGGGAATGGTTGACAGTGGGAAGTGGGAGGGGGTATCTAAATCAGGCCAAGGGGGTTAAAATACAAACCTTTGTCCATAGACTTGGATATAGTCTGGAACATTGCCAGCCGTTGCTGAAAGGATGTCATATTTACGAACTGTTGGTACCTGACCAGGCTGGTGCAGTCGCTACAAATTTCACTATCTCAACAGACTGACAGGCTGATATCACTTGCTTTTAAATTTACTGTTCGTTTGACAAATTGCCTGGTTTGTCAAATCCTCACGAAAGATTTTGTACAAGTGAAGGCATGTATCTGTACTTGAAAAACCCTGGACAGAAAAGAACTGGTATATTACAAATTGTGGACTCAGATGTGGAAAGATTCCTGCCCCCTGAAATAAACCATCCAACTATAACCAAATATCAGACACAATCTGATCATTTCAGATTTTGTAGAGGACTAAAATGTACTTTTGCTCGCTCACATGAAAACCTTTTCACAACTTCAGGGTCTTTTCAAAATTCTAGTATTTTGAACATTTTTCAATTGTAACAATCCTGGCCAGCAGATAAAAAAAATATTTGGATATTTCTTTTCAATGCTACAAATGTACTGTACCTTGACTTAAGTTTCCTTTATCAACAATTCTTCTAATACAGCCAAAATTTTCAATGTACGTCAAATTTCACTTTTTTTCCTGTCTTTTGAGCAAATATTAAAAAGTCATTGATATGTACAATATACTCTATTGCAACCAAAAAGGAATCAAGACAGTCACTTTGCGAATGGATTGTTAATTTTTCTTTGTGTAAAGCCGGGGTCACACTACAACGAATTCGGATCAGATTCTGATCAGATTTTTGTGAGTTTTTATAAAAATCTTCTCCATTTCGGGTCGGAAAGAACCCAAAATTTGCCAACCTCTGTAATGCTATGATTTTTATCGCAGGACTACGAAAATTAAATTTATATGAATTATTTCGTTACGTCACATCAACAGACAGCTTTTATCGGACTACACATGCCCGATAAAAGCTGTCTGTCGGTTAACATTCCATTTTCATAGACCTCTGATGCAAATCATATATTTACAATAGTTGGCAAATTTTGGGCTTTTTCTGACCCGAAATGGAGATGATTTTAATAAAAACTCACAAAAATCGGATCGGAACCCGGTCCAAATTCGTTGTAGTGTGACCGCAGCTTAACTCTGAAGTTGTGAAAAGGCATAATTACCAAGTGATATACTCAATAAGAAACTTAAACTGCAAAACTGGTGGATACTTTGAGAGGAAAGTCACAAAAAACTTCTACTGAAAGTGGAATCCTTCTGCACAATCATTAAAGACAAAGTTACAGCAAACAGATTACTTGTCCAATGAAAACAGAAATGCTAATGACCAAGAAGCCAGACAAGAACACATCAAGATACCTGGAATCCTTAGCACAAAACAGTGAAATCCTGCACAATGATTTGTGATATAAAACCTATTACAAAGTCTCAGAAACCAAAACAACTTTTTAATTCAATGAACAATATACCGAATCCCTCGAAAATATACTGAATGTTAGGCTGAAGTATCACAACAAAGCTTTCTTCCTGATCCAATTTTAAAAGATGAGATGACAGACAACAAAATCCATTCAATTTACAGTAAGAAAAGGACTTTAACATCTGTTCAACAATACTACTGGCAGCTGGGTCTTCCCAATCAAGCTCCAACCAAACTTTTCACAAAAACAGAGTTTTTGGCTTAATTCAAAAGGTTGGACAGGGCCACCTTAGAGCAGTGGACTGTTGCTAACATAACTTAAGCAGTCCATAACATGTATTGTCAGCATACAGCCCTACACAGAGTTTCACACCACAATGATGTCATTTCCTGGGCAATTAGCCGGCGATTCTATTAATTTCCCGAAAATTAATTTACTACAACCATGAAAAGTGACTTAATTTATTAATGTGAGGGATGCATCAGACAATGGGAAGTTGGAGGATAGGAGGTGAGTAGGGCGCCATCTAGTGGGGTTTTACTCACTGCCAAGAGTTGTTCGCAGTAAATGGGCTGTTCAATAGTAGTAATAGGGGAGGTAAGTAGGAGGGAAATAGATTAGATGAATACTGTACACAGCAGTACCGTAATTAAACACTGCATACAGGAGTTTATACACGGAAGATAAATGGTACACTTTGCTCATTAAAAGGACTACCTGTATCAATAACAGGATGGGATAAGGGTTGTCAATACTGGGCTAGGGAAGGGGGTGTCCATCCTGTGCTGGGGAAGGGAATAGCAGCTGTTCAGGTTTGAAAAAGGACTCATGCTTGGTGGGGGCATATGTATGATTACATCATGAAGATATATAAATGAAACAATAGCTACAGGATAAAATGTGGAGGAAGGGGGCACTATAGTAATATGAGTGAGTACTTGCCCTAAATACCACAAACATCCTCTGCTACTCTACAAGCCTGCCCCAGGTCTGTTCTCATTCCACCCCGGAAGGTCTGTGAATTATCTACCAAATCCCATCTTATTCAGATAGGAGATATTTAGCATTAGGTTAGCAAACTGTTGTCTGATAAAACAGAACTTCACCAAATTCAAAAGGAAGCCCTCCCCAGCCCCCATAAGTGCCTAGGTTGTACTTTACAAAAATTGTAGCCAAAGACAGCAAAGATAATGTATGCTACAAGTGCAACATACCATGACAAAAGGTTACGACCCCCCTCCCCTCTTAACCTTACAAACTTGGTACACTATGGTGGTCGGTCATTCACCCTTCAATACCACTCCTCCCCCCACAACCAGCACCTACTAGGGAAATGTCACTAACTCAGTATTGAGTACTTCCACTTCCCCACCCAAGTACTGTAACAAACATGTTGATCAAATAAGAATTTCAATGACCAGCGCCTTTCAGTTGTAAATGGAAAACTGTACAACTGAGTCTGCAAAATCAATACGAAATATACTACCAGCCAGGGCATTTTGAAATACTGAGAAGTGCAAATTTACAAGCCGTTTGAAGGTTAAGTGCGTCCTGCTACCCCTAACCATCTACCAGCAATTTGTAGCCATATATGCATAATTTACTGAATATTAGCGTGTAGCTTGCATCACATGTCACGCTATCCTGTATCTAGCTTCTGCAGTGTCATTTCTTCTTTATATAGTGTCCTAGCAACCATAGAACTTCTTTGGTCATTTCCACCACAGAATTCTAAATTGTAACTGACAGAAACCATATCGTCTGATATTCTCCGAAAGTTTTCAAGAGCTGGCCTACTGTGCTGTACTTTTAAATAAGCCCACAATTACTATCACTGCATTTTAGTGCATGTTTTATCTAATTTAGCATTTCATGTAAGCTAAATAAATTAAAAAAGGCCTGGGGGTAAAAAGTTTTGGTAAATAACAATAATGATGCAACTGAATCTACCTTTAGCTTAAACTGACAACTTTCGGAAAAAAAGTTTTGTCATCCTTTATTTTTTTTTTTGGGTGGGGGGGGGGGGGGGGAAGAGGAACTGATATCATAATACCTAAATAAAACCTACTTTGACCTATTTTTGTCTATTGACTATTGTACTGTACCAATGCAGAATGAAGTGATCAATTGGGTAGTTTAATTTGCACAGATATCAAGGAAATAAATTTGCATTGTGCTACTCAGAGATGTGGTCACAGAGCAAATATATAAATAGCCATATTTTGTAGGCATGGGCAGTGGAAGGGAAAGCCAACAGGAAAAACAGACCCTACAATTAAAGTTTTATTAATACTGTACAATTAAGAAGGAACTTCCTTGAAGTATACATACATTGTATGTACTCTTTGGAGCAGAGCTACAGGTCTTAACTTCCTACAATCGATGAAAGTTTTAGCAAATAATGGTAAATTCCATGTTGATTTTTATTTTTATAAAGTGGGTATTCTTAACAGAAAGAAGTGCCACAATCAGACACTACTACAGCACCACATCTATACAATGGTTTCAACACATCACATATATATGTATAACCAAGATTACAAGAGGCATACTCCATTACTGAAACACTATAAAAGAAAGTTCCCCTTGTGATACACTCAGGCCCATAGTAGTACATGACATATATTTTTGAAGGGAGGGGGAAGGGGGCACTGGGCTGTTGTTGCCTAAGAAAAACCCAACTAAAACCCAGGGGTATTTACCTTGGTTTCTCCTGAAACATGACAGAAATTAATTTTGCCCTAAGTTAAGTCCCCCTCTGGGAGGCTGCAGCATCTCTCAGGCCTTTGACCATACACCAAACAGCTGTAAAATTGTCACAAATCATCCCCCCACCCCCACCCTCTACAAAAATGTGGTTCAGTATGTGAAATATGAAATCCCCCCTTCCCCACTCATTAAACATCACATCGGATGATGCAATAGGTTAACAACTTGTTCCCTTTTTACACTCTATAGGAAAATGATATACCACCATCCCTGAAAACTTTCAAACCTTCAAAGGCTTCATCTTTTCCACAAAAGAAGATATTTTACAAGATCTTCATATTCCAGAATAATTTGCAGCAATTGGAAGAGTTTTAACCAGATAACTGATGTCACAGACAGACATCATAAAACCACAGAAAATTGCTCATAGCCTGTATCTAATACAAGATTCCATGAAAACCAAACATCCTACCGAACACATATCAACAGTTTCTTCAAATACAGAATTTCTACACCACTGATATACACTTGTCAGAATTTACAGTAAATAAAAGGATGGTTTACTCAAACTAAATAACCACGTAAGTGGCTGAAGGATGTCATCAAAAATTCACAAAAATCCTTATTATAGGTCTGAATAGACTAATAAAAGTCCTGTAGTTTGCAACAAGTACTGAGAAACATTCCACACCAAACTTCAGCACAAACTACAGATCCATAAAAGACACTTTAATTCCATCGCCATCCACAAAAAGAGTAAATCCGACACATGAGGCTTCCTATAGGTAAAACACCTTACTGTATGGTAAGATACTAGTGTAGGTTGAATACTGTACTATACACAGTACATGTACTAAAACAGTCTAAACTAAATACACAGTGGCTTTAGTGAATACATTTCCTTATACCAGTATTTAATTCTTATCACCAGTCAGTCTAAAGGTTGTTGTTGCTATGACAGAATTGTTTTCTAGTGTGACCTCTTGAAAATACATTACACAACAAAACAATAAAAGCTTCATTTGCTAAAGTTTGTTCAAGTTTAAGTAGCTAGCTCATAGCCAAATAGTGCAATGTTTGTTTTGAGATGTATGTTACACCATCCAGACATTTTTGTTCACTTCTGAACATAGGCATAGGAAACTGCTTAGCTGGGGTATGAGTTGAAGGTAATTTTGGACTGCTGCCCCCTCCAACTGCCCCCTCCCTTGTGAAATTTGTGAATATGTGAGAATCCTTAGATGCAATTTAGTACTACATATTGTTCAAATTTAAGGAAAATTTTTTAAAAACTTGTTTACTTTTGCAGAGGAACCACTTCCATGTTTAGAAATATGCAGCTTACATTCAATTTTGATTAAACTCCTTAAAAAGGCCAAGTCGCTGACAATGGTATGAAATAAACTTTACTAGGAGGAATTTTGGTCAATATGAAATATGTACCACATATACTGTACACACTGAATATTCATTCTTTTGAAATGATTCCAACCCAATGTTAATTAAAGTATTGTACAGCGGTAGTCTACCTTTAAAATGTATTACAACTGAATGTACAGTATTGTACACACTAAGACAAACCATTGGGTTAAATACATAAACTATTTGCAGACTATGTTATCACTTGACAATACCATGTTTATTCTTTGTTCATGTGTACAGCTGTATTGCTATATGACATGCAATATATCTGGTATGCATTATTGCTATGGCATTGAGAGAAGGCTGGTTTAAACACTTCCCAATTTCCATGTGTTTATTGCACTATAAAGCTATAAGAACCACATGGTCCTCCCTTGCTCTTCTGGGCCAATCACTAATGGCTTGAACAGTGTTCAACTTTCATAGCTTTACAGTGCTATACTGAAGTATGGATAGGTCTTTACATAACATGTTAAAGGGCAAAGGAGGGCAAAAGCGCCATAAGATGCCCTATAATCCAGACCCAAAACAAAACCAACACCAAACCAAATATCCAACAAAGCCCAGCTCAATCAGATTCTGTCGAAGTCACAATAAAACTTGTCAATGTTCATCTTGAAACTTGACTGAAGTGGAATTAACAATCCAGTCAGGCAGGCTGTTCCACTCATTGACAACTCTATGACAGAAGCTGAACTTTCTAATGTCTAGTCTGAGGAAGACTTGGTCAGCTTCTTACTACACATACAAACCAACATTAACATTGCATTTCAATCATTTCAAAAGAATGAATATTCAATGTGTATATGTGGTACATACTTTATGCTGTTCTCTCAAATAAACCCACTAAGGTACTACAAAACAATATAACTATTTACTTCAGACTTCAAGGGTATATTCATAGCACTAACCTTATGGGATTTTATGGACACATTCCTTTCTCTGTTTAAAAATTAACAGCTCAAACTTTGTGTTTTGAACAAAAGTGTTGTAAGAATTTTGCATTCCCTCTGGACATACTGGAAACTGAAACTTCATTGGCAGATTACAACACAGTTACAGATTTCATATTGCTTATTTTTATTAATATATACTTATTACGCAAAATTCAAACTATTATTCAAAACTGAACAGACTTATGTAACACTGCACTGGACAGCTGGACACGACCAAACATATTACCAAGTGGAAATAATGCCCACAAAATAATCAAAATACCAATACATTAACTGATGATCTGTCATCAAATCCGATGAAATCAATTGCAATTATTGAACTATTTGATATAATGGTCTTGACAAACTTGCCTCTGAATGGTCTACTGCACGAGAAATCAACAAATAACATGCTACAGGGCCTAAACAACAGAATGCTATGTGTGCCTACACACACATGTTTAATACCAATGAATGAGTAATAACCCGTATTTGATACACATCTATACGATATAGACACGCATGTCGATTTCACACTTAAATCACAAATCACAATCAACAATTTTAAACCAATGGCCTGTACATCATCAAAAGTGAGGAATCCGTTGACAAAAGATCCTGAAAACAATACCACAAACAGCTTCCAATTCCATAAAGAACTCAAAATTGCTAAAATTCCAAGAAAATGAATCAGACTCCACCATGAACAAGTCCAAGCTTCTCATAACACTAGGATATGAAGGGTCACATCATTCTACCACGTTCAAAGTTGACCACAATTTAGAAACAACTTATCTATGGTTGAAACTCACAAACACCTGTCACTGATAGGATAATAGCTTAGGCTGGGCAGACCACATGAACATTCCAATACTTTACTGTGCCATCACTAGACACACTTTGCTGTGCTCTCAATACTACAACAAGCTGACAGGTTTTGACAAACAGGTTACCTTTTACTAAACTTCCTACTATATTATCGTTCCACCCATTTACCAATTGTTTACCCTCACCACATGGTTTAGCCTAAGCTAACTCTTTTTATCACTTTTGTGTGAATCCACTGAAGTGGCTCTCAACTATGCTTGTCATTCAATTGTGACTGTGTATACTGACTTTCAGTGTGTTTTTCATCACAGCTATCTCAATGGGGATTGCCCTACATCTTTAAGGTGAACCGTTACACTTGGCTGATTCTTGCCAAAAGAAGTTTTAGCTGTTAGCAGGATCTGTGCATGTAGACATAAAGCCTTATATAAGGCTCTACTTTACTTACAGCTTGGGAAGACTGACTAAATACACTGGTATGTCTGAAAAGTACCTTAAGAATCTCTTTATTCTTACACATGCTGTCTGTGAACAGATTAAACTGCACTATCATAAGCAGAACAAAGTGTACATACCTCATTATCAGACAACGAACCTCATCTGTTAGGATCGTGAACTTGTGACCTTTTCAGACTTTAGATTAATCCCTTGATACATTTCAACTTTTCTGAATGTTGAAAAGCACTACTTCAATGTACTTAGTACCACTATAAATTTCATTAACTACTATTTACATATCAATATAGTACATAAAAATTTCATATGAATTGTAAATAGATACAGGTAATTGTTATTCTGATGAAATTCTCATGAATGTGTAAATTTTTGCTTTCCTTGTCACATTGTACCAACTATAGTAAGTACTGATGCAACAGTCCAGTCTATGGCTGTCAATGCTACAAATATAGTGTACAGAAAATAAGGGTACAGTTTATATCGTAAGTCATCCATCCTTATACTGCATGTAGAACAATAAAGCAGAAATCACAAGGAGATTGGAAGAACCTTTTTAAGATGCTCCCAGTAACTTTCAACTGTATTCACAGTACTAATCTTTGCCCCAAGGTCTCTCTCTGTTCCTCTTTTCCTACCCCTCCCCCCCCCCCCCCACTGATTGTTTCACACAACAAATCTGCACTTTTAAGCAGAAGCAGCTTCTTTCAACTTTACCTCTCTTTCATTGCAATCACTGACCACATCTTCATGCTCTCACAACCTTACATTTATCCTTTCCACTTTTCTGGTTAAGAAAATACAAATGTATAGCAAAAGTAACTTTGACATCTGCCATGCTTGTTAGATGTACATGCAATACACAGCAGAAGCTGGGTGCCTTTCCAATTACTAAATTACAATGCAACAGTTGTTATACTGGCAGATCGAGTGCTAAACAGATCTACCTGTTACTGACAGCTCCCTTAATCACAATCTCTCATGCAACATACATACAGTTTAGTCAGAAAAACAGCCCCCCCCCCCTCCCCCAACACACGCACACACAAAAATGAAAAACAAAATAACAAGCTCTGACACACTTCAACCAAAGAAACCCCCAAATTTGTTATTAAAAGTCGGAAGCAAACAATTAATACTGTAGCATTTCTTTCAAATATAAGATCTAACAATTCTGTGAGGATTACAACCGTTTCCACTTCTAGGTTTCTTCTCTATTGAAAGTACTATTGAACTGTCAACAGTCAATGATTTAGATCTAAAATATAAAGCAAAAGTTATATTACTGCGTACTATTATAGGGTCATCTTTACTATTAACATAATACTAATTTAAATTACATACTAAAAGACTGATATTTTGACAAGATTACCATACTGTTCAGTAAAATTGTTGAAAGAGTGCAAAATTTAAATGACTATAATCACTCAACATGTAAGATAATATGGGATGCTTGCTCCTGAATAGTCCGACAAACATTTTGACGTTAAGTGCCTAAATTTCTTCCGAGTTCAAACAGGAACTGACTCTTAAGCACATAGATATTGCTGTATCTAAATGGAGAGACTATTATACATTCCAAACATCTGTCTTTATCAGTTTTACATTAGAACTACCTGGTATACTATTTGGGTATGAAGATTAAGACAAGAAAACTTTACCCCAAGTCACCTCCAATCAAATAACAGAATCTTTAGACAACATCTTAAGGCCAAAGCCATACAAAGGCTTTTAACGTGTTATCTTCAACACAATTGGGATCAGAAATGCAATAAACAGAGTACTCTGGTCCGAAACAGGAAATATACAAAGGGATTATTCTAAGAAACTAGCACAAACAATTATCTTGCAAAGGAAGCCTTTACAAGATAAGACAAAGGAAGCCGCACCGGTCAAAGTTCATACGGGAAAAACAAGCTGACACTAAAATCCATAATAAGACCAAGGCATGCTGGGATATTAAACACATACACAATCAACACAGCACACAGAAAGACAGTACTGTACTCACCGTACCATACAGACGTAGGATGATCTTGCCGGGACGCAATCGCTAATACTCCTGATGACCACTAGTAATCACGACTGCTACAGTAGACGCGCAAACTTTTCGATACTATTCTGTCGCTTAAATGCTCAACTCACATTGCATCACTTCATAACTTGATTTCTTGTTTCAGTTTTATAACTTGCAGAGACAAATCTCATTTTTAGAAGACCCAAAGTACTGCACTGTGCATGCAACCTATACAGTACTGTACAATTATGATCGAGCTCTAGTAAGTAAATTAACAACCAAAAAAAAATGTAGCATTTTGCAACCGTCAAAGCAAGAATACATGCATAAATACTTTAACGACTGTACTTAAAAACTGTGCTCCTTCCACTAAGGGAAGTTTTTATGACAAGAATTGCCCTTACCTTTTTTTTCCCTTACATTAAGTAATTTTATATTTCCATTTAGTGTCCACCATTTTGCATCCTTCCTATTGTCTTACTGAAGGTCAAGTTCATAAATCAAGAAATAAAACTTCTTACAAAAGGATCCTACAATGCTACCATGGAACCCAATCTAACTTGTCCATAATTTTAAAAATACTGCGGAACAATGTAGAGAAATTGAAGTGCAGCTTCGGGTAAATTTTCCCCCTCAAAACTTCAGTACACCTTTTGTAGTTCAACTTAATTTATCAACAAGACATAACTCTTTCCTCTTTTTTAAAATAAAGAAATGAAAAAATACATTTAATTCTAGAAAGGACAATACATGACAGTTGTTTTTCAGAACTTTTGAAAGATTCAAATGGAAGCGAATTGCTGACAAGATGACATGAAAAGGACTTCACAGACAATGGCTTTGCTTTATGAGATTAAAACTGGCCTAAAATTCAAATGCATTTCTGGCCATGACATTTTTGCTCCAGTAAATTTGTGAAGGGGTGAAATTTGGAGGTATTATACATGTACAATAGTGTATGTACATTCAAAGTTAAGCGAACTTAAAGAGACTTGTTTCATAGTGCTGTAAGACAGAATTCACTGTACAGCCTATCTGTACATCAGTTGTAGTAGGATTACGTGCAGCATTTCTGGAATTCATAACTTACTTGTATCCTTAATTATAATTCTAACTACACAGACCACACAAATGTACCACAAATGAGTACAATGTGTTGCATCTATAAACTTTGAAAAAAAAACATTTTCGGACAGATTACAATGTTACCATCAAATATTCCGAGACAGACATGTTGATCTTGAATGTTTGCGGTATTGTGTAGTTAGATGAAATTTAACGACACACCAACACAAATGTGTTATATAGTGTCAAGCAAAGTTTAAATACAGTGCAAGTCCTTCCCCTTTAGTCGCCTCTTACGACAGGCGGGAAATACCGTGGGCATATTCTACAACCCCCAGCCCACAGGGGGCACGGTATTGTGTAGTACTTAACTATGAAGTAACCACCAATATATGGCACACCCTGCCACGGAGCTGTATTTCCATTTACCATCTTATTTAGTTGTGGATCCCATTTTTTTTTAAATTCCTCTTCATTGCCTTGATCAGCTGTGAAACATTATTTGCCTTGATATGAAGCAATGACAAGCATGATATCCCAAACTACCTTCAGTAACTATGGCAATAAACAAAATGATCTATGGTTACTTTTCCTTAAAGCATGAAACCATGAAAACTGAGAGATAATGTACTGAGTTAAATTGCCACTATATGTATGCACTTTTTCTACTTCTCTATTAAACATGTAGAGAGAAAAAATCTCAGAAAGCATTAGTTTTCACTTTGCGTGACTTGGTTTTCTTGTTTCTTAAATCGTTATGGCCAAAATCTTTTCTTTATAATGCAGCTTTGCTTCCCAGCGAAAATTTTCCGGAATGACTGCCATTTCGCTTTTTACTAAATGTGTTAATAATTCCCAACACCACTTGAAGGCTACGACAACACTGTCATCTGTTATAAACGAGGTCTTCCTCCACTCAATAATCCCTGTCTGGACGTGACTGTGATGCTCTAGGAGTCCTTCCCTTAACAGACCTCCAATTTCCTTACACCATCCTCAAACTGAAGTGTCGGCTATTTCGGGGCTTACTGAACAAAGACCATGGAAAACTAACCTACATTTGGGTGGGGGAATGAGAAGCTGTGATATATGTCTACTATGCTTTGTTTTAAAATGGAAGACAATGTGCTTGTTTACAACACAAACTATACAAAATCACCCATAGTTGAAAATACCATCAAATCTGTCTGTAAAAGTGCTCAATGTATGTCTGTACTGACATAAGTGGAAGAAAACTGGAATCTTAGCAGCGCCTTGTCGGGAAACTGGGGTATTACTCGTGTTAAAAGTAAAATTTTGAAAACTGGAAGGTATATTTGGCATTTTCGTATATGAAATAAGTTTTTGTGCCGAAGTTTTCAGAGAAGGAGACGGTAGTTTCATGGAAACTTGGATGGATTATAAACAGAAATATGAATCCCAAAGAAATTCAATCAAAATTAAATTTTAAAAGTTTCACACTGTGTGAGGCGTCTATATTATGATGTAACACCACAGGTATTCTACTGTAAATGTCCATGAAATATCCAAAGTGATGTTATTGCAATGTACAGTATACATCGCAGAGTATGATTTAAAATTCCCAAACGTTCAAACTTAAAACTAAACATAGGTTTTGAACCACTCAAAGCATAGTGACCTGCTAATGTCATGTTTCCAAGAGATGTAATGTTACCGGACAGTTATTTTGGCCCATAAAAAAAAATATATATACAAGCTCTGGAAATCATGTCTCTATATTGGCTACTGACCTACTGTAAGCACAAAAACTGAGCAAAACAGAAAAGTGCAATTCAACTGAAAAAAGCAGGGCTTGAAATAAGCTCAAAAAAGGGCACAGCCAAAATGAGTAAATTGGCTATACATTTGGGTTATTTCATTGGACATTTCTGAGGGGCACCACGGCCATTAGTAAGGGCCCAATAGCCATGGCTATCGGTGCCACTGGTCATTCCGGGCCCTGAAAAAGTCATTCCTGCATCATCCACCAGTTATGTTTTTATGATACTAATCCTGCCAGGTGTGTAAGCCTAAAGCTTTGTTTTGTTACATGAGATTTCAAAAAACCAAGACAGATATATATATTCAAAACTTTCAGTTAGTATTTAATGCAAGTAATGTCTGCTTGTAGTATACTAGGACAGCAAATAAAATATGGCTGCACACTTGCATGTACCTAAAACATGTAAGTGAAATGTGTGACTGAAGTACAAAAAACAAACAAATGTTACATTTGAAATAAAAATGTCTCCTGTCAAATACTTTTGAGTCAAGTTTCTCCTGTGGTTAATATTTAAAACCATTGGTAAATTACCAACTGTATTAGTCATGGTCAGTACTGTGAAAATGCTTTTTTTATGATCTTACTTAATCTACTGTGCTCATGTAATGTAAAACACTATAAAAAAAAAAAAAAGGAAAGGAACATTTTAAGGAAGTGTTTCACCTACAAGTTATGCACCATCCAAAAAATTTTAATAAAGAAATAAAAAAAATAAATAAATAAATACACAACAGGAAGTCTAAAAGCAACCATTTTATGACTACTCTTTTTTGGTTCAACTGAACCAAAAAATTGCAAATAGATGTGAGAGAGAAACTTTGTGAGGCTTGTGATGATGTGATTTTTCACAGAAAAACAAGCGAATGACCAGGCACAGTTGTCGCAGTTCATGTGATCTGATCAATTCACTTGGAAGGAAAGTAGTTGTGACATTTTCACCTTGACCAAATTTTTTGCACCGATTTTGGTGTCATGTGACACCATTGTAGATGCTACGATAACAAGCTTTTTAGGCTGGTGCAAAGCAACATAAGAACAAGCAGTTGTCGAGAAGTAACATACAATATGCAGTCGAGAGAGCAGGTGTTTGCAACAGACAGCGTGACAAAATGTACCATTACCTTTATTTTTACTCTCAAATGCACGAATGCGGTCTGAGAGGTTTTTAGCCACACGTCCTTGACGGACATGGGGGACTTTCTCTTCAAGAAGGAAAGAAAAACAAAAGTGTTAAAACCAACCTGGAAAAGAGTTAACTCAACTCATACTGAACCATCAAACTAGTTAAAATTACTAAATAACTAGGAAAAACAGTCAAATTATAATAAATGTGAACCAAAAGAAATTTGTATGACCCTGAGAATGGAATACTATACAATTGGCTCACAGGAATCATTGCAAGCTGCAACACACTTACCACATTTCACTTTGAGTATTTAACTAATTACCATCTGTATCAAGGAACAACATAAAAATCATTTTTTTTTTTCAAAGAGGTCTGAAATTTGAACCTCTCAACAAGGATTCCATGTTATTCATTTATTTGTAGTTTCTTTGCACTGTCCTTCTAAATCCCTCCACAATTTATTTGACTCATTGATTAAACCTCTGAGGTGGTAGCTCCATGACTACACCCACTTAAAATTCATACTTTCATGGAATTTGTAGACAACAATTCTGGAATTGTCTTTTAAATTTCTGAAGCCGATATAAGTGAGATCTACCATCTACCTCCCTTAGGCAACCATTTGAAACCCCAGTACAACAAACATTTAGTTTTCAAGTGTTTGTTGTTCTATAAGTCAATATTCAGTTGCTCTTGTATCAGATACATCATCAGGACAAACCAGAATACCATTACCACCATGGATCTAGAAAGTGCACAAATGCTGATTAAAACAATTCTCCTTACCTGTGACTTCTTCTTTTTCTTCCTTTTTCTCCTCTGCCTTCTCTCCCAGTGTTATTTCAATTGCTACATTGCCCGCAGGACTCTCATCATCCTCTTCTTTTGTATCCTCCACAACTTCTTCTTTTGCTGGTGTCTCTTCTTCTACCGGTGTCTCTTCTTCTACTGGCGTCTGTTCTTCCACCGGTGTCTCTGTTTCCTCCTCTACATTAACCTCATCCTTCGTCTCTTCATTAATCTCCTCTGTTGCTTCTCCATTCAGCTGGACGTCTATCAACAGCTCTCCTTGTTCCTGCGTTTCTTTAATTGTCTCTTCTTCATCTTCTTCTTCTTCAACATTTTCTGCTTCTTCTATTTTCTCTGATTCTCCAACTTCCTCTATCTCTTCAACTTTTTCTGTCTCATCATCTGCTGTTGCTGCTGTTTCTTCTGTTTGTTCTTCCTCTCCTCCTGGCCACTGGATGGAGACACCAGCCTCCACACCACCCACCTTCACCTCTGCAATTTGTTCTTCTGACACCACCTCACCCTCAGGTTCCGGTTCTTCTTCATCCTCTTGCTCAGCCTGCACTCCGTCATCACCATTTAGCATGTCTGCTAGCTCGTCCATATTAACTTCTTCTTTGCTGGACTTTTCTTCATTGTCTCCGACTTTCACTGCAACAATGTCTTCCTGCACTTCCACATCAAGGGAAGCATCACCATCTCCAGAGATGATGAGGAAGCCATCACCATCGGCAGAATTGCGGGCAATGTCGGCGTCGGACATGACGTAGTTTCGTAAAGCCTGTGATAGAATAGAAGAAATACCAAGGGTCAGAGCAGCCATACACTAGAAACACAACACAACAGTTCTAGTCTTGCTTCATCTCGCATGAAGCACACACACAAAATCTTCCACCAACTCCAAAGTTTTGCTCAGCTTGCAGTGAAGCAAAACAGTCACAAGCTTTTATATACTTCACAAACTGAACAGAAATTACTGTATCTCCTGCATGTCAGTAGAAGATTTAAACAACAGAACAAGCCACAAAACCATCGCAAATAGGTTTAAACTATCTTCAAACAAACACTTGTACAGCAGTGAAACTCTGTTCAACAAGAGAAAACACCTCAGTAACTATTATGACAACTTGTAAAATATTTGACTCAAACTGCAATGAGTTACTTCCCCAAGTCTACAGTAGTCTGCTTATTAACTTACAAGATGAAACCACTTCAAGAGGAACCCAGGTTCAATTGAGTCTGGCAGTTTAGCTAGTATAGTAATGACATCAAATTGAAATGACCCGCACATCCCCCAATTAACCAGGCCAATAATTCTAACAGAGGAAGCGAATATAACCAGTCTGTACGTCAGATTCTACATGGGGGGAAGTAGTGGATCCTCCCTGATCTTCCTGTGTCATTTACAGAAGCAGTGAGCTACTTCCTGGAAGCACTGCTTCTTTCACAGAATGGCTTTCAAATGCGACTGAAAAAGGTAAAACATTGGCAACAACCTGTTGATGGGAGTCATGAATATGCAACAATATTCATGAATCTAGAATAATGGCTAAATGCTGCTGACATTGATGCACTCACTCATGGTGAGAAATACAATGTTGTATACTTAATGGTATAGGACCATACCATTGTACAGTAGTAAGCCTTTCATGTCTTTACTAGTCACATAGGCACATGATATGTACACCAACCACTAGCTGAACACCTGCTACCTAGCCCCAGCCCCAGCCCCAGCCCACTGAAAATGAAGAAAACCACTTTTATTGTTACAGCAGACAACAACTTTTTCACCAATTGGCGAAGAGTTACCACCTAATGATCGGGTGCCTTCCCCTCCCACTGTGACAAACCCATAGAATCCCTTGTGGGCTGAATAAGGATACTGTATAGTTGGAAATTTTCACAGGGTTAAATTTTCGCGCTGTTGCGACCACATATCTAATCGCGAATTTAGACCCAAAAAAAAAGTACTTTCGTTAGTTTGAACAGGACTATGTTGGTTGCCTGCAACAGCCAATTCTTCACTCCGCAAATATGTGAACAAGGTACAGATTCGCCAAAAATTAGCCTCGCGGAAATATCCTGCTATACAGTACTGTGTACACTACTGTATGTACAGAAGGAAATAATCTTACAACCTACCTAAAATGTAATATAAGCAAAATAATGTCGTTACCCCACCACATAGTAGGCTTCTGTACGTAAAGTACAAAACAATCCCTGTCAACAGGAGATATAATGATATATTTACAAAAACAAAAGGAAATTAAGAAAACTATTGAAAGTGCAGTAGTCCCATGCTTGTTATGAAGTATCAGTCCATAGTCAGGCTATGTAACTGATGAATACTGCTTGCCCTGGACCCCTGGATATGATACAGTCAATTCGCTTCTGTGGCTTGAAGTGTTCACACCTGTTGTAGTAAGTTAGTTAGTTAGATGAGGTTTAACGTCCCAGTTTCCAACCAACTGGTTCAAGTTGAGATGACCACGCCCTTTTTTCCAGTTGTGGCTCACTGGCTTGTTTTCCCTACTCCATTGCTTATGCTGAGCACCAAGCACAAAGGCAGTAGGTTCCATTTTTAAAGTCTGTTGTACACAAAATCATCTGAATTTGTACCCCATGGCTAATTTACTGTAAACTTGTACTAGTTAGGGTAAATAAGTTTCAGAGTAAGATATTAATACTGGCCCCAATATACATGTTTTGTATCCTCAGACAAATGGCATGCTGAGGGATCCAACCCAGGGAGGGGGCTGAATGTCTGGTTGGACCACTGTCCTAGGGGGGAGGTCCCCCTCCCCTTTGAGAAATTTTTGAATATTACAGGTCCTTAGATGCAATTTGGTGCAACATATTGTACAATTTTAAGAAAAGTTATGGCAAATTGTTGACATTTTTATAGAGGGAACAAATAAGGGTTTTTCTTCCCTGAACTGAGGGGGGGGGCATACTTCAGCCCACCCCATTTTTGCCGGGATGAGCTTCAACAACTACCCCCTCCCATTTCCAATGCCTATGATCAAAACCAATGCACATGAAAATTACTTCCTAGGAAGCAAGCATAATTTGCCGAATTTTTTGTTTAGATTTGACTATGTAACAAAAAGGGAAAAATTTCCCTCTATCTGCTAAAATTTCCATCCAAAACTAATTTTGCCACCCATGCATGCATGCTTCTTCATTGCACATAAAAATATGCCACAAATATGTAGCAGGATTCAAGTACAGGTACTTTGAATTCATTGTGGGAAAATTATGAAAGATGATTGTTCACTATAGAATGAAGGTCCACAAAACTTAAGGTCCCTACACTGAACAACTCTCTTGTGAGTTAAGTACAGTTAGAATTAGGGTAAAGATGACATTCATTAACAGACTAACCAATAATCTTTCCAGCTCACCTTCACCTAGTGGGCCTTTAATCTGAAGGACCTTGATCAAACCTTGATCAAAATTTAAAGGGAAAATGCAGTCATCCCAACCAGAGTGAGTATGCCCCGTCACTCTAGTTCATGAATCGCCTATTTTGATCAAGTGACAATATTTTTTTAGTGAACTGTGAGCTTGTGATGCAATACGGGGAGCTTTGCAAGAGTTTGCTGATTTTTCAAAGAAAATTTTTGGGGGGACTGTGTAGTGCCTTTACAGTAAAAAACATTCTCCTTGAGACCTTTAAAAGTTTCCATTATCAATTTAAACACTTTTACTAGACATCTTACATCTCAGTAAATCTCACAGTTTACCAAACCCAAATTTGTTCAAACATTATGTATATTAAAATAATTGATTCACATGTAACGTCTTACTCCTACCTGTTTTATCATTAGTGAAATGTTTCCATCCATTGTGAAGCTTACAGATATTTCAGATTTGATACAGATCAGAAAAAAGAGTAACTCCTAGAATATCCACTAATCTCAAATTTGCACATCCCAAAGAAACATGTACGCAAAGCAGTCACTCTCCAATTTACAATAGCTGTAAATCTGTACGTTGAATCACAAACGCCAAGGACTACTTGTCCTCATAAAACTTTAATTGTTAATATTATTGTTCTCCAATACAAATATTTTGCGGGTTATTAGTATTTTATCACCTTTCTGTTCAAGAGAGATGGTGTTTCAACAAACTTTACACAATTCCAGACCATACTAGCAACTTTCATTTAAAAGCTGTTTAAGACTGTACTCAAACAATTGCTGCAAACTGGATACGATGAATGTTTCTTCGGTCCAAATTAATACTGTAGCATGTATGAAAATATATCATAAAATTGCCACCAGAAACTTGCCATCAGGCAAAATTTATGCCATTAAAGTAAATGTTACTGGAGGATTAATTGCAATTTCCAACTGACAAATAAACAATAAAAATATCCAAATGAGGTCTGTCATTAACTTGAATGTAATAAGCATGGAAAAAGTTAACTGCCATCAAAGTTGCCATCAGCAAAATAACACCAAGAGTTGCCACTAGTAGATGCCATCAGGGAAAACACATCATACTAACTCACAGCTCTAATGGAACTTAGTAAAATGCAGTCTGACATGAGAGTTAGGTTAAAATCCTGCTCCACATACAACTGCACCCATCAAGGTAATGAAACTTTGAGTGGCACAAAAATATTGCTCCTTCTTGGATGCACCAGTCTTTACTCCAATGTTAATCCAAACATCAAGAATGGCACAAAAATTTGAAATTATGAAACCAGTGGTCACGAGGTATAAATTTCTACTAATATTTGAACTTTTGCTGTTAATACATTGGTTCTCCTTATGCTTTTGATAGCTTCTAGAAGCTTATTATGACCTACACACCAGCACCTTTGAGAAGCAACTTTTACGTATTTACTACCAAGGTGTGGTTAACAAAAGACATTTTATACGATCCACACACACTATGCTACAGTACTGTGCAACCAGCAACAATGAGGATGTGCTACTGAAGCGCTGCTTGGAGTCTGGTCGAATCTGGTAATTTCACAGGGAATGCCGAACAGTTCCAAAGTTTGATATAAAAGCTGCCAGAGTGTTTGACATTTGATAAAGATCTGTGGTGCCTTCTACAACCCAGCAAGTGAGATTTATGCAAATTAGATGTAGCAAGGGGTAAGCATATGTCTGCGACGTGAATTATAATACTTCATATGATGTACATCTACCAAACACAATACTATTTAACTATACAGATGGTGAGTAGAACCTTTAATACCTGCATTTTGTCAAAATTTATGTTTGAGAGCTAACAAAAAGTAGCACCACAACCAACATTATGGTACAGTATGTGGGCAGGGTTTGACAGGATTCAACAGATGGTACCAAGAGGGTGTGAATCAGAAGCGTCCACGAGTCTTTAAACTACTTAAACACCTTCATGACTCCTGGACTCTTTAAATTGTTGCAAATGCTTTATGTCATCTATAACAATGCCAACATTTTTCCATTGTTACATAAATATCAGATTGCACTAACAAGCTCACCATGCTGAAAAAAAGGCTGTGACTGGTGGACATACTAACCACAAGGGGAGGGAGGGGATACAGTATTACATGCACGGAGGAAGAGAAGGGGGAGCAAACCCTATCCAAAAGGCCAGTTGATACCTACACACACCATATTTCTATTTAAATTCAATTATGAATAACGTTTGTGAGCCATCTATTGGACGTAAAGCACCTATGTTCAATTTTGTTAGGCCACCCCTTCCTCCCCCACCCATGGCTATGAAAACATGGATAATTACGCATGACCCCTTCACGTGAAATGCCTGCTAAAAGCAAGCATAAGGTCAGCATGAAACAATGGTAACTGAGTGGGGAGAGGGAGATGAGTATGTTTTGTGAAATGATAGTCACCAATTAAACTGTAAATTGTACCTTGCAATTTAGCAATGCATACAACATGATCTATAATACTTCCAAGCATTAAGGAAAGGGTAGAAACTAATTAATTCACTTTTTTTAGAAATGCATGCAGAGTCCTGTACCAAAATACCCTCTTCCCCTCCCACCCTCCAACCCACTAACAAGTAGATCCTATTTTAATTTTTGCACCTATCTCTCTGATTTCCTAAAATTCCTGACCAGTATGATTTCATTCCAAGTTCAACAGGTACATGAATCTTTTATAAAAGCGCTTCTCAACCGGTGGGCCGCGAAGCTCTCCCAGGTGGGCCGCGAGATCCGCCATAAAAAATAAAAACTAAAGAAAAAAGAATAAACTTTTTGTAAGGTGGGCCTCAGAAAAATTCTGAGAGTCAAAGTGGTCCTCGAGTTAAAAAAGGTTGAGAAGCACTGTTTTATAAGACCCAAACAAGTCTGCATAGATATGCAACCCTGGTCAGCAACCTTGCATGTACAAGGTATCTTTGCTTTGATATTACCAGTACAAAAACATAATTTGTAGCCTCATACCTCCATATAAATCTATCCTCCCATTGTGAACTATAGGAGGTCCCTGGATTGCATTGTTACAAATCTTCTTACATCAACCAGCACATAAGTGGTTTTTATCAATTTATGCCACCTCTTAAGGGTTCTTGACATCTGTATTATTGCATTTTTTTCACATTGTTAAAAAATAAACTACTACTTCAAGCACGTCTTCTACAGCAGATGTAACTGCAGGTAACAACATGTATGGAATTAGTATGACAGCAAACCTACCCCACTTTGAACATTAAGTACAATAAATACACACTACTGTATGAGGCTAAGAATCATGTGTTTGATCTTCATGGGACATTTTTTTTGGTCACAGAATTGTAAAAGTTACCCAACTCCTTGGTTAGCTGTACCTTAAATATGCAACATTTCTGGATTCATGAAAGACCCCATTTTTTTCCAAATTAAGGTCATGCATATCCCCTTTAAGTGTCACCAACAGCTCTAGACAATGTACCATGTCACAGAAGTTGTAGGAAAAGCCCACACTGAGGGGGTACTTTCAAAATAAGGGGAGTACCTTCAAAATTAGTTAAGTGTTATGACCTCTCAGTGATACAAATTTGTTTCAACTTCGAACATACCATTTAAATACTGTAATACTGAAACTAGACAAACTACAGACTGCATTTGCATACCAGTAGGTCTTACAAAGATGCGTCAGTAGCGTATGAGAGACATTAAGCAAGCCTGCAAGAGTACTTTTGTTCACTTCTCATGTGTTCTACTCATCACCAAGTTTGCCACTACCCTTTCCCAATAACAACTGCAAATGGTCATCCAAATATGACATTTCTGATGCTACCATACTACAATGTTACTGTCTCCTACATGAAAAGGGTATCCTACATGAAATGGGTACCCTATTAAAAGTTTTCTACAGCAGCTGCACTGTACCTTTATAGAGGAGACTCCTGCAACATCATGTTTGTTTGTACAAATTCAGTAAGAATGTACAGTATGGAAAATGCAGTTCTGTCTTTGACCTTTCTCAGCTGCACTACCTCAACACAGTTTTGGTTTCTATTCAAACAACCAAATACAGTGTTTTTGTTAACAGCAACCATGATAATGATAGTTTGCATTTTCCTATACAGACACTTTTTGATCTACAGTACAATGTATGAAACAATAAAAAAGTAAAAGCTTACGAATATGAATGGAAAGCTGCTGCACATGCACTTCTGAAATACTGCCGCATCATGTACTATCACATTTCTGCTAGACACTGGTGAGAATCCCGACAGATAAGTCATCTTAAAGGTCAAATAGACATTTTCGTCCTTTCGTTCTGATCTCCCCTTCACAATGTGACCAGTTTTTTCATATTTGTCTTTCAGTTCTCTACTATTCAATGAGTCGTGCCTTCTATTTGAGATGTATGGATGTGCAAGTCCAACAATGTCTACCCCTTTAATCAATCCCCCATTTCTTCCCCTCTCTCCATTTTGTTCTCTTTCCACCACATCATCAGCACCATCTCCATCTTTCTTCTTCGAACTTCTAGACATGGCAAAGATCTTCCATAGCCCACGATAATTAGACTTGACCTGATTTGTGCCTCCTTTAGGTTCATTAAGACTCTGAAGGGCTTCTCTGGCTTTAAAATGGTCAATGGGGGATGGAATCGTGGATGCTTCTACATTGGTCTCAAGCACTGTTCCTTCATTTTTGGATGTTCCAGATAGTGTCTCAACCTCTACCGTTCGAGTGGCTGTCAACACTTCATCTGATGGCAAAGATTGGTATTTGATGTCATCACCTAGAACCATAAAGTCAATCAAAGCCCTCAGCCAATCTGGCTTTTTCAGACTGGGCATTTCTGACTCTCCATCTTTCCCATCTAGAGCTTTAAGCTTCAGCATTGCCTCCTTAACCCTAGACTCTGTGATGTCTGTTGCTCTCTTGGCAACCAACAACCCTTCATCCTCATCATCAGACAATAACACCATCAATCTGTTATCTTCCTCATTTAAGGCACCAAATGTTAGTAAGTTTTTGAGAAACTTTCCAACCTTACCCCAATCTGTTTCTCTTGATTCAAAAGGTTTCTCTTTCGGATATGTCAATGCATCTACTTCATCCTCAGGTGTGTCTTCATCTTCAGGTGTGTCTTCTTCTGCCTCTTGAACCTTCAGCTCCAGATCTGCAGGTCTTCTCGGAGCAATCATATCCCGCAGAGCTTGAATCATCCCCATCTTCTCTTCTTGACATTCTGACTCACTGCTATCACTGTTTCCTTTTCCTTTCCCAGTAACCAGTTTCACAATGAGATCCTTCAACTTTGAATTCTCTCCATCTCCCTTCCCTCCATTCAAGTTGGGTTTTAAACTCAATAGGGCTTCTGTAATAGTACTGGAACTTTCTTCCTCAACTTCCCTATGTTCTCTGTCCCAATGTGGTAACAAAGTCCCTAAAGCATCTCTCATTCTTGAAAATTCATCAGCTGTCAGGGTTACCTTATCTCCACTTTCGGCTAAAACAGATTTCACGGTTCCTAAAGCTTCTCTAGCCAAAGAGCTTGGTCCATCTTGTAAATCGTTCTTAAGACCCTGCAGCCTAGGAGCAATACTCAACCTTTTCAGAGTTTCCATGACACTTGTGTCCTCATCAGTCCCTAAATTTGCTGAATGCAAATTTGGCTTCAGCTTCTTCAGCATCCCAATCACTTTGGCCATTTCGGAGTCACCGTCACCCTCCTGGCTGTCTTCATGTCTCCCAAAGCTAAAATCTGGCACAAGATTTTTCAGAGTTTCTGACAGCTGTGATTTCTCCACAGATGCAATCTCCTTCAGAATGAAGTCTGGTTTCAAATTCATCAGTTTATCTTTTAACTTCAAAATATCATCATCTTCTGGTTTGTTCCAAGACTTAAGTTTTAATCCCATCAATGCTTCCTTAACTTTCAAACTAGCATCATGTATCTCAGCCCCTTTGTCTTCACACTGCTTGCTCATCATCTTCAAAACATCCAGTATCCCAGAACTCTCTAATGCCTCTTCCTCTCTTTCCACTTCTATCTTATCCTTGCTTAACTTTAGTCTCATCAATGCCTCCACAATTCGGGAGTTAGTTATTTCATCCCTACCAACAGCTTGGTTTGCATTAGCAAACTCCTGTCTACAACTTTTTTCTGTCTCTGGTAATCCACATGTTTCCATTTCTCCTTCATCAGTCTTACCTTTTCCTCTGTTTAGGGTTGGTTTCCACTCTTTTAAAGCATCTACCATCTTCATAACCTGTTCTCTCACCTCATCTTCAAACTCTACCGCTCTCACCCTTGAAGCCAGATCAGGCACCAAATTTGACGTCATCTCCATCATACTGGTAGCATCCACATGGTCTGCAGCACTGGCTAGAGTAAGTTGTTCCTCAGGGGTGAAAAGTGATTTAACCCTTCTTATCTTCCTTCCCACAATCCCATTTCCTTCCATGCTAGTTGTTTCCTCAGTTGTATCACCATTTTCCCTAGATCTCAGTCGTGACAAGACAACCTCTCGGAGCTCAGGGTGTGCAGTAGTATTCTTGCCCTTCCTGACAACTGATTTTGCAAGTTCCTTACTACTCTGTGCTATGTCTCCTACAACGCCTGCTGCATGCTCTCCAAACTGTTCAAGCCTCTTCTTTACCCCAAAGTCCAACAACTTTAGTTTGGATGGGGACATTGAGTCCACCTTAACACCATCTTTCTGAGACATCTCATTATCTGTCCCATTACTTCCAGCATGGTTTCCACTCAAAAGATATGCAGGGTTCAACTGTTTTTCATTTGATGGCTTCAGTCGGATGTACACTGTCTCACTTTTTACACTACCTCCAGCTCCCTTCCAGGTCTGTCTTTCATCACCTATCTCTGGCACCAATGTAACAACATCATTTTGATATCTGCCACTTTCAGTCATCAACACAGAAGCAACTTCCTCCACAGATGATGACTCTAATTTTTCCTCAACCCTGCATAAGTCAACCACTGCCTCTTCTACAGGCTGGTCAATATGTCGCTGCAAATTTAGGGAAACTTGGGACGTTTGTATACCCTCATGATCCTCATATCCAACATCATTCTTGAAGTCCAAACACCGTGAGTGTTGCACTCCTTCCATTCTGTGGTCATCTTTGGTCTGGTGTGAGGTCATCTCTCTAATATCCCCATCAATGACTGAACTGACCACCACATCCCCTGACTGCTGCTCATTACCTGGCCGCAATGTAAAAGTAATACTTGAAGTCTTCAGCCCTGCATGGTCTTTGTCCACACTTGTACTGGAGCAATCATTCCAATATCCATTCTCTAAAATTTGTCTAGATGTCACCTCCTTGGTTGACTCACCATCAAGTCCCAATCGTCTCAGCAATTCTTTGACCCTCTCTGATTTGAATCTGCCAATCTGCATCTCTTGTTTGTTGTCATAGACAAGTGACCTTTTATCTACACATTCCTCAACATTGCTTTTCATGGCTTTACTAATTTTACTTCTGAGATATTCTGCACGTGAAGGAAATCCAAAATACTCCTTTCTACTACCATCAGAACTTTGTTTTACATCATCTACCTCCTTAACCAAACTCTGTTGGTTTTCAACGTTTGCCAACAGCATCCCATCATTTTCATCTCTAGTCAATACCTCATCAAGTTCACATTCCTCATCAACTGCTCTTTCTTGATCTTTCAAATCAGTTATTTGACCATCTTTAGATTCCTGTTGCAACTCAACGTCTCCATGACTGGGTGTATTCTGAGATTTCAGTGTGATGTGCAACGTTCCTGTTTTTTGTAGTTCTTGTTCCCTTGCAACCTCATTTTTGCCTTTGTTTACAGATAACTCCAGCGTCTCATCAGTGTCAAGAACTTTTTCAAACACCTCTGTTTCTTGTTGAATGTGTCTTGTGGGTGGTTTCAAGATTATGGTAACGCCTCTTTGTTTCAGTTCTTTCTTCATCTCAACCTCATTTTCTTTTCTCTCATCAGCAGTTTCCTCTGTCTCATCCCTGCCAACTTCTTCATACACTTCTGTCACTTCTTCAGACCGACATACCATTTCTTCCTCTTTATGACTGCTCTCAATGTGTGATTTCAATGTGATGGTAATTCCTGATTGTTTCATTTCTTTTCCCCTCTCTGTCTTACTTTCCTCTCTCCCATGACTCCCATCAGCAAACTCTTTCATTTCATCACCACACAGTTCTGTCTCTTCTTCAGACTGGCATATCATATGCACCTCTTCTTCAATGTATTCATTCTGTGATTTCAATGTGATGTTAATCCCTGTATGTTTCATTTCTTGCCCTTCCTCCACCTCATTTTCCTCTTTCTCGACATCAGATTCCTTGTTTTCCTCATTTTCAACATCTCCATACACGTCAACATCTTGTTTAGACTGTCCTACCATGTCCAACTCTTCATTAAAGTGTCTCATCTGTGATTTCAATGTGATGGTGATCCCTGTTTGTTTGACTTCTTGTGTCCTCTGAACCTCATCATCCTGTCTCCCATCAACTGAATCACTGGTCTCATCAGTATCAACATCTTCACCCACTTTCATCTCTGGTAAAGTAAAACTCTGACTTACCAATTCTACCTGTTCCATATCCACGGTCCCTGACTCTTCTTCACACTCACTCCTTTCAACATCCATGCCATAGCTATCGTAAGGTCTTACTTCTTCACTGACATCTTCACCCACCTCATCAAGTGATGGCAGCATACTGATTTCTTCACTGTCCACAGATGTGCCTACATCTCCAACATTTCCACTTGCTGGTTTCAAAGTGACAAACAGTGGCTTGCTTTTGACAGGTTGGACAATTCTCTCAGCTATGGTACAACCAACCTGCTGGCCGTCAGGGTAAGGAGAGGACAAAATATCTGCATCTTGTCTTGTAACATGAACATTATCCAGTGAAATCCAAGAGCTACTTCTTAATCTGTCTGCATCCTTCACTGACACATACTGCTCCTGTTGCCTCTCATCTCTCTCTGTCATATCATCTGCTTCTGTCCCAGAATCACATTTATCTTCTAACATCCCTGCATACAGACCTGATTCTATTTTATCATTTCCTTGAGAACTTAAAACAACATTAAGTTGTGATACCTGTACACTACTGTGAGCAATGCCATAGTCCCCTTCATCACTAGAAGCAATAGGTTGCCTGACCTCACTGTCTGAGCATGATAGCATTATTTCACTATTTCCCTTGTCTCCTTCCTCTTGATCTATCAAATTTTGATCTCCTACAGTTATTACATCAGCTTCCCCACAGTATTTTCCTGTTTGTAATGTCACCATGTTCTGAATCCCAGAGCTACTGTCTGGGTTGACATCTACTTCACTATCTTTCACTTCCACATAAAAGATGTAATCTTTTAAGGCAACACCACTGTCAGCATCTTCCAACAGTTCCTTACCTTCTTTGGATGGGGGAGCTATTTCAGTGGAACAATTTTCCAAACCATAATTAACAAGGACAGTGGTTTGAGAATTGCTGGATTCCATAAATTCCCTAAATGAACTGCTTTGTAATTCCTCACTAGAGTTTATGGATGGTACAAGTAATGCCTCATCCACAGTATGGGGGTGTGCTTCCCCTGGGGTAGCAGTAGTAGGTGAACCTAAAGTTAAGTATACTTCACTTCGTCTCAACTCACCACCATTCCCACCTCCAGGGTCATCATCCATACTTGGTGCCACATTCAAATCCACTTCATTTTGAAATGCTGCCCTCTGTCCTGTCTCCTCTTCAATCCACATATCCTGTTGTGCTTTTCTTCTTCTCAAAGGAGACAGTTTCTTCAAAGCTTCCAAAAGATTCCATCCATTCAATGAATCTCCTTCCATCTGAAAACTTCTTCCATTGGCCATGTCTTGCTTTTCTGGTGTCTTTAAACTAATATAAACAGGCTTGCTCTGGAAATTTTCAATCACACCTGAATCATTGCCACCATTTCCAGCAAGCCTCCCACCTTGCTCAAATGAGGATAATGTATCACCAATTCCATGATTCTCCTCACCTCTTTCTGTGGTATACATCATTTCATCCATACCAATTTCTGAAGCTCTACCTGGCTGTGGCCTTTCTCTAGCAGTAATTCCTGCTGGTTTCAAAGTGAGATACACCTGTTTACTTTGCTTGGTGTTACCGGGCATCTTCGACTTTCTTCTTGATATTACTCTTTTCCAAAGATGATCACCCTCCTCCAATTTTTTTCTTCTCTTTTTCTACTTTTCTTCTATTAACAAGAGCTACAATTTGTTTGGAGTTTTAAGTTGACTGACAATCTCTGAAGGGTGAATCTCTGCTTTTTGAATTTGTTTTTGTGTTTCACAGACAAAAAAACAGTACAAGCACCCTTAATTAAGAGTGACTACTTTTGAGTTCATACTTTAAAGGTCCAGAAAAAGTTAAGTTCGAAACAGTAAAGCAACAGATACTGTACCTCAGCTGGCTTGAATGCTGATAATATTTGGCATAGGAAAGACAATTCACTTTATGGCGGATACCCACAGTAAAACTAAGAAAGCAACACCACAGAACGATGTCACAAGTTCAGCATACAGTAAAGATCAAATGCTGGTTGCATTCAATCAGAAAAAGCCCACAAAATGAGAAGCATCGTTTAAATTACCCAGTCTTCCAATATTAAATAAAGTTACACTCTTACTTGAACAAATATTCCTTACAAAACTTCAGTGAAAGTTAAGAAACATGAAGTTTGTTTGTCTTTAAAGCAATTCACAAATGTCCTGTGGAATATTCTTGTTTTCAAAACAACAAGTCCTCACATCAGTCAGCACTCAGTAATCAAAGCAAAAGTAAAAATACATAGATGGTAATCCAAGTTGTATGTTCAATATAGCTCATGCACTAACTAGTGGTTTCTCTGTCTAGGCAACAGTAAAGTGTTCAACTGCAGAAAAGTCAACTTCCTTACATGCACAATTACACTTACACACTGAATAAGGCTTCTCCCTGTCCATCTATTGAAGGAGACTGGCCAATTGAGTTCAGGACACATCTTGTCCAGACTAATATCTTTTGCTCCTATTATATTTTACAAATACCCCACCAAGCACCCATAATAGATTCAGACATCACTCCATCCTCCACTGTATCATCTCTTTATTTGCTGCTCTTTCTCTTAAATCCTCTTACATCCCTAATCTCATTCAATGGAGGAATTTCCCAATGAAGAGTGCAGGTGATTATGCAAGAAGCAACTTGAACTACTGCATACTTGTCTAGGTGTAGCAGCTAGGTCCCTGGATTAACTACACAATAGGCTACTCCGAAATAATCCTACCCTGAGTAGAACCCCTAATTGGGATGGCATGATACAAAAGCATTCAAATGTTGGACATAATGTCAAGGAATAGGAGAATTGGAGTAGTTTAATCAATTTGATCTAACAAAACATTTCAAGTAGATTGGGTACCTTATTTAGGTGTCATTTTCTGTGCAAAGTATGTGCCATCAAATGGTTTAGGTGGTTAGGTGGTATAGCAACAGTATACAGCTCTACCACACTAAACTCTGTTGAAGCTGTTCTTTAGAACCTTCTTGCTAATACACTACCAAAAGGCCACTTGTTATGTCTTATTTTTCTTTGGGGTTAAAATTCCTTGTTAGAGTAGTATTAAGTCATTTAAATTCCTTTTTACCCCAGGGTCTGTAGCCAGACAAGGTACTGAAGGGGGGGAGGTCAATTTCAGGAGGTGAAAATATTTTTAGGGGTGTGAGATTTGCTTATTTCTAGAAGTGTGAGATTTGCTTAAATGTGTTCAGGCTATAGTCATTAAAACAATTTTACGGGGGGGTTCTAGGAGGAAACTGCCTGCCCCCTCCCCAGTACTTCCTGACTAGGCCTGTATTAAACACAGTAGGTTGGTTCAGGCTTTGCCTACAGTGGGAGACAGCACTCAGAACCTTCAGGTTCACAACACTACAGCACTATTAAAGCACCCCCCACTTAAAATGTTCTTTTCTCAATTCAAACTGTAAATACATGAACTACTAGATAAAGTAATGTAAATTATTAAACTTTCATGAATTATAAATGAAACTGATGGCTGGGATGCAATTATTTAGGCAAAGTTTAAACAAACTTTAGCAGCCATGCTTTAAAAAATTACTCTGTTGACCTCTTACAGGGGATCTACGATGATGACATTGCTAAGTCATCACTGATCAGATTGCCCCTGAATGCATGGCCTGTATACTGTAGCTGTCCATACACAGTCAGTATTTCCCTCAGCTGAATCTTAAATGTTACTCAGATTAAATCTTTTAATAAATATAAATCTTTAAAAAGTTCTGCAAATGGTCACAATTAGGAGACCAGGGAAGTCCAAAGTCTTGTCAAATTTAAATTTCTAAATTTCAAATAATGATACAGAGACTTCATCTGCACATACCTCACAATCATCAGCCTCCAAGTTTGAATTGCTATGATCCATACGGTAATCAAAATGGTTTCCAAAAGTTCTCTCAAAGTTTACAAAGAGTGAAATTCAAATGGCTTCTCAAAATGCAGACCCAAAGCAGTCAATGAAAGGCATATTTAAGCATTAATTTGCTGAATCCTTTAATTCTGAAAACAAAACCTGAAATATCCAATCGTAAGATGACTACTAATGTAAGTCCAGTTATTCCCACCCTTTTAATGATGAAGTCTATCAAAATATGTCACTTCACACGAGTGCAAACTTACAAACTGACAACTACACATTCTACGATCTTCGGACAATAGTCAGAACACTCGTATTTTGCGCCTTATACGTGCACAGTCAGCAGTTTTCACACTGTACTAGCTTTCAAAACTCACCAAAATAATCTTTTTCTAAACAAACTAGTTTTTATTCCAAGTCTATCTGCTGCCCCAATGAAAATAATAGGAAGTATATGATTTATATTACGAGATATTAATGATAACTAATTATTTAACTGTATTCAATTAAAATCATCACTTTCACACAGTTTGCGCCAGATATAGGATATGAACTTCTTTGACAGTATTGAAAGACGGCAAACATCAGGCACACATGGAAAAAAATTCATCTAACAGCAAAGGTCTGTGAATTCATCAAAAAACGAAAGTGAAAGTATGCTGAAGGATTGATAAGACACTACTGAGTTATATCCTTTACAAGTTTAAGATTGTGCAATGAGGGCCACTTTACCAAAGTGCTGTATGTATCATAGTCATACTATAGGCGGAGTTTGTCATGTGAAACGGTAAAATGACTGTTAATTTCAATCCAAGTAAAATCACTGAGGAGCCCTAAAGCACTTTAAAATTAGCATGTTTCAATAAATAAAAGAAACTAACCAAAAATAAACAGAAACTGTATATCATGAAAATCAATAGTAGTACACACTGCAGGGCTAAAAACTTTTCTTAAGTTGATTCTTTAATACAAGATGAAATGATGAACCATCAGTGCCCTATCAACGATATTTCTTCAAACTTAAAAGACAGAGTAAAAATCGCAAGTATACTAGTTTTCTTGTACTCAACCCAACTTACTATGCCATCTCTTCACTTCACCTCGGAGTAATAATTCTTGCTCACAAGTCAGTACACTTTCACTTTACACATTTTTAGTTTTGTACCCTCAAACTTTGACAAATACTGTAATTATACTTCCTAAGTTCCTAGTCCCCACTGCACCTAGTTTACTGCCTTTTCTCTTCCTGACTGTGTTTCCTTTATAATGACCTCCCTCCCCCTACCCTTCCCTATCCTATAAATTCTTTTCCCATCCTCAATCAGCTGCATCTATTTTCTGTGTACTAATGACCTGTGTGTGAATCATGAAGCTATATTAGCCAAACCAAAAAGCATTTATATTTTAATTCATTCCCTTACAATTGTTCAAGTATCAATGTAGTACTGCTGACACTGCCAACCCCCCCCCCCCCCATGACAAAAGGCTACTCCTACTTTCCTCTTTCTCCATGACACACAACCCCCGTCCCCCATCCCATATTTTGTTACTAATTTCACACTGTTCTCATCTCTAAAACACTTCTTACACTTTGAACAGAGAAAGATGTCTGAAAACCTGAAGATGTGATAACAGTTTACCAGTAGATTCAACTGATATTGTTGCTGTCCCATCCAAGATTAAGTTACAAGTTCCATTAACCCTTTCCCCTACCTAATTTTTTCCTTGCAATATAGTTGTTATTTTGTCAGTGGATAATAAATAATACAAATCCATACAAAGTAAATATTCTCTGCTGTATCATTTGCCATATTAAAGAATTTACATAAATTTGAAACAATCTTAAATACTGCCCCCACTTTCAAACTATGGCTTTCCCAAGTGTACAGCCTGCACAGCAGTCTGAATACTTTGTCCTGAACTCATCTGTCATAGAATAATACAAAAGAACTAATTTCTGTTGTGAAGGCAGTTTCTATTACCTAGCTGCATACACACTTCAATCTCAACATAGTTTTCATAATGTTAAAAAAATACTTCTTCACTCAGATATGATTTTTTTCTCTCTTCTAGAAAGTGCCAGGCATCCTTCATAACAATGCAAAACATTGAAACACTTCAGCCTTCTGTATTCCTAAATCAAGAATACTAAATACACTTCCAGGTTTTTGTGCAATGTATTTTACATCAAAAATTAAAACGGAAATATATCTTTACATTCTTCCTTTTAATAATTCTTATTCTCTTAAAAGATATTGCAGAGTCTTTTAAAATGAAAAGCATACAAGTAACATAAGACTGTATATAAATTGCAACAAACATATCAGTCTTTTGATATAATAATCTTAAAAACACTTAGCTTGGGTGTATCATTTTTCACTGAACACAAATCTTTCACCAAAACAGGAAGCGGGTGGGCGGACATTTTCCCTTCCAATTACCATCAGTTTGTTTCACATCTGATTAAGATATTAATCAATCATCACTCTGGAAGCATTTCAGATATAGCAGAGGAAATTAAACATTTTTCCCAAGTTGAGGTTGGCACTAACAATTCGATCTGATGGATAACTTATAAGTTTGGGAACACGAGTTCACAGCATAAAGAGGCAAAACAAGGATTAGGATTTTGAAAGGTAAGGGGAGATATCCCTTGTGAGACTAAAACGCAGCAAACTGTTTCGTATGACTAGTGATGCTTCAAAAGCTGAAAATCCAATTGGCAGAATGGGAATGGATGGCCTCAAGGAGGTAATAATGGCTCTGAAATGTTGCCCTTGTGACACAGGGATGTGTAGTACATGACTGTGCACATCAATTATGCCTTTTACTAGTGACCTCTATTTATGTACATTTGTAGAGAGGACTTCGGATCATGGCCACTATCCGTCCGGTTGGGCCACTCCATTACATAACAGGGGGTTACCATCTTCAATTTCACATTTTTGTGGCAAATGATGTGTCGTTCTCAAAATAACTCTCTAAAGACAATTTTTAAACATTAAAGACAGACAGTCATCACCCCAAAGAATATTTTTAGTGTATGTATATCAAAATTCTCAGTTGGTGACTGCTCTTTGATTGACATCAAAGTTTGAAAATTTGAAAGATGCAGAGTAGCTCACATTCCACACAAGGCAGAGAGAGTACTTTTATTGCATTTTATAGCCTTGTATGCTCACCAGGACATGGCATAAAACAGGTTTATTCTTGCACAAGAAAGAGCCTCATGAGACAGTTATGGGAGGAGCTTGAAGATGCATACTGTAGTTGGGAGAATTGGAACTGTCTGGGATCATGAAAATTCCCCTTTAAGTAATATAATACAATCAATAGCATTTGGAGAATGACTCTCTTAATAACGGTTATTTGTCTTAGCAAAAAGTCTGAAAACTTTATTATTCCTAGAATTGGACTGTACTAGTCTGCAGGACAGAAAGTGGCCAAGATATAGGACTTCAAATGAAACCAGTTTTAATAAGGGTCATTTCAACCAATGTAGCAGAGAGAGATCTCATTTTGCAAACATGACCACAGCATCTGTGGGGGAGTCTGTGCATTTGTTAGAACACTTACATCACTTTGAAAAGTTTATGAAGCACATCATTAAATTTTCAGAATTTTATCTTGCAAAAATGTCAAACAATACCAAAGCTCCCTGATATGGGAGTATATATGAGCTCTGACACTTATTCCCTCCTTACTAACAAATTCACATTCTACTGATAATAAACCATCTGAAAGAGTTACCAGCACAGTGGGTGCCATCATACCCAGAGACCCGCCCTAATCCTTCTGTTTGTCTGCCTCTGTAAGCTTTAGGTAATATTACTGTAGGTTTTGTGAGGGGGAGGGGGGCATAAGCAAAAAATTTCTGACAGATTATTATCTTGAAGTAATGATGTAGGGTAAACTGGGGTAAAAACGCCCATGGGGTAAAAACGCCCGGAAAACTTTTTTGCTCTGCCAGTAAAAAATTACATGATGTGTGACAGAATGGAACATATTTACATTGAGAACAATGCTAATATATAGTAATGATAGAAGAAAACATTTTGTTAACATATTTCAGGGGTATTGAGGAACTGTTGCAAAAAATATGACGAAAAAAGTTTTGAAAAATTCCCGTCACAGGTTTAGCCGTCATCAGTTCGTATTTACCCCATATGTAAATGATGTTTATTTTTTATCATTTTTTAGTTGATTTATGTTAAGAAGGGTTACTTACAGCAGTATGCTTAATCAGTATTTAAACATCTATTTTTACATATGCTTAGTACCTGAGATTTAAGTGGGCGTTTTTACCCCAGACAAAATCAACTGCCATGGGGTAAAAACGCCCAGCAACATCCTTCACATGAAGCTATAAATAAATCCTCATTTATCTTCAACCACCACAATAATAGACCTTCCTACAGCTATTATTACTTATTAGTATTAGCTATTAGAGACCAATTACATAGATTTGACATTTTAATTCTTACTTAATGTTCTCCAGGTATTATTTAGATTCAAGTTCGTTACAATTTGGTAATTTCTTTTTAAATGTAACTGACTTTCTTCAATCATCATTTAAACCCCCCCTCCTTTGTTTTACTGAAGATACTGACAATAAATGAATTACACTTTGGCAATCAATGTGATGAAAACTAATAAGTGCCATAAAACTATTTGCAGGTGTTTCTAAATCTATAAGATTGTAACCCATAAGCGCTTTTTGTGTACAGCTAAACATTCATCGCACTATGATGACTGTGTGTAGGAAAATTTCTCTTCATTGCAATGCAAATACATGTGCTGTCACATGTACAATACATGTACAAGTTAGAGACCACAGATGCACCACAAACAGACAAACAAGCAAACAAACATACAACCCAAGAAACATCTAAAAGGCAAAACTAATATCTGAAAGATCCTCAGTTTCACTTCAGGTGGCTTCACCAAGGACTCCAGAATCATTTCATCTAAAAACATCACTGCAAATAACTGTGTGGGAGACTATGTGGCAGTTATACATAAACATACAATAAATTGAACAAATGATGCTGTCCCATGATGTTGTAACTTTTTTGACCATCTAGTACATGCATCCCCATAGTGCCATTTCAGTTAATAGCCAGAACAAAATAACATTCAGTAGACTCAGATCAAGTACAGTAGAGTATCTTTTCACTTTGCATTGCAAGTTGCAGTCTATCATTCCGATAACAACACATCAGTGGGGTTTCAAAGAGGAAGACTACGCAAAAACTTGTTTATAGCAGATGAAAATGCAGTGCCAAAAAAAAAAAAAGATTCACAAAGTCATCATGGCTGTTAGTTTGCAAGGACCCAAAGCCTTTATAACCAGTTGTATCTCTGTTGACTCTCCAGAGTGACAAGGCAATGCACAAGCCCATGCTCATTGTGCTGTACGTTAACGTTTCACTTTCACATACATTTGTGTCAGGTACTGTAAACGACTTCATATTCATAGTCCTCCAGCTGCGCTAAAGATGTTTGTGGTAGTAGAGGTTGCATTCCTCAAAATAACATCAAAAAATAAAAGAAAAATAATAACTTGACTAAACTTTACTTTACTTTTATAGGCCTGTGGAATAGTCATTTTCTTTAAAAGATAGGGGTGGGCGTTTTTACCCCGAGATCCGGGTAAAAACGCCCGCCAAAACTGGTGTCAAAAACTGAGGAAAATTCCTCCTTATCAATTTCATAACCATGATGTTATATATGCAAATTATAAAGGAGACATGTATTGCACAAAGCCACACTTTTGTTTCCTAGAGTCTGCAAAGAGTACAGAGATATTTACCAAAAACCTCAAAAATGGGCGTTTTTACCCCAGTTTACCCTACTATATAAGCGTAGCACCGCCATCATCTGGCGTGTAGCGCGCGGAAAAAATTAGATTAAAATATCTCCGAGATTGCCTTAAATGACACTTCCAGGCCTTGTCAGTAACCATTTCGATGTGTAATTCTGCTTAAAAACATAATAAGTGTTGTAAGTGTTTCAAATGTTTTTTTTTTTTCCGACAGAGACTAGAAATTTCCGACAGAGGCCACTGGAGGCTTTGTGGGGGGGGGGGGGGGCGACTGCCCCCATGCCCCCCCTCTATAGCTATGCCACTCTGACTGTAGGTAAACTGAATTCATTAGTTAAATGGAGGCACATTGTATGAATGTAATATCTATAATTTTGATTTTGTATACAAAATGACTAATTGAGAGGACATTTATTCTATGCCTGTAACATTCCAACACTTTTTCATGACAATAATCACTTTTTCTAAAATTTCGTTTTGTCACACACAAAACCTTTTGCTTTCAAATTTCCACAACTTTTCCGAGACTGTGGAAAGCCAAGACTGTTATTAAATACAAAGCTGAAAGTGCAGTAGCATATTAGTTTAATGAACATAGATGGGCATCAATTACACAGAGGATGTTTTAATTTTGATGAGAAATTATCTTCATTTAAAACAGGAATAGGCTTGGGGGAAACCATTGAGTCAATGAGATGTGACACACAGCATTGTTTTAATTGGTTGCTATGGAGAAATATTAACTGACAACTATTATACATGTAAACTGTCATATGCATGCACTGTGCCTTAAAGCTCCACAAAGAACTCCCTCACTTTTTTAAGTCCAGCCTTTTGAGACACTAAATAAGTGATTGAATAAATTTCAATATTTATTTTATTTTTGTTGGGGGGTATGGGGTAATGCAGCCCCCAACCCCATTTTGGTATACAATTTGCTATTTTCATGCAAAACATGTTATTTTCTGGAAAACATGCATTTAACATTTGGGCAACTGGAAGTAGTTTCATACCCCTATTTTGTATGTTAACTTACTTGCTAAGACAATATGAATGGGCAAAATAATTTATTCCTGAACTGACAGATGAATGATTCATCTCCGGGGAAAATACCATGGCAACATACTACAGCAGTTCTTACTTATCATCAACTACATAAAAGATTAAATATTTGGCAATTGACGTACGTGCATAGGCCATGTCCACCGGCGCACAATCAAGAAACTCAGAATCACACAGATGAAGACCGCGAGAAAGATCAAATCCACCTGATATAGATAACTGTTTTCCATGGTTATGCCTTATAATTCATGATGTCAAAATGATATCAAAAAATCCACATTTCAACTAATCATTTATGCAAGGATATTTCCAGCTTTCCAACATCCTATATGCTATTGTAGTAGCCTACATGACACTAATTCCCAAGAACTGCTACGTGCAGAGTAGTAAGCAGCACAGCAAACCGAATGGCATCTCTGCACATTAATGCTGTAGTTCTATGAAGCTTATTTGATATGATTTGTTGTAAGAGGCTGTTAATATTTGAATTTTGATCTCAAATACCCTCAATATCAAAGATAATACGCTGGTAAGAAATGAGTCACAACCCCTTAATCCAATGTAAGAGCAAAGGTCTAAGTCCTTCAAAGAAATATATAACCATTAAGTAAACATTTTGCTTTAATATTTGACGATTTTTAGGAATAATGATTACTATGCAATTGATCAAAACTTGGAAATCATAAAATTCTCCTCCAAACCAATTCTTCCATATAAAACTTGTTTACATGTCTAGTATTGTGAGTTTAAAAGTTTATCTTGCAATAACTGTGAAATACCCTTACATCATTGGTACCACTAGATAACCCAGCCATGGGGGGCACTGCTTAATCAGATGTATGTCAATAGTTACCTGATGCTTTTCACTTTAGGATTTATTTCTTTTATACACTCCTTGAAATGAGAAGAGACAGGAAAACATTTTCCTTGTTTAAAAACAAAGTACAATGGCTCCAGCTGCATGTGAGGTGCACTGTACCTCAAACTTTTTACAGTAAATACTGTACATTATTTCACAGGAAGTTACATCGGACAATATTACATGGCAGGGAATAATTTCTAACATTTATGAAGCCCCTTACCCATGAAACACCCTATGTATCAACTCCCCTGGTTTGTGACCTCACTCCCCTCCCTTGAGTTAATCTCTCCTTCACACAATAATTACTTTAAGTTATTCCAGCATAGAAATCAGCTCATCAGCCTCTCTCCCAATAAAATTTGCGCAAGTATCTCTTTGTCTGTGGAATATGACTCAGTGACAATGCAGACAGACACATGATTGCTCTTAATGGACTCGCAACCTCTCCTATCCGATTCCTTCCATCTGCCAAAGTGGTATGTATACAACAGCTCCCAGGCAGAATGGAACTCAACCCTCACTTCCACGTTTCCTTAAATTAAAACTTTCAAATTTCAACACTTGGAAAGCAACTGCACAAAGGAGAAAGGTTTCGTAGATTCCCAGAAACTAAAATATGGGAGTGTAAACATGCCAATGGACTTTGAATTCTCATTTAACTTAATTAGATCATATGGAATGTCTATTTTGGCAAATATTTTAGTGCAGTATAATCGAGACAAGGAGGTTTCTGAGACATGGTGAGTCACATTAATAAATCATCACGGTGAGGAAGGTTTACCCACGTAGTATGTTTGGTATACCTGGCTTGGGGTTAGTCAGGAGTCTTTGTCTACTCAGCGAAATCAAATGCGAAGGGAATGAGAAAAAACACGGTCATGAAAGCCTGAGGAACCTACACCTTTTGCATGCACGGCTAGACAAGTGGAAAATTAATTTTCACCAAATATTGGCAGAGAGACTAAAATATAAGTCATGGCTGGTATGATAATTATTCAAGTTTCATGCACAGTAGACACTTCAGGCACAGGATGGTGTAACAATGGAAGTATGTACTGTTTTCATGCAGAACATATAACATTTTGACTTGTAAACAATGTGCTGATCATGATATTCCTTTGTACTCTGCTCAGGAAGAATAAAGTCAAAGAGTTGTTAATTAAGCAAGTGTGTTAATGAGATAGTAGATGATTAGGCTGTACTTCACTTATGGTATAGCAGTACAAGGTGCGTAGTATTACGATTCTCTCCAATGGGTCTGCTAGCTTGAGAATTATGCCTTAGTGACACGTAAAGGGTAAGTTTGTCTATGAAGTGAATGAGTGATATACTAATAGAGCACATGAATGGTGCCAAAAATAGGATACCATACAACTGACGCATTTCCACAAAAAGGCCAGAATATCCTTCACTACCTTGGTACCAAAGCAGTGTTATAGTATTCCAAGATAAGAATTGTATTATGTAGTCAACTGTACTATATTGCTCAACATTTCTTATGGGGCCAACAAGTTAAAACTGCTTTCACTACCTCCTTCCTCCCCCCCCCCCCCATCTCCAACCACAGTACATATTTAATGATGGTTGTCAATCAGCTGCCAGTTTTTCACAGCATACTGTACAAGTAAAGTGCACTGAATGAAAAACACACAGACTACATGTATTCTGCAATGTCGCCACCTCCCTTACAGAAAACTGCAAATTTGCCATGATTTCCTTGCTACTGTTTCCTTCCTATTTTATTCTGCTGTGTGTGATTATTGAGTGGCAGCTGGAAAGAAAAGGGGAACAAAACTGTTTTACTGTTTCTCTTCCTTTAAAGACATTTTATTAGTTGTAGAGACTACAGTTTTTGAAAAAAAGATGTTATACAGCCAAGAATTCCAAGAAATCATGCCCTGTCTAGCAGCATGTCTGCTTTACCATTATCATACTGCAATGCCCATAGCAGCACAGCTACACTTAATCAGCATAACTGATATATTTCTGTTTCGGCCATACATGTAGCTCACAGGGAAATTGTTTGCTATGTCTAACCATGCATCTTTCACTTTTTATTTCTATTCAAGGCAAAATACAATGTAGACATTCAGTTTCAGCTTGTGAGAGAGTTATACCATCTTTTGAAAAGCTAAATAGTTTGTCAAATGCCACTGCAGTGTATTAACAGACTGAAAAGCAAGTTTCACTCACCTCATAACATTAAACATTTAAGTGTTCTGTAATTTAACTTTTCTGTATTAATCAACAATATGAACAACTGTCTTTACTCTCCCTCCCATCCCCTGCATCCCCCATCCATCTCAACCTCATTACTGGTCTACTTTTCTGACCCCTCCCTTACTCCTCTCTCACCCTGCCTTTATGTGAACTCTATGAATTCTACTGACTTCTCCACATGAGAAAAAATAACTTACCAATGTCAAAATTTGACAATTTTGTATACCTTCACCTTTGAGGAGGGTAAAGAAGGTAGGATAATTCTGTGCACCCACACTTTAACAGAGGGAAAAGGAAAAAGTTAAAGAAGCTATACAAAAGCTATCTGCTCTAGCAAAGAGATATATCTATGCTACTGTATGACAAACTGACCTTCCTTTCAATGCTATTGTATGATAAACCAAGGAGCTACCAAACAGTAGTTCCATAGACCCTTTTCCAAATAACAGTTACAAAGGATTATGGGATAGAGTTTTGGTGTGCCTCATTTTTTGCCACAGTAAAATGCCACTGACAAAAACAACACATAAAAAACTCTATCCCACAATCCTTTGCAATTGCTATATGGGCTTGTCTACAATAAAGGGGTATAAAAGTGTTACAAAGGTGGTGAAATTTGAAGTCCTCTAAGAATAAATTTTTGTTGTGTTATTTTGTTTGATTGGTAGTCTCAATTTTTTCCTGAGAGCAGGAAGATAGTTCTTTCCACCTATCACCACTTTTTAAGTGGTAAGTGTTACTGGTTACGTATGTAACGGGGACAGACATGGAAACTCTTTGCTCCAGAAATCTTTAAGGAGGACAATATGTATAAATAAACCCTGTATTTAATAGAATGATAAAGAACAAACACTTTTTCACTGAAATTGCATTACCATTAGTTAAACATGGACTAGTATGGAGATCAATGGTTGCGTTGGTAACAAGGACGGACATGTCCGTCCTCGTTACCAACGTAACCAAACTATGTTCGAGAAAATTAAGCACTTTAACCACTTGAATGCATTGTGACACAAGTTTTACTCTTTCCTGAAGTGTAAACTGATGACATGTGAAACATTCATCAAAAACCAATGTCCCCATGTGCCTACGTTATACTACCGACAAGGACATGGTTACGTTGGTAACATCTGGACGGACATCGCCTTGAAGGCTCTCATACCCTTGTTGTAAGTAAAAAGATGGAGGAAAGCACACAAACCAGTGACAAATATGGCCATCTGCAAACAGATGCAGTTTTATCAAATTCTCTGGTAATTTGTGTCCTACAGGCCTGTTAATATGATAGTTACCAACATAACCATTAGGGGACAGACATGTTACCAACGTAACCATCATGTGCTCCGCAATTGACTATGATGCATTTACTGCTGGATTATTTTATTTGTGGTACTGCACATGATCAAGGTTAAGTGTTACATCATAACCTTAGCTCTGGAAATCTTTTCTTTCAGTTAAAATATCAACTATTATGATTTAATATCCAGATGGACGGACAAATTTCAAAATTTTAGTCCAAATTGCTGATAAAATTTTGCGGTGTTTGTGCACCTAAAAATATTCATTTATCATTTACCATTTATTTTGTACATTACATTTATGAATGAAGACAAAGAACCTGCATCAGTCACTTCTGCAAAGGTCCCACTCACATCATAAATTTATTCCACATCCTATGTAACACTTATAGGTGGTAAAAAAGGCCAAAATAGCCCCAAATTCTGCCCAAAACATCCTTTATATAAGTTGGACATTGATAAAATTGTCTTTATTATCTCTCTATAGTCCTCCAAGTATGGTGAACTGTAAAATCACCAAACCATTGTGACATCTTTCAAAATATCATCAAAGCAAAAAACACACACTGAATATTTTCCTTTACTGTAGACAAGCCCATTTGGAAAAGGGTCTATGGACAAACTGACCCTCCCTGCAATGCTATTGTATATGACAAACTGACCCTTCCTGTAATGCTATCATATGATAAACTGACCTTCCCAGCAATGCTATTGTATTAACTACAAGAACAATTGTCTTTAGTCTCCCTCCCACCCATCCACTGCACCCCCATCTAACCCCAACCCTCTGACCCTTCCTAAAATGCTATTGTATGACAAACTGACCCTCCCTGCAATGGTCCATTTGTACCTTGCTTGTTTTGTCTCAGGGTCTATAGTTCAGACGAAGCATATATAGTGAGCTGGAAGACAATAATCGATGAGTTGGGAAATGCTTTCATGCACTGCATCATGGGATGGGTCAAAGGTCAAGTGAACCACTTACTGAGGTGAACAAGTTGTCGCAGTACAGCTGACCTAGTGACCCCACAGGAAGTACTGAATTACCCAACTGGCTTATTGGTAGGCACAAAATGTTTTCCAAAGAAATGAAGTTCACAGATCATTGCATTTGCAATGGCCAATAGGCAGTGGGGTTGGTAAAATGACATACCCCATTCAGACAATAGAATAGTGGGGCATATGTGAAAAAACAGCTGTTTTAGCTCACTTTGATACAGTTCAACCCTGGTATGGGTGGCCTACCTTGGGTATTAATTACAGTATTCCTTTTAGCTTAGTGGTACAAAACTATAATCTACCTTCAAGCCATGACTAGATCATCAATTATCTAACCAAAAAGTTTATGAAGTGAGCCTTGCACATTAGAGTTGTTATAACCCTAATCCTGGTAAGACAGCTAGTGTAACAGTGCATTGAACCTTCATGTGTAGTTGCGATCTATACTACCAATGCAGTTGGCCTATATTTTACAGGGCAATAAATACCCAGCTATACTGGACATGCCGAAACCAATTGACCATCCTACTTAAACTCTGATACCAATTTTGACCCAGTTTTGTAATCCTAAAATTTTCCTCAGCAGATGTTTCCTGCTTTAAGAACACAGCTGTAGTAGACTTGTAGTTTCTAGGACAAAAATAAACACTGGTCTGCAGTCATACAACCAAAGGGATATTCCACGATGTGTACTTGTAGCATGCACCTCTGTGACACAACCATGGAGAGAATTCAGAAAAGATCTACCATACAACTGAAAGGAGTGGGAGGAATCCTGCCTAACCGACTCCCCTTGACTAATTTAAAGTCATTCTCCTGCCAGTCATTCAATATTTGATTGCTCTTAATGGAATTTACAAAGACAGGGCATTGTCCTCCAGTGTGCTTCCAAGAACCCTCCCCTAGATTGCCTCACAGAAAGTGTGCTAAAGCTATTGTGAGTAATGTTTGTGGTAAACCACAATGTTCCACATGAATATAGCTGGTGTAGGATGTGTGGTATAGTGTAGTGGGCATGCAGCCATACCAATTCGCACAGACTCTTCACAATAGCATGAAGGAAGTTAGCTTAGCACTGAGGTATGCTTCCTAACAATGTTATGTCTAACATGCCAAATGAGTGTATCATACACTCTGTGTATGGTGTAGCCTACATACATAACAAACCTATTTATAACACCTCTGGTAGTGTCACCATTGAATTAGGCCATTGGAAGGAATTACTCTCCAAGTTCCCCCTTTATCCACCCTTCCTGTGAACCATTGTCACTAATGACAAACTACTGTAAAAAGCACTGTAACATACTTTATGGGCCTAATACACACAAATTATTCTACACATGTACATTACTGCATAGTGCAACTTCTAGGCTACATAACATACATCTGTTTTTCTTTTTTCCTTTTGAACAATTTTTACTCAGATTTTCAATGTAACTCTTTTTCAAGGCTTGGCTAAAAACAAAAGATTTTAAGAGTACAATGATTGCTGTAAACAAAGGCTTGTCTCTCCTCTCCTCTACCTGAATATAACGTTCATCTCCATCAGTACTTCAGCTTCTAGCAACATTAAGGGTGATGATAACTACTCAGCCTTGTATAAATGCCAACTTTTGATACAATCCAGACTAAAATTCTTCGCTACCACAGTATGTTTAGACTGTATTCTGCCTGACCGTGATGTATACAGGCCTTTAAAAGTGACTGCTAATGAGCACAAAATGAATCATCTCGACTCAATGCTATACACAAAGACTTATATTATAACAGCACACAGTGTGTGTCATTGTTTGAAGACATATATTTATATTACTGGAATGTGCATGCCAAGTATAAGATCAGTTTTATGAAAATACACTTATCCTTTTCAGGAAGGGCAAGTTGGAAAAGGTTTGACCACAAACAATGTTTTTATTTTGCCATGATTTGAGATGATGGATTTGGTACAGTACGAGATATCTCAAAAAGGAAGCAAAAGCACTTCATAAAAAGTTATTCTGTCATATGAAATGTACATGTGTCCAGACAGTTTGTAATATGCAGCCTTTAGTCTCTCTTGTCAATAAATTTCAGATTATCAAACTTAAATTTTGCAATTTATATAAATAATTGGGCCAGCTTTGGGGGATATGTACTGTACAAAAGATAGCCCATAAATATGTGGGTTAATTACTCAAATAAAATAGCTTCTACAAGTGAAAACATTTTAGGGCATTCATGTGCATATGGAACTCGATTAAAAATTCCCTACAAAAAACACTTGGCCCAATATATGTTTTCACTACAGTACCATACTGATCAGTGAGGGAGGGGAATCTAAATTTAGAAAAAATGTTTCAAACCATAATTTATAGAATCAAACCACAATACTATGAAATCCTCTGATAAATCAGACATAAAATTTTTGTATTTCAGGCCAGGCGATTTAAGCCGTCGTATTTTGTGAAGCAGCTTTGATTAAAATTAACCTTGACATAAAGTAAATTACTACATTTTTTTTTAATTGATTTGTTTTCCAAATATTGTTTACTTCAAGACTATGGTTAGGAGAGGAGTGTAAATAATGTAATCCCCACAATTCTACTCAAATGTTTGATTCAGTGTTCTTCTCAAGTGCATTGCTATATGTTATACCATAGAATCCACTCAAACCAACACACAGTGTTAATTAGCATAACTCAAGATCACATGATTGTTGTCTAGCTGCCTCAATTAAACTGAAGCCTTCATGTACAGGTCTACACAAAATCACCGGAAGCATCTTTGAAATCATTTCATAAACAACCTCAAAATAAAATCCTTGGACTTAAAATAGCTGCATGTACAGTATGCAGATCGTGACCGATTCTCCAAGGACAGCACCTAATGACTACCGGCACACTGCAGAGCAGAACGTCAGCTCTTTGAGACCTCATCCGCCGCACGGTGCATGTCAAGGGGAATCTTATTAGTAGCGATTTAATCAACAAAACCGTCGTGAACGAACAAAGCTTCTTCCCCATCTTTCATGTAATCTGTGTATAGTCAAAATGACGCTCGAGACAAAAACCAGGCGAGGTTACACTCGTACGGTCTGTGATTAAATTGAGTAATTCCCAACATGACAAAGCATAAGAGCGTAGATAAAGCACGTATTCTATGTCTCCAAAATTTGTATCCTTCTGTCTGAGTGTTAAAGAGTTTATTAGATGGATTCCACATGTTCTCAACATTCATCGCAATACATAATCTGATTTAGGGAAACATTTTTAGTGGCATTTTTATAGACAAAACAGAACATATACGACTGATGAACAGTACGTATAGAGATATTATGTACATCAGACCTCTGTCCATTAGAGGTTAAAACTGTCCATAAAATACTAATATTTTTTAGCTTCTTTGGTTAAATCAAAACCTTTCACATTTGGGTCAACTAAGAAACATACATTACAAGTACTCAGCAATGCTAGCTTGCTGCAACTATGCATGGGCAGGTTTTACAGGACTCTACCTCAGAGTCGTAAGCTTGCTTCCACAAAAGCACAAAAGTTGGAGGAGGTGGAAAATGAATAGCCAGTTGCATTTAGTAAGCTCCACCTAGATTCCACCCCACATAACATATTGCATTTGAACCTGGTCAAATATAACATTCATGCTCTTTTAGCATAGTTTTGAAAATATCTCTTAAAATGTATGCTGAGTCTATACTGTACCTAGGCTATAGGCCTACTGTATACCTAGTGGTCAAGGGAGGAAAAGCTGTGAAGCTGGGGGCTCCTGGAAAAATTGGAGGGAAATTTGGTAACTGGAGGGAAATTTAGCACATGAATGGAAGCAAATGTGGAAAATCTGACTCCCTTCCTGAGAAACAAACATGTTCTCCAGCCCTGCCTGGTGGTACAGCCCACATACATGACAACAAGCAAGCACTACTGTAATTTCCTTAAGTGTTGCAATGTCATTTGTTGACATTTGTCTGTGGTTCGTAAAAAAAACAATCCTGGTGATTACAAATTTCTCACCTATCAAATGATTGATAGGAGCATTGCACCAAGATTTCCACTCAGTGGCAACCAGAGGGAAGGGAAAGAGGGTCATTAGGCAGTTTTCCCTCTCCTTTTCCAAAAGTTTTCAATTTTGATGCTTCTCATATGTGGACTGGTAAAAAATTACACTTTAAGTATTTTCATCCATATCAAACACCCAATAAACACATTGTACTGGACAAGCTGCAATATCTCAAAAGCAAGTTTTTGTGGGAGTGGGGTGTGGTGGGGGGGATGACTGCTCAGTATGTATACATACAACATGTCCCAAACAATACCAGACTGCAATTTCAATGAATACTCCCTTCTAGTGAAGGGGTTTTCTCCAAACAAAGTTTTTCACCTCTTGTTTGGAGCTTAGTAAGGGAAATGCCTATTGTTGTCAAGAGGTGAAAAACCGAAGTGTGGGAAAAAACTGAAAATAAATACATCATTCTGTAAATATCTGCAGAGCTGCTGCACATATCCACACATACTTCTTCACTTTTACTTTATATGCATCACTTCCTCCCTTGTACCTTAAAATATACCTCATTACCTTTCCTACCCTGGATACCTGGGCACTAGCCTACATTACCAGACAAAAAATACATTAAGAAGTTGAATTTAAAAGGCTTTTGATTATCTTAACTTTCAAACACCTAAGACTGCATAAAATATGTTTACTTTAAAGTTTTACTTTCTATCACTTCAGGTTTGATACTGTTATCTCAACAACACCTAACCACAAAGCATAACACAAGGAAATATCGCCAGGGCAAAAAGTGTCACAAGATATTACCTCGAACCTCATGTTCTGCAAGTTGGATTTTATCATCTGCCTGTAAACAAGTCATGAAGTTTCTAATGAGGCTGAATTTTATATTATGAAAGCTCCCACTCATGTCTTAGTCTTTTATTACTCAGAGTGCCAGGAAAGTATTCATCTTCAACCCCTTTCCACCATCAATCGTCCCACACCCCATCCCCTTCTTCAGGGTGATCTTGGAGATACAAATTAGTGATACTGTAAAATATTTGCTTTGAAATGTACAAATATTAGACATTCCGAATTCAAGGGAGTTTAAATTCACTCTCCTGGATGGCTCTCTGACTTACAAAGCTCTGTCCCCTCCCACCCAACACAATCACCCCATTCAAACACATGTAACTAGCAAATCTGGTGTTCTCCAGGCCTTTAAACCTCAGCACACCCATTTTAATTTACTCTTTTCAACTACATGTAATAACTTGCTGTTATTAAAATGGCTACAGTGTCCAATTTTACTGTTACAGTGCCATACCATACGTTCCCCACAATGTATGCTCAAGTTAGTTTTATAGGCTGTACTTTTTCCATACACCAAATCAGAAACTTTATAAAACAGTTCTGACAGATACTTCTTTGTCCTTTTTATTTGAATTTTATTCACCACTGACCAAGGACATGACCTAAGACACACAGAAAAGTACAGTTAACAATTTTTCTTTTTCATTTCTTCAAGTCCCTGGAAACAGTTACCCCTTTTGTTTCTTAAATTTTGTACTTTGAACAGTATTTAAAGGGTATACCCAGTCCCTCCAAGATTATTTTGAAGTATCAAATTGACGTATTGGAATCACTATCCTAACTCTATAAATAGGTATACCTGAAAGGCTGTTTGGGGAAGGGGGAATAGGGGGAAGTGAGGGGTAAGGTAAGGATGTAGAGTCCCCACAGCTTACTAGTGTGCATATTCACAAGCAACTATACCTACCCCTTGCTTCATTTAAGACATATGAATCACTTCCCAAACGGTATTAGGACAATGTTTTAGCAACCTCCCTTGCTCCGCCCCAAACCAATGTGACCAGAAGTCAGTCCTCTCACTTTTCCACCTGTCCTATTGGACTGAGCATCTACGATGTTCCCAATGTGACTCAGACTGGGGGTTTCACACACATGCAAAACAAGTGCAATATCTAACTTTAAACTTAAAAAAGAAACAAAAGGGAGGCAAATTTCTTCACTTTGGGTGGAAAGGGGGGGGGGAGAGTGATGGATGGAAATGGGAAATGAAGAACAATAAAAATTTTACTGTACCTATAAAATTTTATGAGACCAGCCTCCTTAATTCACACTGGGCAACTACTTTTCCCCTTTAATTTCAAAATTTCTCCTGCAATCTCATTCACCCACTACTGCCACAGGTCAGTGAATTTGTTGGTATTTTAAAGGGAGCCAGTATAAACAGTACAGTACAGTTAACTGACTGAGGTATCCTCACTTCACAACACACACACTTGTTTGCACTAGGACACTTGTAATTGCTGTTAGCTTTTCAAGCCTAAATGGTTATAAACCTGGCAGTTTATCAGGTTTAATGGATCCAAGATAAAAGCACCAGGCAATTAAATTGTTAACATGGATCACTGAATCCATGCTAAGATACTGCTTGGCTAGCTTAATGTCAAAGACCAAGTTATAAATATACACTAGTTGCCCTCTAATGAGCTACAGTAAGGTGTTTTTGCAGATCAGAGTACTTGGAAAATTCTGGCAATTTTCTCAGTAATAGGTAATAGGCTTATGTTGCAAAAGGGGCCCAGGTCCCCAGAAATATATCCATTACATACACACAGCACAGAGAATTGGTGGTAGGGTAGGCTAATTGTATGGATACTAACCACACAGAATGAATTTACAAATCTAGACTGGTTTGAACAGTAGAGAGACTTCAAGGGAAATGGTCCAGATCCAGAAGGCACCATGCACTTTACGACAACATAAAATACTAAAAATAGCCACTCTACTTTCACTTCAAAATACAGTAAGATTGCTGAGTTGAGTGGATTTTTTATTATTACTTATTATTTACTTATTTTATTTTATATTTTTTATTTCTGTGTGTGTGTGTGTGTTTTTTTTTTTTTTTTCTTTACTAGTGTACTTTAGCTGCAGACTCCTTTCTATTGTTCTGAAAATCCTCAGCTACTGAACATAAAACTGTCGAACACCTTCAATCTTCAATCTTACCACGTGCACTCTCACATAGGGGCTATTATGGATACACGTACCTTGTAAACATATACAGTAGGGCAATACAGAACAAGGCAGAGCTACGTTGGGATGACATATACTGTATGGCACAGCAGGATAAATACAGCTGAAGGGTAATACATAAATCCTTGACTCGAGCAAAGATCAACAAACATGGAGCAGCCCTTCACTCTATATCACACAGACTGCCCCTATTCTGATACTTTTCTTTCAATGTATTATGTACTCATCCTCCCAAAACTCGATTTGAAAGGATCAAAGTATCAACTTCACAAAATGGCAAAATAGTCTTGAACATTCTGAAAAACCAGATTATAGGGTTCAAAATTGTAGAGAGCTTTTCAGTGAGAGCAAGTGCATGGCAAATAAGGAAAGAGCAATTGAAAGAACTGGAAGGGCCGTAGCGCCCCCTATGCTAAATGGTCTGCTAGACAGGAATCATATGGCAATTAGGGATTTCCATAAGAGGTACAGTAAGAATGAGCAAAACAGACAACAGAACATCAAGCAAACATCATCACAAATAATATTTGTACACAGACATGGTACAGCATCTGTCATTACCAGGGCTGTAGCTACTGTAATGCCAGTCAGTATAGGTTTGCTGAGAGCAACCTGAGCTACCACTGCCTGACCACAGGTATGAAAAGCCTAATATGACAAGCAGTCATTTGGGAGAATAATGACAAAAACAGGTTTCCTCCAAAAATACAATTCCAGAAAGCAAACAAGGTTCAGAAGAAACTCCAATGAAAGGACACCTATTGCAGACATTTCCACCTTCTATACATACACTTTTTGAAATTTTGGATACTACATAATACATACCATAGCTAACACTTATCTTGTGCAGTATAGAGGGACCCTGGCCATAAGTACAGGGTAACAGCAGGTAGGTAACATCCTTCAGTATTGGGCCCATATTTACTACATCATTTCACACCTCTGTTTAAATTAAACCATTATGACTAATCAAAGGACTGGGACTTCAAAAGTTTGTTCAAAATTCTACCCCTGACAATGACATACTACACTATACCTACCTCAAAGCATCTATTCTTAACAACTTCATTAAGTGACGGTAATAGAAGCCTGCTCATACGAACAGGTCATACATACCCAGCATTCATGTGGGTTAAAATGTCACATAGCTGGCATACTGTAGACGCTTTTGTGTACACAGTAAGTACACTCCATGGCCTTCCAAATGGAACGATCGATGAACGAAACATTCAATTTTAATGAAAATGCAAACATTTGGCCCTCCATTCATAAAACACTTCGCATGCATGATCAAACAATCTGAAATGGAAGGCTGTATTCTGGTGATACACTCGATGGAAGCTATAAAACAAACACCGGCACAACCTAATAGCTGACAGATGATTCATAAAATGTATTTACAGCAGATGCTACTTTCAAAATGGTCCAAAATGACATACATTTTAGGGTCATGGCAGGGGCCTTTTGAGGGGATTTACTTTCCTACCAGGAACTCACATTTTGTCTCAGTCATTAAAGGTTCCCACCGACTGTAACAGTAATTCTGATGAACCATAAATTAGCAGTTTTATTGACTGACACGTACTTTACAGCAAAAGGGGGTTTTTCCTTTGCCACGTTTGAATATACATTTCATTAATATAAACAGCACTATAGGATCTAAAAAAAATTCTTTGTAATTAAATCTTGTGATGACAAAATTTAATAGAAGTAAATAAACACTGCAATTAAAAGCAAACATGATTAATTACAGTTTAAAGTTTGCTATGCACAACAGTCGATTTTTAAATGGAGTTTTCTTCCCATAAAATGTGATACCAAGCAGACCCTAAACTATGTAATGTGCTTTCATTGTACAGTTAAGGCAAAGCAACAGGCATCGCCATACCCTGTAAAAGCCCTCCAAATTGAGAAATGATTTGGCAATAAAGGTAGATCTAAAAGGAACTTTTGACTTTATTTGAGAGATACCTGATATAAACAATAGGGGTACATGGGTGTAGGTGGGGTGCATGATGGGATGGCTAGGAGTCAACACTTAAATCTCAAGAATTATGCCATCCCTTACTTAGTGTACAGTTTCTGCTGTACAATTAGGAGGACAAATAGCTATATACCGACAACCCGTAGGTTATTAAATTGCAAATGATGAGTCAGCAGATATTAAAACTAAGATTTTGTCTGTCTCTGCTATATGACTCACCCCAAAACAGACTTGTCATTCATCAAGACACTGCCGGCTTAAAGCTAATGCCCGAGATGTAATCATGTTACTGGAGCTATTGTACCTTACAATATAGTACAGGAGACACGTCACATGAATAGTATAGTATCTAAGGACAGAACACAACACACCAGCAATGAGGAGTCTACATTCAATTTATTGCAAAGAATCTATGATAGTGTAGAGCTAGGGTCAGCGAGTATTCATCACCTAATTTAGACGCTTCCTTTGACACCCTGAGCAGATAACACCAGCTAAGGGGTCTTGAGAAGACTGTGTCCCCTCCCTGTGGGAAAGTTTTGTTTCTTACAACTTTGACCTGATAAAGGTGCTCAAGAATTGTCCATTGTTAAATTTATTCTCTTCTTTCTTTTTTTTTTTTTTTTTTTGGCAGGGGGGTGGGAGTGGCATATGGCAACCCTGACTTATTGGTAACCTATGAGGGACCATCCCTCGCTCCCACCTCCAGCCCCCACTTTCTGGGGTACTGGGGCCTACTGGCTATGAAAGTGTATAGTACAATCAACTTCCAACTTGTATATGAAGTGTTGTAACACTGGATATCACTGGAGATGATACTTAACATATTCAACAGGGAGGGTCATGCATATCTCCCTATCTGTCTCACTCTCTCTTGTCCTCTCAACCACCCCCCCCCCCTTTTCCCTGCCTCACCCACTACCATCCCAATTTAGTTTTAGGTAATGGCAAAACTTAAGAAGCAATTTTCCAAGGGGTTCATGTACATAATTTAAAACACATATTTTTGGAAGATTTCAGGAGTTGGGGATAGAACCCCATCTCAGGAGAAAGACCTGCCACATGGTATTATACAGTATCTTAAACATCCCTGTAACATATAACCAGGGGGAGGGGATTACCTTCTAATTTTGACAAGTTTCAAAAGGTTATCCATAGTCTAATCTAAGACTCACCATTTTCCTTGTCGGTGACTGCTTGTATCAAAAGTTTAAAATACTTCCCAAAACACTTTGTAAAGCTTGAAGTCCATCTGGTTGCATTCCTCCACCTAGCAATTAGGTATTTACCTGGCTACAACCTGACAACTGTTAAGTGTTTTTTATAAGTATCCTGAAGTTTATTGAAGTTGTTGTACATATGTTCTCCCATCTACTGTACCTGAAGGCATGTTAAGTGCACAAATCAAGCCTTACATTTGACATTTATGTTTAACAAAATTTGTTTGTATAACATTCTTGATGACAACAACAAAATGACTGTTACCCCTAAAGTGAGAGAGTATTATGGATATTATGAGGTCAAAGGCTGCCCTCTATATGTACACAAATGTAATCCCACTCTTGTGAAACTCAATTTTGAATGGCATAGAGGTTAAGTCAACATTGACATTGTAAATTCCATCTGGTTTGACTTTTAGTATCCTTAACTTCCCTGCACTGTGTAAAGGACTGTGAAAGAATCTCACTGCAAGCATTTTGACATCAAGTAATTTATACAATCATGCGATTCAAGTCACATATAGCTCCCTGTGCAATTACTACATGATACAGCCTCTACTAGACAGGAATAGTAAACAAACTTGTTACTGTAGGTACAGTACTATCCTTAAAGGCAATAGGCAGTCGGCAAAAAATTGCTTCGCAAATTAAATCAGCAAACTCTTGAAAATCTCCTCATATTTGCTTTACATAATTACCTCTGAAGATGTTTTTGAAAATAACAATTACACATGATAAAGCAATGAGTTACTCTCCATGAATCTGACAATTCAGTAATAAAAGTAATGCAACATTATCAAAACAAGCCATTCATGAATAAGAATGACAGGGTATACTAATTCTGAATGGGGTGACTGCATTTTCCCTTTAATATCAACATACTGTGTACAGGGCCTGTATTAAGCATCTGTGAGAAAAGTTGGGAAGCTGGGAGGGGGGGGGGACTCCTCCCCAGGAAATTTGTGCACTTGGAAGGAAATTTTGGCAATTGGAGGGTAAGGTACCTTTTTTTGTCCATGAAAAACAAGGAAGGAATCATGGACAATTTAGCTCCCTTGCATGGAAATAAGCACTTTTTTCAAGCCCTGCCAGTAGGGCTACAAAATAATATCATTGTACAGTATAGTATGCTCACAGTAAGTCCTTTATACCCATAGACGTCAATATTGCATGCTGTCAAGCGACTTTCAGACTGGGGGTCGCAATTAAGGAGGATGATGACTTCGCAACATGAATCGAAATCACATACCTTCACGGTTCATCAGATCTGAAGTTTGCGATCATTCTGTTGCCTATTGGGTACAATCAGACTTGCAATAGTGGTCAAACTTGGCAGTTTAATTGGATATTTGAACTATAATGAAACCTAAGATGACAAGGTAAAGTGTATATTTTCAATGTGAAGAACATATCACTTCTTTTCATCAGTGACCCACATTTTATGGTACTGTAAACATGAGTGTAAATTCTAAACAGAAACCAATCAGAGAAAAGTGACACACAGTATACAGTAATTAGGCTACTAGGGTAGGCTACTCTCTTGGCCATGAGTCAGGAACTGTTGGGATTGCACCTCCTCTGAGTCATAACTCCTGGGTAATTTAATGCCTCTTAAATTAAATGCACAAACCATATTTATGTCTTCTAAAAGACATTTTTTTGTCTTTTGCATTTTTTTATAATAAAGTCTCCCAATAAAAACCTTCTACTCAAGTATTTTCCCTAATTAGTCACAAATTTTCCCTTCAGCTGATTGTTAAAATTCTCCAAAATTGGCAATTTGGCACCTCAACCACTGACATGCAGCTAGAATTCAACAGGCTGGTTTAGCCAAAGTTCCCGGGAAAAGGCCATTTTCCTGGGTGAAAAATATAGATGTCTTATGTCGCCTGATGGCTAAATACTCCTATTGAAATCTAGCCTCATGAGAAGCATGCCAGAGTTTGCCCTCTGGTGTACTTAAACTTATGGGAAGGATTGTCTATATTTTGTAATTCCTGGTGAAGTGTGCTTGCAGTGTAGGTATTACATCATTCCAGGAGTCACGAATCCCTTCACAGTCGAAACTAATACAGCCACAATACTGTACTCCGAGCAAACTGGAGTCACCCTGAAGTATGTGTGTGTGTGTGTGCACTGTCTGTTTGTGTGTGTCAGCTATTACAGAGGTCTTGAAATGCCATTAGATACTAAGTTGCAGTAGATTTAAGTATCATCCTCTAGGTAAACAATGTCCACTTCAAATAAAGCAGTAAATCCTTACCATCTTGTAAATTGTAAACATTATCCCATCTACCTAACTACCTTACACCTTAGATAGTTAACATCAAGAAGAACAGTATTATGCCAAGATCTAAAGAGCTCAGCCAAGGAGGTTCCTTTAGTTCAACTAACCTGTGCAAATCTCCTGCAATGGACAGAGCTAAGGCAGGATGAGCTAAAATCCACAAAACTCCCTGGTTCAGGAATCTAGGAGCTCCTCCGAAACTTACCTCCTATTTACTATATTATGTAAACACCACACACAATCTGTATACTTAGTCAAAGCTAAAATGCTAAAACCAAGTGTTATGTTCATTAGCTATGCAACAACACACATCTCAGTAATGCTCCAGTACTGTACAGCTCAACATAAATAGGTTTGAGGTGGCTGTTTGTGAATTTTAAGATTAGGGTGTTCTGATTTTATTTAAAATACATGAGTGTGTATGATGTCAACACCTGAATGTTGAATGTTGTTGTATGTATATGTGTGTGTACACAGTGAAACTCTCTAGCCTCCATGACATTCTTCAAACAGTTGTGTGCATACGTTACATCATGTTTTGCACGTTAACTGAGCACTAAGATTGCTAGGAATGTCACAGAAACTTGTTATGTCTGGTATTTTGAGTGGAAATTACAACTTTCAATTATAGCGTCTAGAAAAACAAAAAGTGATTTGTGTACGAAAGGAATAGACTACAATTCTGGAATTTCAGAATTTTTTTAAAATTTGGTGGGGTGGTTCGAACCAGTAAGCACAGTCCTGTATCATTCTAATCTAGCTAGATCTTTGGCCAAACTTTAGGGGACCAGGTATACATTCAGAGGTTTTTCAGAAACTTTTAGAGAAGATGCAGTGTGCATGGGAATCAATACACATGCACTTGATAAATGGCGAAATTACTGCACTACCAGGTACTAACGTTAGTGTCAAGGCTTCCATGGCAGAACAAGAAAGTCTGGGAAAATGAGGGCAGCTAGGTGATGATTAAAAAGATGGTGGATAATCAGTAATATTGTCCATTGAAGTGGGATGTCAAACCTCCATTAAGATAGCTTACTGTAAGTCATTTGTCTGAACTAAAATAAGCCACCCACACTACCAGCCTGGTATATAGACTGCAACATTCAGTTTGCCACGAAAGTGTGAAGCTCATGTTTATATCATACCTGTATATACTCACTTACTTTGATCCTCACGTACCCAACAAATTCCACTTGAAATTGATTCAAGATACTCATCACCCCAATGCTTTGGAACGAGATAATTATAAACTCCTAGTGCAAAAGAAAAACAGCCACTCTCCACTGAAGAATTTGTCCCTACAGCTGTGTTCTTGACTTGATTTGACATTCACCATGATGGTAAGATCTTGATAGCATCATACAGACTTGTAGTCTTGTACTTGTGATGTCATGAAATCTGGTACATGTCTCTGGTTGTGACTACAAGTCCTTTCCATTAATTCATACGTATGTAAAAGTACATTCTGAATTGTCTACCCTTACAATCTGTGACTACAAGTACAATTCCATACTCTAGAGTGTGAGTACTGCCAAGTGTGATTAAGTGTGAGTATTAAGAACATACTCACCATTCATCTGGTGTCATGAGTCATTAAAGCTTACATTTTCACAATGGAATTAACTTTGTAAGGCTGTCATTCTGTACACTGCAGTAAGGTAACTTCCAAGGTCTTTACTGACTTTAACAATAACTAGTGTATACTTCAAACATCTGAAAAACTCTTTCTGTAATGTTCAAGCTATCTCTATGAACACTGCCTCCTGGCTGGTAGTGGGGGAAAGGGGTGCAGAGGAAAGGGGCAGGGTTGCTTACCTGTACACTTAAATAAAATTATAAAATGTGATTTTGTGATATTGGTCAGCATTTTTCTATTTGACTCCTGATTGTGGTGAATTAACAGATATATTTCAAATCAAGTCAAATTGAATCAAGGGAAATCAACTACATGCAGATGAACTTCAAATATGCATGTTGTTGAAACGTACTGAATACAAACAACTGCTGTGGCAATGCAATATCCCGGCACAAATCCTAGTGTATGTTCATGAAATTTATATGAATTCTGCTGCCATGTAAAAACTTTAAATTCAAAGCCATACTGTACACCTTCAATAATAAACCAAATCCACAACGTTGTAAGCTGATTGCATACATGCAAACAAAAACATAAATCAAATTCAGAGGAATATTGCAGTGAGTCTGAAATTCACTTTATTGCAAAATGTACATACATAATTTATATCATTTACTGTACAATATAAAAGCAAGTTGAACATACAGTATATATACAATACAAACAAAAGTGTGGGCAGCATGATGCCTTCCGAATTGATTATAATTATATTCAATGTACTGTACCACAGTACTGTGTGTACTGATCTACTTCCACTGGCACTTGAAAACTTGGATGCCCAAATGCCTGAGGGCACCATGTCTGACAATCAACACCACAAAAAATCATTACCTTTGTTTCTGCTGAGTATGTATGCCTCTCTTTCATGTACATACTCTTACATGGGTAGACCTGCAACAATGACAGATTTTATCCAATTTCATGGGCCTAATTTGAAGTCATGCATGTCCACTGCATATTGATTAGTTTCAATATAAATATTCAGACATGAAGTCAAAGCTTACAATGTAACATTGATCTACTTGATCTTCCCCCTTTTACATGGTTGTCAATGGGACTTTTTCAGGGAAATCACACAAAAACCCCATTGACTTTGGTTGTGTGAAATACACATGTAATCAGACTTGCTTTAGTCAAATTTTTTGTGGAATATTTATATGTGTTTGTTGTGATCATACATATGCATAGTTAACAGCGCACAGGTTTTACACAGACTGATGAACTGGACATTTGCGAAACTTCGCAAAAACTGGTACGACAAGTACAGCCCATATAGGTGCAAGAGTAACACGTACATGTCTGCCAGGTGGCAACAAAAATCAATAAACTCTGCAACATGCCCAATGGAACACTTGATAATCCACAGTCACACTTAACAATATCTATTTTTGCTCCCACCATAATTTACTGTGGAACAAACAATGAAAAACATCATAAAAGCGCAATCAACAATCCTACAGTACAGCTAGGAATGCCCTGTCCATTGCTACTATATGTCACCATTTGTGCAATGGTTACTGTACAAATCCTGCTATCTATTCTGGTGACGAAAATTCTTTTGTGTACACAACTACAACTGTTTGGAGTTGTATAGGTTGTTACAATACAGCATTCATGCCATATCTCTCATATTAAACATTATATGGACTCAAGAAAACTTGTAAGATACTCAAATAGTCACGTGGGAAATTTGCAACTGAGTTCTTTCAAGGAGCTCTTTCAGGAAGCTTTCTTTCAAGGGCTCTTATGAGCCCCATACAACGATGTTAAAAGTTTTTAAAGGCTTGGAGATTCTTACAAGTCTTGATATAGTGTTCTAAATTTCATTTCTGTGATTACAAGCATCCTCATGTGAGCTACATGCAAGTATAAGGGGCTACTAGTTCTTACGAATTATTGATACTTGATAGAAACTGATCCTAGTTGTATTATCATCCCCTCCCAATGCAAAAGCTCTGTTGATAAACGTGAAGGCCTTGCTTTATAAATAGCCAAAACATATGATGTAGCACTATGCAAGGACACCAGGGCTTGCATCCACCTTGGAAGTACCTCCCTGCATCCACATGGAAAAGATTTCCTGGACAAGCACAATTGGTCCTTAGCAATCAACGAAAGAATTGTAAACCAGAGGAATTTCCCATCTTTTATTCTTCGAGGTGACCTAAGAATCTTAATTCCAAATCTTATTAAGGACAACAATAACATGATCCTTCTCAGATTTAGGACTTAAGATCTGAAAATCTGCCAAACCTGTGAGGAATTTTAACAGCAGGTTTGTGAAAAGATCCTTAAAATTTGAAGAGTTGAGCATCCAAGGAATTGGATGGGGCACTTCAGAATTTATCATAATTGACTGCTGCGGCAGTATTGTATGTTACAGTACCTCCAACTGCAGAAAATTTACTATACTGTAATACATCATGTATTAGAACTTAGTACAGTATCTTCAGTAGTTTAGTACTGAAGTCAAGATTTTATTTTTGTTCAGAGGGGTCCTTGCCAGGGGCAGGTCCAGAATTTTACAAAAAAGGGGGGGGGGGGATAATCCATGAGGGCAAAGTCTGAACCTACAAGCATCAAATCATGTAAGAAACCATGATAAGGGGTTGGGGGTCTGGGGAAAAATGTGAAATTAACACTGTTACAGTAGTAGGATTTCCTAGCATCTGGCAATCAAAACATGTACACAAAAACAATGTAGTGTACGTAGCTCTGGGGTCATCTAAAAAAATAGAAAGTGGTGCTGAAAAGGGGGGGAGGGGGCTGAAGCCAGAAATACTCTCTCCTGCTCCATGCCTGCTTTTTAGCCTACTGTATGTTTTAGGGAAAAAAATCTCCCCTTAAAAAGTTTAAAGGGAGTATGCAGTCACCCCAGTAAAGAATTGTATAGTAGACTATCCTATTTCCTCAATGGCTCTTGAGGATCGTGTGACAGTATTTTTCTCACTCAATTGTAAAATTTACAAGGAGCAACTGCTTGGTTTACCTTTAACATGCAATATTTATGTCCTAAAATATTATGAAAGCTACTTGGAAGAGAAATAAGAAAATTTGTGAAATTTAGCCATTGTTTCAAAATAAGTTTGGGGCGACTGCTTTTGACCTTTAAGGGAGCTATTTACAATAGAGGTCCATTGGGGTTATTTTTATTGGTTTTGTTGGAAAGTTTTTAAGAGGGGGGGGGGGGATGGGCAATTCTCCACATTGTCTTTCTAGGGCTTCTGCCGGCATCATCCGGTATAATTTGTGAGCTGTTTCATACATTGCATCATCTTAACTAGTACCATACAATAGACATTTGGTCAGGATGTCCAACTTTCCTTCTTGTTGAACTTCTTTTACAAAAGAAGAAAAATTACAAAAGAAAAAAAAAAAACCTTTTCATACAGCAGTGATATCACAGAATGATAGTATCAGATTAATGGTACCATTACTGTAGATGTAAGGGTACCATGCAGTATTAATTTAATTATCAGGGTATGTGTAAACAAAGGAACAGTAACTGGTTAGAAAATTCTATGTACACAAAATATACCCACTACATTATGCAATTTCCCAAGAAAATAGTATACCAACTTAAAGTATTCAGTACAAGGGCAATAATGTCCACTGCTTGGTGTCTTGAGGTTGCATTTTCCCCAAATAACACATTTCTACAAACTCTCGTCGAGTTGTATATTAATATCATTGCTTAGCATGGCACAGCATTCAAGTATCAGACTTTATAATATGCGTGCAGACTGCCCCTCACTATCCCTTGGCCATCACATACTACAGGCTTTACACATACTTAAAGTCAATCCTACAATAGGCCTAAATTGTTTGCATGTAGAGAAACTGTATGCAATGCATGTTGGCCTATACAGCACTGTGTGTAAACACAATAATCTGCAGCCAAGTCCAGCATACTGTTCTGCTGGCCTTCTGTATACAAACTTTTATTCCACACTATGCAAACATGAGCCTAGCTAAAGCTTGCCTCATTAGTATCAATCCCTCCCATGTAAATTTCCTTATTTACCAGGATGATTAAATGCTGTACATGAATGTGCAAAATTTACTTCTCTCTTCATGCTGGCCATCAGCAATCTTTCCTTCAATTCTGAGGCAACTCATGCAAATATTGGCCACCAATGGGATGTATCCAGGTACCGCTGACCTTTACGTTATCAACTATCAACAATTATTCTGCACTATTCATTTTTGTTATCAAACATTATTTAGTAGTAGTTGTCCCCGCAAACTGCCTAGATGCAAACATGTATTAGTATAGGCCTTGATGCATCATGCAAAGAAATTAACACGCACCTTAAAGGGAAAATGCAGTCACCCAAATCAGTATTAATATATCCCATCATCTTAATTCATGAATGGTTGTTTTGTGATCACGTGACAATATTTTTGTTACTGAATTTTTTAAGTCATGGAGAATAACTCCTTGTTCTCTCTGTCTCTCTTTGTTTTTTTAATAGTTATGTTCAAAAACAGGCATGTAAGGAAAATACTGGCAGAGAAGAATTGCAGAAGTTTGCTGCTGAGTTTTCAAAGAAATTTTGGGTGACTGCCTATTGCCTTTAAAACATGTAATATGTTCAATAAGACTGCCCGCTTGGCGGTACATATTACTCATCTATATTGGCTGCACTCTTAATACTGTAACTGCGTCGGCAAACTTTCCCCACAATTCTTTGTGAAACTGCATAAAAACTGAACGCTATTAACTATTCATATATGCGATCACAACGAACGCAAATTATAAATATTCAATGAAAATCAACTTAAGCAAGTCTGATTACCATGCTGCTTCAGACAACCAACATCAATGGGGTTTTAGTGTGTGATTTCTCCTGCTTCAAGCTCACACAATGAAGTCCCATTGACTTACTGTGTAAAAATGAACGTTACAGCTGAAGCTTCGCTGTGTATATGAATATTCGTATGTTGAAACCAATCAACAGACTAGAGGTAAAATCAAATTGGGCTCATGAATATACTGAAAGTGGATGATCTCTTTCATTGTTCGCAGGTGTTTGAGTATGTACCTCAAAAGAGGAGTTCCCAGGAGGCCACCCTCCTTTGGAGGGCACCTTCCTCCACTGTGCTACTGGTTAGCCAGGGTCTTAATGCGGGTAAGTGGGGATTACATGTAAATAGGAGGTAATGAAGGGCTATGTATATAGATACATATATTCGACACCTGCTATGAAGGTCAACAATAAAATGGCTTTTATGTTGAATACTCTGGAACAGAAGAGCTGTAATTTAATACCCAGGATATACAGTTTTTGTACCTACTATAGACATACAGTCCAAACATAGGCCAAGATGCATATTACAATACTGGTATACAAATGGGGTAACAGAGAGTATGAAGGGGGTAACAGGAACTGCTGCAAGGGAGTGAGTTAAATTATACGTACACTTATGACAATTTCGTTAACATTGCACCACATTAAAGGCAATAGGCAGTTGCCCCAAAATTTGCTTTGAAAAATCAGCAAACTCTTGCAAATCTCCTCTTATTGCATTACAAGCACCTCTGAAGACGTTTTGAACATAACTATTACAAACAATAGGAAAGCGAGGAGAAATTCTCCTTGAATTTCACAATTCATTAACATAAACATTGTCACATGATCAAAATAAGCCATTCATGAACTAGAATGACGGGACATACTAACTCTGATTGGGGTGACTGCATTTTCCCTTTAAATCATGTGATCTGTACAGTATTGAAGTCATTCAACAATTTTTATCTCACTACTGCTGTTGCTTAAAATCTTGATCTGTAGAACACAAGTGTCACACTTTTTATACTTGGTCTTCGTTTCCAACTAAGAATTGTTTTTGAAATATGATACACAGAGCAATAACAGGATGCAAAACCATGATACATGTTGTAAAATGATCATTACAGTAAGTTACTTTCATGGATCGTTTCCATATCTGTCAAGCATCAAGAAATGGATTCCCTGTTCTGTGTTTAATTTGATTGCTTTGCAAAAAGATTATAAACCACATCCTGCCAGCTGTAGTGAATTGTTGAACTTAATAGATCCACCCATCCATGAAGTGAAGTATATTTGCCAGGAATTACTGTCTTAGGACAGTAACTTAAGTAAATGTACAAAAATGAGGGAGATCAGCACCCTCTTCCCAAACTGCTATATTAGCTACAGGGCTGCAATATTTACTGTCAGCCCTATAGTGCACAGAAATATACAGACATTAACCCCCCCCCCCCCCTCCCTCCTCCTACAATTCCCAGCTGCTACTGGATCTATATACAGTACAGCTGTTTCCCAGGGTCCCAGGGTTAGTCTTCAAATGAATTTCCTGAAGCCACAGTATGCACATATTTCAAGCTTAACTTTTTCATTTGTCCATAAGTTGCTGTATTTTAAGTACTATAAAATGACTAGGTATGCTTGGGAAATGACCAAACATGTGACAAAACTTAAAGCTAAAACTCGCAGAATTATTAAGGCTAGTTTGATTCTGTGTATGAGCTTAGTTAACATCCCACTCAAAAAACATTATGCCTTGCCTATTGAAAATGTTAATTTTGGTAATCAATTGTAAAATGCTTTTTGAGTACACTCCAGCATGAAACGAATGCTAAAAATGTGGCAAATAGAAAGAAAAAACACTGACCAAAGTACTGTATGGATTACAGAATACTGTAAGCCGCTGTCAGGAATTTTGTTAAGGGAGCAAAACAATTTCAAGTCACGATGTCTGACATATGACCAGTGGTTGTGAAGGCCAGTGGAAAATACATGACATTTGTAAGATATGGAAGAAATACTGTCTTTCGAAACACCATAAAACTGTATTAAATGTATGATATTGTTTGATGGAGACAATACTTTGTAAACCCTCCCCCCTTATTTTTGACGGAGACAACCCCCCCCCCCCCCCATGCTCAATGGCGAGCCTCCTATAGACTGCAGCCAGTATTCAATGTACTATGAGGGTTCACTCTTACTAGCTATTAAGGCCTGTACAGTTTACTGTAATATACAGCAACAAGTAAAGTGAGCGATATTTCACTGATTGTATCGGCTTTAATTTCTGATTTTGTAAACTTCCAGTCACATGATAGCTTGTTTTGGGGTCAGCTGACATTTGACCTCTATCAATATGATTTTATTTCAATAACAATACCAAAGTGCATTTTTTTGGACAAGAGTCACAACTCTGATTCAAAATGGTATTTTTGTGAATCTCTGGAGCGTACAAACTTGTGATGAACACCTATTGTATCGAATGTCAAGAGGTGCTGTTTGTTTGAAGTAAACAAAGTTATCAGTTTATTGGTCAATTTGGTACAATTCTCAATTTGTTACAGTACAACAGGTCAAGTTTTCAGCAGGTAATATTACTTTTAAACAATATCAGGCTTACTATGGTACTGTACAGTTCTACTCCACATACCAAGGAGGCATAAAAGGGTGGGGTATACTGTAGCCCCACACCCACCCCTCATCCCCTTTTATACTTTGCAAATTTTTCACAGCAAATTTGTCACAAAAGCCTCACTGGTAAAACATTGGTTCTTTGAACATGACATGTTCCTGACCTCACCTCCCCTCTCCCCCTGCCCCCTTCTATCATAGTATGTGTATAAGGCCATGCAGACAGAACTGTAACTTACTGTATCAGAGTTTTGTAGTTTTAACTTTCTGCACTACAGCATTAATGCGGCATACATACCGCCATCCAGGAGCCTTTTTCATAGACTAGTTAAAAATCTTTATAGTAATCGTGTATAGAGGGTATTAGCACATCTACGCTACATACAAGGTGGATGAGAGAAAGAAAAATAACTTCATTAATTGTTAAACCTACAGTAGGTAAACACAACATAATTTGATCACGGTTTCCGTTTCTCTGAAAAAGTTGTCATAATTTTTCATGATAGTCTATTCTTTTTACAACCATTCAAAATTTCACGTCATAATTTTTAAAATTTCTGGAGTCATTGATTAAATATATACAATGCCTAACACAATAAGCTGTGTGTTTAGTGCTTTGAATTTTCTGTTGTAAAGGTGGGCAAGCCAAAATTTATATTTACTACTGAATTGTATTTTTGGTCGTAAGTAAAATTTCCATCAGCATAAAAAACGCCCCTTTCGGCATAAAATGGAAACCCTGAATTCAATTGAGCTGACACATGATTGTAAACATGAACACTTAAACCCAGTAGGCTGTTGCATATAGAAATGGTAACTGCATACATTCAAAGTTTATAAATTTCATACTTTTCATTAATACCATCCTTATACTTTCAAGTAAGTCCAAAATAGAAAGGTTCCATTCTCACAGACACAATACTGGTAAACTGTCTATCTGTAGGCCTTGGGAAGTCAAAATTATCCACAATGTTCAACTGTCCCTGTGATTTATTCAATAAACGATTCTGTTTAGCCTAAGGGGGTAAGGAATGTGTCCATTTTTTTTGTGCAGGAATCCTTTAAAGTTATGAATGATATTATCTGGCAGAAATGCAAAATATCAGCAGCAGCTTTTAACTTTATAGAGTACAATTTGTAAGTAACAGGCTACTGTACAACAACAGGATAATGTTGGCTTACCACACACCCACAATGACACACTAAACCAGTTCAAGGGTTAACAAATCTTTGGTTGTAAACCATCCTTTAACAAACTGACTCTAGTAGATCTTTAGGGTAACCAGCAGTAATGTCACTGACACCAGCCATAGGTTCAAAGGAAGTTTTACAGACACTAAGTTTTTAAGGAAAGTTTAGGGTGTACCACATCCAGTAAATAGAGGAGGATATTTTGTACAATGTGCCCAATGGAACCTACTGCCTTTGTGCTTGGTGCTCAGCATAAGCACTGGAGTAGGGAAAATAAGCCAGTGAGCCACAACTGGAAAAAAAGGCCGTGGTCGTCTCGACTTGAACCAACTGGTTGGAACTGGGACGTTAAACCTCATCTAACTAACTACAATGTGCCCTCTTTTCCTGTACAATTCTTCTCATGCCCAGTTCTCCTAATTATGCAACCACAAATAAATTCTTTAAAGGGGCACACTGAGATGATATCGATTATTTTGTGACAAATTTGAAGGGAATCATTGCATGACAATCTTTCTGATTAGCCTCATTACTCATGTTTTATTTCCTATAGTTACCCAGAATGTGAGAAATTGTAGTATTTGTGGATAGGGGTTGCATATAATTAATATGTAATTACAAAGTGTCTGGTCACGAATTTGTAACAAATGATTGTAATCACTAAATAACCTGTCATTGTCATTTCAATTGTGTGTCAGATGTGCAGAATCTCTTAGTTTGACCATTGACCATAAAGATGTGATTAAATTTCAACAGGTGTGAAAAAATCATGAATTTTGTGAACCAACAGAATAAGCCCCCTTAAACACCGGTTCAAAATTCTGTAAATTTATGTCAATCATTATGAATAATGACCCATAGTAGCTATGTCCATACCTGTAATTGCCCCTAGTAATTGCTCAGTAGATACTTCTCAAACGTGGAGTGTTTCATCTCAAAAACTGTGTAGGCCTATAGGAAAAGCCACAATACAGTAAGCCTACATGTACTTAGTTTCACAGACTACTGTACTACATAGCTCACACAGTTTACTGTACATTCAAGTCAAACACAACATGTGGGAGGAATCGGCCTCGTACTGTTCAATGACAGTACAGCACAATAAAGACTAGATACCAAAACAAATGGCACTTGCGGTACTTTGGTGTCATTTTCACACACCTCAGGTTCACATTGTGAAAACGAATATAATCTTTCAATGCGGCTATAAAACACCTGCATTCATTGTCTATTTTTAGTCCCAAATATTACAAAAGGTTTCCAGTTTATAGCTTAAGGTATGACACTTCATAAGCAAGAGCCTTTGTATGTTGAACTATCAAAGTATGAGAAGTTCAATAAACACGTTTTTAAAGGATTTACGAGGACTGTATCAGTTTATAAGTATGATAATGATACCTAATAACAACCAAATTATAATAATTAAATTAAACATGATATAATGAATTGTACTTATATAAAGCACAAGACCAAGTGTAACTGCTCTCTAGATACTTAACAAAACAAAAACAGCTTAATTAAAATCAGAAGAATATTAGTAATAAAATGAATCATTGGGTAACTCTTAAAAGAAGATAGTTCAGTGTAGGACTGAATAAGGCATGAATTATGACCATTCTGTAAAGGGACATGGCCTGGATACATTTTATTCTAGCTATAGCAGCAATGGGATTTATTAGAGGGAGAGTGGCGGGGGAAGGGGTGGGTGGGGGAGGGAGAAGAAGTTGACCTTCCACTCAGACAATGATTCCTGCCAGTGTAGTATTATGTTCAAAACATACCACCAGACTACCATCTGATTTCAGATTTCCAACTTCTGAGAATTTTCCTGGAAAGTAAACTTTACAACAGGCAAGTTACTGTAGAGTACAGTATGCCTGAATTCCAAGATGTACTGTACCCCTCACTTCAGCAAACTCCCCAAAACTCCTATTGTCTTTAAATGTTTTTTTCTTCTACATTCTTAAACATAATATATGCACATTCCTTTTGCAAACTTGCTTTTGTGCATCAAATAGCACTTACATGTGCATTTAACCATTCTGTAACTATGACAACAGCATATCCATGGCAACCAACCATCAAACAAAGGGCAGTACATCCGCTACTTTCATTTTCGCCAAAAGAAAAGTTTTTGTAATGAGATATTGAGGAAGTTGTTCCCCTGAAACCCAGAAAGTTTTTGGCTGTTTGGAGACTTTCCATGTCCTTCTTAATAACTTCCCGATGTATGGTGACTCTACCATTAAGAGCGGAAAAACTAGGCTGGAAAAAACAACAATACCTCCAGGGCTGTAGGATGATGTATCTACACAACCGAGCCACAAAAAACATAAATATGCTAAATAATTTTTACAAACAGGATGAAATCAAACATGTTTATTGTGGTATTGTTGCTCACCTAGACAATACAGCATTCTGACAACGTGAGTGTACTGATGAGTGCAAACTGTACATGTTCACAGGGCTTGAGGTACAAACCGGACAGGGCAAGGCCATATGGCCTTTTGTTGGCACAAATTTGTCAGGGTACCAAAATGAAGCAAGAGGGGAGTCAAGGTCAAAACTTGGATGAAAAACAAAAGTATGTAAAAATAATACAAGAAGGCATCAAGGTCATGAGGCCTGTGGCCTTTGGTATTGGTAATTTCTGAGGGTTATCAAGGCAAAGTGATGGGGCCTGAAGGCTATGGCCTTCTCTCCCCCCCCCCAAAAAAAAAACCTTATACCTCAAATTTTTCCCACAGCCATAATCACATTTGCAGACTTCCATGTGAATCCATGAAAACATCCCTCCGAGGATATTCACTGTCCTGTAAATAGACCTTATGCATTGACATTACTCGATGTCAGTTTGGACGAAAACAATGAAGCACACTTGCACTTGTGGCACAGATTTCGCACGAGTATGTATGATTGGTTGACAGATCAGCTGTCTGCATTTGTTGGTGCACTTGCAATGGTACAAGCTTGCCTCCAAAGGAGGAAGCACTTTCTGCTCTCTGACATCAGATGCATAAGGTTTACTGTGTACATGTACTGAGCAGCAGTATAGCTACTGTACGACAATGTTGGTGCAAGATCTAAGAATCTGGGAAAGGAAGAATTCCCTTCTCCCAAATATTAAGGGGGTTTGGTCCATATTGAGTGAATCTCAATGAGTTGCAGTAATAGAAACCACACAATGGAAGCAAAGCTAGCAAGAAATAAAATAATTTCCCACCCAAAATTTTTCAACTTGCAGGATTCGTGTCGAAAATGCAGCAATTGTACGAATTTCAACCTCCCATTGCCTACAGAATAAATTTACGTGAAAACCACCATTGTACAGACTACCCATTTCACTATATCACACATGTCAATAACATTTACTGCAATATGTATGTCAGTTATTTTCCTTGGTTTTTACACTACAGTGTGGAAATATGTTACTAACATGGTAAGTACATGTAAGGGGTTGCAGGTAGTGGGGTATCATACAGAACATATATATAAGTTGTACTACGAAACTGTCTCAGGTCATAGCAACAGGCAGCCCTATAAATAAAGTACTTCATGACTATTTAAATCATAAACGACTTCATAAAAATGTACGAATTAATGCCTTTCATATAAATTCATAGGCCTTTACTGTAACTAGTGTCCAGTCTGCACCACATAAAATCTTTAAGTTAGGTCTATAACTTAACGGTAAAAATACAAACTAAAATACTGTGGAAGTACAGAATATACCCTGTACAGTAATGTATACTGAAGCCAATTGTGCAGTTCAACCATTCTGATAATTAATACCAACAAATCTACTCTGCATTGTTACTATGGTTTCATACTAACAGAAGCACAAAAGGAACTTAAAGCGAATTTTTTTTTTCATCCTTCCTGTTTCTTAATTTAACAACCATCCATGTAGCATACATGTGCCAGATATTTTAAAAATTTATGACACTTCAAAAAAGTCATCCTTGCCATGTGAATATTCTTTCCAATTGATGCTGACACGTTTACTGGTTTACAAGGTTGAAATCTCTCCGTTTCACACTCCAGTGGACGCACCTGTCCGGTGCTGCATTAGAAACAATTCATTTTGATTACATAAATCAAGACCTACCAATGAGATATACCGTACTCTAAAGTTGGATCAGGATTGAGTACGCAGTGGCTTCATGATGCTGGTAGGATGCTCAGGTATACACGGTATGAATACTGCCATCAAAGTGTATTGAACAGTAGCCTACAGGTACATGTACTGAATAGTATACCATCAATGCATGGTCACCAAGGGTTGGATCCATCTCCAAAGGTGGGGTGACTTTTGATCATTTGCAAATCGCCTTCCTGGGGAGGAGTCTAAGGTCCCTCCCCTTTGTCTATATGGCAAACTGTTCCATATTTGGAGGAAATTTACAGTAAGTACTGTAGCTTTTAAAATGTATTGTCAATTTGTAATCTATGTTATATTATTGAAAAAAGGGAGGACTAGAGATGTCCCCCCTTCCAAAAAAGTGAGGGGGACACGTCCCCTCGTCCCCCCCACCCCACCCCCATGATCCACACCCATGATGGTCACCACAGCTGACTAATAATTTATGAGCATGAAAATGGAATTTTATTTAAACCAATTAATTTTTAAAACACATAAAATTATGTTAAATGCTGTGATATCTAATCCTTGTCATCAACTGCAAATGGCATCAAACATAAAATTACAGTATGACTGATATGCAGCTACTGTAGCTCAGGTTAACAATGTAATGTAGAAAACATACATATGTATGTATGTATGTTCAAAGCATATAGTACATGATTTTTTCTATCAATTTATTAATGTATTCCAACTTTTAACAACAATATGTATCACTACCAGTTTCCATAGTTTGTACCTTGTGCAATTTAAGTTTATCAACATTTCAAACTTTCCCCAACATTCACCTGATCAGTAAAATGGAAAAAAGATTCCAGACAATTTTGCCATCCTCTGGAGAACTTGAGATAAGACACCTATGTGACCTTATCCATGCACACTACCCCACTGGGATATGGGAAAAGTGAGGTAAATTACAGATCTAAGCTACCATGGCTGTCAAAGTTTAATTAAATATTTGTGGTTACCTAAATTGGAAGCATTGCTTTAGAGTGAGTGTTGAGAGGCTAACACATGTGGAACTGGCAGAATTATTATCTTTCAATACTTTAAAGGCCATAGTCAGTCACCCAAACCTAAATTATTTTGAAATATCACTGAGGTGTATAAAAATCTGGTCCTTTCATCCCCTGTCTAAAATGACATGTCAAAAAAAAAACAAGTGAGTGAGTTGCTGGATCAACTACAGTACTTCTTTCAAAATTCACTGGCAAACAATTTCTTTGAGGCAGTTCCACAAATTAATCCATTCTGTATGTCTAGAGCTATAATGTAGTTACACTGTATGGACCACTTATCAAATTCTAATAGTGGTGATTGCCTTTTAGTAAACTGGGCAGCTTGAGATTACCATCCATGATAACGTACCTGTACTGAAATATGAAACACTAAATTATGAGATAGTGCTACAGGGCTGGTGAAAATGTTGATACTTCTATATACAGAAGAAAGTTTTATTTTCCACAACTTTTCATGTTTCTCCATCAAAGTAGTAAAGCATGCAAATTTCTCTCAACCCCCACCCCCCCCCCCCAAATTTCAAAGTTCCGTCCCAGAATTCCATTTTATCCACTCACTCAGGTCACAATAACTGAGAAACTTTAAAAATTGTAATGTAAGCCTATACTTACTGTAATTGACCTTAAATCTTAAAGTTTTCACAAAAGGATCATTGAAAGGCCCACTCCAGCTAAAGCAGATGAAATGGACCATACATATGACAGCCCTGTATAGGCCAACTAGTGAATGGAAACACTGAAAAACAATAACTCTAAGGTTTCTTTTATCTTCAGCTGTGTAAATTGTGCTTGTATGGTTTGAGCCTATACACAGCAATGTACCATACTATACAGCCAAGACGCAAAATAAAGTATACATCTTTTAGAAGTTGCAATCCTCCTCACAACCAATCCCCTTTAAACTATATTTTGTAGGTCCATATAACTGTAGAGCTTCCTTAAAGGGAAATGTTGCATTTAAAATGCACCAGCATGGCATGCAACGAAAATGCCTTAAATCATTATTAAACAGTTCAGTCTCACCAATAAACTCTAGCAATACCTTTATCTCCTCAAAATATTATCCATTACAAGAATAACGGATGTTGCATCATTTGAATTTGTGGAAGTTTGGGTGAACAAATTACTTTTGCGCAACAAATAACCAAATTTCTTCCTGTGAGAGCCTTATTTCTTGAAAGAAAGCTACCGTACTGTCTTATTTTGAATTGTCTATCACTCTGTATCTATAAATATTCATTTAAAACACATGAAAGTTTTATGTAAAACAAACGCAATATTTCCCTTCAATTGAGTGAGATTATCAAACACAGCCTGCCAATATACCCTAACTCAAATGACTGCAAGCCACGGGGCTATTTCATGAAAGGTTTCAGACAAATACGAACTGTCCCAAGTGATTGTAAAATCATGAATAAATAACCTCCCCCAGCTTCCAGTCCCATCCATTTATGATCCCAACCATCTATAATATGGACAGTTTATAGATTTCATATCACAAACAGAGCAGCTTTAATAATCTTTCTAGATCTACAACTTTATTGCCAAATGACTTTTCATTTGCACTACACTGAAACAGCATACAGATCTACAGAGTGCTACTAGCGTAAGTTTCAAGTACAGTAGAGTACTGTGGCAGTATGGCCCTCATCGTATCAGGAGGTTTAATTGTATGGAGACTTTCAAAACCTAAGGATTTAAATTTGGCCATTTCTTAAGTTGTTTTAAATCAAAACTGAACATTTTATGATACCGTGATCATAAGTAAATGTTACTCATAATTCCATATTCACGAGGTCTACAAAACGAAATTGTACCACAGGTACAGTATTGAAATATAATGCTGTTTCACAGAGGCAGCCAACACTGCCCTTCTTCCCCCCCCCCCTGATTCTGCCCCTCTTTTCTCCCACAAAATACTGTACAAGGTTACAACATGTGGTCAATGTATTCGAAAAATGAACCTTACTATGCAGGTTTCAAAACGTGAATGTACAGAACTTCTTTAGTTATTCTCCATCCTGTCCCATTTAAATCAAAGCTAAAAAGAGATGTGCACTGATTAGTCTGCATGCGTTCACGTGGGTACAGTCGAGTGGCAGAGCGGTCTATTCCAGCTGATGTGCACCAATGTTTCACATGTGCGTGGGTTCGAATCCCGCTCAATGTACGTGGGTTTTTCTCCAGGTACTCCCGCTTTCCTCCCACATGGCATTTGGCTTGCCACTAAAATCGGTTGCCCAGCCGATGAAATCGGTTGTGCACCGTACTGAAGCACCCTCAGGAGGAAACAGTCAACTAGGTCAAACTAGTCAAACAGTCAATTGGGTGTCAACTTTCCTTGCTTTTGCATACATGTGCAAGTACAGTATGTTGAGCTGCATCCCTATCTGCCGGCCACATTTTAAAAGCACAATAATTTGCTAATTTGGGGGCTATATGATTACGATTTTGAAGTAAAACCACAAACCTCGATTATCTCTACATGAATCCTTTATATGAATGCCAAAATATTACTTATAACAAGCCTGTCTTATGACCTGCAGTTTCATTACTGTGGGTGTGCCTGTGTGGCATCCATCACAATACTATCAAAAGTTCAAAACATGGTAAAAGCATCAAAAATGGACCTAAAAGTTTGATCAAAAGACAAATCAAACATGGAAGGAGACAAAATGTGTTTGCTGAGAATTTCATGATCACTTGACAGACCTACTTATCAAGTTAAATATTAAATATGGATGGAGTTTTGTAGTTTAATCAAGGCAAATATCACGCGTAAAATGGCCAATTTAGTGTAGAGGTACCTGTACTGTAAAGTTCTGTTAGTATCACTGTACTGTACAATACCCTACTTTATAAACAGCTGCCATTACAGTACCATGCATCAGTGTCATGCAGTGGATCTAAAGAGGTGTGAACGGCCCAGTTACTTACAAAACACACCCGTTGCTATGGCAACACATCTGTGGCAACAAAATACATGAATAATTTAAAATTTCCACTCATAACTTACAATTTCACAAGAACAGGAATATGTTAAATCAAAACATAAATTTTCCATAACCAGCCTGACAAGTATCACTGCAGCTTGCCAACACAAAAGTTTCAGTATTCAGAAGTAGATCAGAGGGATCCAACCTTGCCAATCCACACTAACAGGCAAGGCTTAAGCCAGAGAGCAGTCCAGGAGTCATTTGGACTCCCAAAATTTTGGACTGCCCCATATGTATAATACATTTTAATACACAAACTTCACTAGAATTTACTGTTTGGACTCCCTGATCTCACCATGCTGGCTAAAGCCCTGCTAACAGGGAAACATTTTCATAAAAATTCCTTTGAGAAGTGGCATTGAGACAATGATATTGACTACCATTCATCATTGTGCCATGCCAATAAATATGGAAAAATGCAGAATTTAAAGTAAATGTTTGTTTTCTATGGCAGAGACAGGAAATAGAATTGTTCATCTCTTTTTCGTCACTTTCATTCGGACAACCAAAAACTATTTCGGACAACCTAAATTTAGCTTCAGGTTGTCCGATGGGCAACCTGAAAATTTCCTTAAAAATCAGGCCTGTTACCCAACTGTACTGCATAGATTTGCATTTTGAAAGCTGTGAGCCCACAACACAGCATATACTGTGTTCCCTGAATTTTATGGTAAGTGAACTAAGTAGGTGAGTCTACTGTATGCATGGCCACTTGTAATGAAAGTTTACTTGAGCAGTGCAAGCAACCTGAAGGTATGACTCATCTAAACCATGGAAATACTGTACTACAAATGGACGCATGACAGACCCATGATGTAAGCGGTCTGAAGGTCAAGAGGTTGGTCAGTTAAATTCAAATGTTGTCCCCTCAGAGATGTACAGTAGCTCCTTTGCGGAGCAGAACTCTTTCGGGAGTAACATCGAGTTTCGTCCCACGGCTCTTCACCCGAGATTCAAGGGGACCTTGGAAAATGTTGGCCTAATACTGTACAAGTGGACTTCCATGTCTACAGTATACCTGCCAGTACTTCACAAGAGTGGACGAAGTTTTTGCATTCAGAATTGCCATGAAAAACCAACATCCACAGGAATTCGAGGCAAAACCACTTCAATTTCTGTTGGAAATCCAATGCAAACTTCATTTAGATAGGTCTAAGGTGATTGGCTGAAGTAAGGCTATTAAATATGTATTTAAAAGAGAAAAGAGAAACACTGCTGCCATCCCACAATAGTACCTAGAGTCACAGTGGTCAATGTAACTCGACACAATCCTGGTATTCCCTGGCACCGTGTGTGCATACACACAGTACAACGTGGTATCGTGTGTGCATACACACAGTACAACGTGGTATCGTGTGTGCATACACACAGTACAACCACTCAACTAATTACTAACAACCTAGCACACGGCCACGAAAAAAGACAGTTCAATGTATTTCAAACAAAGATTATTTATCAGTTTTTAAACAAAAACTGTGATATCAGTTGTCATTGTTTGTAAAAGGCTGTCTATGATCAAGACTTTCATCTAAATTAGAAGCTTTAACGGACGAAATGTATTTATGTATGGTTTAAACGAATTAGTGGGCAATGTAGTACTGCAAAGATCCGAGTCACTGAGCACCGCCTACCTTAGGAAAGGACCAATTGCCATTCATGCTCTTGAATATTAAAGATGGATTTGCTTCACCCCAAGTATGACTTTTAGTTGGGGGTAAGCAAAAGTATAAGTTGATGACTACTCCTTGATTGACATCAGAGTTACAAAATTCAAATGATGCAGAGCAGCTCATATTACACAGCACGCACAGAAAATGTTTTGATTACACACAGGCTCTTTTATGCTCACCAGGATGTGGCCTTGAGCAGTGAACTATGTTTGTGTCTGTACAAGGAGAAGCAGTAAAGACAATTATGGGTGGGGCTTACCACCAAGTAAAAGTCATACATGGGGTGATGCAAATCCCTCTTTAAGCTCATCAACTTTTTGGGCTCAGTGAAAGGAATTCTTGCCTATCGCCGGCAGGCTCTGAGGGGTGGCAGCCTACTGTAAGGGGGCGGCAGCCACAGAGGCGCTATGCAGGCAGCCTTCTTTTCATAAGATCCTACAATACTAAATGTCTCCTATGTGGGCCGTAAAGTACACCCATAAATTTATGATTCCAAACCAGCCAGGAACTTAGTACAGTAAATCTTGCTTTCACAAAGTTTGGCAAGTATGGCTTGTTATGCTAGCTCAAGCAAGATACAAATCTCACTAGTGATTATGGCCTTCACAAGACACTACTTCCTGTGCAGGTCATTTAAGGTGATTATAGTTTACAACACCTAATAAACTGAGAAAAGAATTGATTCGCAAATTACAGCTGTTAGAACCTGCATGTGTCATCCTACCAAATCGATATCTTTCTAAACTGAAAATTAAATATCACGTCAAATAATGGCACTATTGTCATACAAGAGAACAGTACAGTGTGGCACCTAAAGGAACAAAGACAAGCACTGTATGACACTGATACCTAACAAGTACAGTAATACATGGTATTGTTCTTTGGGGTGAGGAAGACCGTTTTGAGAAGGGCTTTTCTTAGCTTAAGTTAAATGTATGTGAGGGGTGACTGAGCAAAATGTTGCTATCTTTGGCAAAAGCCTTGCAACTCTGAAATTTTTTTTGTACAAATGTTTGACAATCACAAACTATTTCACAGGCAAATTTCAGGGGGTAGAGGAGGGGCAGATGAATGAGGTGGGAGAACAGGCTCTGAGGCAGAACTTTTAGTTTTGGGTATCCAAATTTGAAAATGGGGGCAAGGGGCCTGTCTTAGGGGCCCTTGTGGGGGATGACATCTTTGAGGTATCTGAGGGTAAAATGCAAGCTTGTTTGGGCCTATTTTTGAGATTTGAGACTTCATGGTACCTTGAGTTTGGCAATGCAATTTCTTCCCCCTGACATAACTCTTATTATCCATCACAATTTGTGTGTTCTGTGTATGGTCTGTATACTGGAACCTTTGGTGTTAGAGCATTACTTGATATGTATTTTGAAAGACATGTATGAAAATATAGGCCATGCAAAGGGCAGTTTGACGGCTGGCTGCCTAAATCACTGGGGCAGGAGGGCGGGGTAGCTGCCCTGTACTGCTGGGAAGAAATACTGTACTGTACTAAACTTCACAAGCATAAAGTTACTTCTATCTGTCAAAATTTGTAACAACTAACAAGCACATAGACCATAATCTTGGTATACAGAACCAGATGCATGTACGGGTACCTTACTGTACATGCCTAAATTGCACAAGGAATACTGCATGCAGCAAATTTCACAAATTTCCCCTTTCTCACACAATTGGTGATAACAGGAACACTGTAGAAAGATATATTTCTACAAGAGGTTGTGAACCCTACAGTTCTGAGTGGCTGTAAACTTGTAAGAAATCAAACTCAAAAAATATTGTACAATGTCATGCAAAATGTGAATTGGTAATTTTCTCAGTGACCGAATATGTTACAGTTTCGGTAAATGCCATGCAAAATTCACTTCTAGCCTTACTTTATGAAGAGCTTACATGTACAGTATTCATAAAGAGCTCTATTATACAACATGCCCTGCACAGAGCTGGGAAAGTATAAACCATGACTTTGTATAATTAACCACCCTGGGTAAATTTCACTTTCTGTAAATCAATTGTAATACAATGGAGGTATACTTTGGATACATCGTACAATACCAGCGTGGTAAAACAAAACTTGATGATCTCCAACACTTTCGTGTTTAGTCTACTGTACTTAATAACTTCATCCAACAATGAAAGTGTATTTTATGTAAAAATTCATAAAATAAACATAATAGGCCTCTACTAGAAAGCAATGTCAATACAATCCTGAAATCAAGATTTAGAACCCAGCTCAGTAGTCACTAACATGATAAGTGAGCTTAAGGGTAATTATAGTGGCAAGCAGAGTTCTAGACCACACCGAGGATGGTACTGTATAGTACTAGATACCTGGCACACATTTTCTTCCCAACACTCAAGGCTAATTCATGCCCTGCCACCTAGGACCACCTGGTGCTAATTTCATCAATAAATGAAGATTCTAAATCATCTTCAAGGAACCCAGACAAAAAAATCTATGTCAAGTGAAACTCCACATTTTTCTCAAATAATAAATCAATACAAGACAAATAGCTGAAGATACAGTCCCAAGTCCCTACACTACTATTTAGTATTGTACACCATCAGAGATTGGCAGCATGATATGCTGTGTTAGGACTTTTTAGTCCTACAGTACTTGGATCCCACCACTAAAATAAATCTAGCCTGGTAACAGGATAAAACTTCTACAATCCTTGACAAAAGTACATGCGACACCTCACTTCCCGTATCAATGTTGAAGTCTCAGAACACGTTCGTCTGCTGCAACATTGAACAGGGGAGCGGGGATGCAGACAAGGGGATGACGACCTCATGCTTGCTTGTTCTGCCTGTTTTATCCCATCATTTTTGTCAAAGATTGTAGGCTACAGTACCATACATAATTGTGATCAAGATACACCCTGTGATGACATGTGCTTGAACCTGTACATATGAAGATGAATTTAATAGGGGAAATAGGCAGCCACCCGAATTTGAACTAGTGTACCCAGGTGTACCCCAGTCCCCAGTATCCTGATCATGAATGGCTGTGTATGAGTCATACATGTGACATTTTTTTTTTGTCACTGAATAATTCAATTAAGAATTGTCACTGGGTGGGAGAGGTTCAGCTGACCAAACCATTCAAAAACAACAGTACCAATGTTTTCACAAAACATGAACTTATATTAAAGATAAATTAAAGAATCGTGAAGAAAATGTTCATGCATGATAGCCCTACGTGCACGAGGGGAGATAAATTAACTTAATTACCGGTACAAAAGAATTGATACTAACGGCCGTGTCTCATACCTGAACACACACACACAACCTCACAAACGCACACACAAACACTCTGTTAACACATATTGATTGCTTCGGCTTTCAGTTCCATAATAACTCGCTGTAAGACAACTAAGAATTCTCTGTCTCGTCTCACAAGTAATACTGTTCCATTTCGGCTCGAATAACGTAAAGAGTTCGCTTTCTTAAAACGTAGCAAATGTAAATTTCAGTTTCTTTTTGTTCAAATAAACAGTTCGTTGAAGTGGCCAAAATAAGTCCTTCATAAAGACCTCTTTCTGGATTTGGTCCTTTTACTGCATACATCGTGATTCCAGAGCCAAAATAAGAGCCATCTATAATCAAAATATATACAACTAAGCAATAATTTCGTTTCTCTTGTTTGCTCTTCATTCTAAAAATTGACTATCGAAGTCTAATGACAAAACTCAATTTTATTCTTGTAATTTTGGACACTTTGAAGCTTTACTTCATAACCATTTGTATCTAGCCGACCCTCTAATACTTTACGTTAAAATTAATGACATACTCACACTTAAACTGAAGAAAACAACATCTCATGTTGAACCAAGAAAACTTAGAAAAACTCAGGCAACGCTGTCCCGGGCTGTCCAGTTGTATGGTGGAATTGCGGTAGCCTGCATATTGCCACGCCTAACCTCCAGTACTTAACAACACCCTGATAGGAGCAACGAGGCCTTAGACCTCTCAGTGTAGAGGCTTCCAGACAGACTGACTAGATTTCTTTTCTTTACGAGAAGAGCATCTTACTCAATAGCGCGCATGGCATGCACAATGCATACCAAGTGCGTAACCACCTATCTCCCTGGTGCATAATTAGCTCACTTAAAGGGAGACTTTTATAAACACAACAGACAATGTGACAAGAATTACCTTTTAAATGAAATATTTTTGTTTGAATAATTATGAAAGATACTTTTGTAAAGGAAATACGTGTAAGAGGAACTTTGAACAGTATTTAGCTTTTGATATATTTTGGGCAATTGCTCTTTCCTTTTAATACCTAGCTTGCTTTTTGGACTACAGTACATAGAATATGTCTCTGAATTTTCAAAGTTGACTCATGAACACTAACAGTCATCGGTGGAAAAAGTGGGGAAGCTGAGAGATTCCCTTCCCAGGAAACTTGGGCCTATGGACTTGGAGAGAAATTTCACTTTTTGTACATGAAAACACAGAAAGAATAATGGAAAAGTGAACTCCCTTCCTGGGAAATTAACAGTTTTACCAGCCCTGCTCACAGTCGCATGGCTTACAGTCTTCACAATCTTTGTATATACAGTATACTGCAGCTCTGAATGCAGACTTTACATTGAAAAGTAAGGTCACACGACATTGATAGTACATGGACACAGTACGTACGTAAAGGGACCGCATGTGACGCTGAATTTAAATGTAGGTAGTATCTTCTTTGTACAGGAACCTGCAGTCAAGCCATGAATAGTTCCTCATATTGGTACTACTGTAAAATGTACTCATATCGGGTGACATCATTGATAAAGCTTAAGGCAAGTTCCTTGAAGTATTATCTAGGCCTAGGCCTACTTTGTCTGCCTCTTCATCGCAGAGTTCTATTTTAAGCTTGCAAGCATATTTTTGAAAATGAGTCACTCACGGCATTGATATTACCATTATTTAATGAAATCATGTCAGCTGTACACAAACAGAATGACAATGAAACTTTGAAATACAAAATTATATACTGGCAGTAGCAGCTAAGATTAGTACGGCAGCTGTACAGTAGGGGGCCCCAGAACTACAGTTTGAACAAACAGATTTTTAACTAACTATTTGGCTATGAATAAATCCACACTCTTACCCTCAAGTGGTATTTTCAATTTCACAGAAACTTGGAGGATATTTTCCTGTTTGGCCAGGGCCTCTAGTATTACACATACATGTACAGTATGACTTTTATGAGTAAATCCTTTGTGCAACAATATCATCCAGATTGTTGTGGGGATTGCCCCAAATTCAGGTCGTTTGTCCCACATCTTGTGCTGAACCTCTCCCAGATGCCTATTTGTCCCATACTTCCATATTGCTTGAAAACTAGAATGCGAGGCATTCACACTCGCGAATATAAAATCAAAGGGCAAAAAATGTTAAAGGAGTGCGTAGAGAGGGTTCGAACCCAACATATCTACAACCTCTCAAGTGAATTCGAATGCCTTATCCAACTAGGCCACGGCACCTTCACAGTGTTGCACCTACTTTATTAATATATAAACTCTGTGTGTACTGTACTTAAGGTGAAACAGCATAGTAAATAATGGTGACAAATGTAATGGAGTCTTACATTTGGAGGGTTATTTTTATTCTCTTTATAACCATGACAAACCTGTGCTCACTCGAGGGTAGGCCTATTTCCATGATTTTTCTGGGGATGGTTCACCAGTTCAGGCATCTACCTCTCCCTTGAGTTCGACATTTACTACTTCTGCTGATCAATGTTCGAACCTAATACATAAGATCAGGTAGTCAATCAGGCAGTTGTTTACTCCAAATATAAAGAAACACAACTGACGAGGATTTACGAAGCTGTGTTTATCTCCGTCAAAGCTCAAAGTCAAGACGTCCGGCAATATTCTACGTAAATGCAGTACGTGCATACATAACCGTACTTTACTATCAGTATCATACTGGCTGCGCCATCAGATCTACTGTAATGTGCATACAATGACTCCATCAGTATTAACGTGATCATCGACAAAGCAAGCACCTCTTTTGAAAGGAAAACAACTTTCACCTGAACCTGATGTGCAAAAAAGGTAACTACTGTACGCAGTGTTATTGCCGATTTTTGTACAGTACATACGGGGACTTGATAATCTTATGCATTTGCTGTTCCTACGCCAATCAGAAAAGTCTTCAGTTCTGAAGAAAATATAATATAACTCTATAGTTTGTTGCTCTTTTTCCAGTTATAGTTGGGCTATTTTGTAGAAGATTCACCTGTGTGATGCATTGCTTATTAAACACATAAGTTTTTACTTCAGTAGATCTCACTCAGAAGCTTCAAAATATGAGAAATGAAGGGTAACCATCTCTCCTACAGTAATGGAATAGTAGTTGACAAAAACCATGAAAAGGGCTGTCAAGAATAACATTAGAGTTGTTTTAAAAACCGTAAAATTTAACTATATCTCATGGAATTTTCCATGAACAGTAACAAAGCTATAGACTTAAGGTACTCTCACACAGTCAAGAACAGTCACGTATTCATCTCGTAGTACTATAATAGGGGTACTTTCCGGGCGATTCTGGAGTGTTACCGAAATCTGCACGTATTGGCCCGTATAGTTCCGAATTGTACCGTACTTGTCGCGTATCGCCCCATATGGTCCCTGGGGGCCATCTTCCGCCATCATTTCGTTAGTGTACGGGGCGGTTCGGGAGTATACGGGGCCATTCAGGCATGATGCGGGACTATACGAAGCGATTTGGGCTCAATACGGGACTATACTGGGACTATACTGGATGCTTTAGTACCGAATGGTCCCGAACAGACCCGAATGGTCCTGAAGAGTCTACTGTAAATACGGGACGGTTATTTTGGACATGTTCAAAAATTTTCGACCTTCCCGAATTTCACTTTGTCTGTCCCCAATCATCCGGAACTGTCCCGTATGTACCATTCTGGACGAAATACAGGACTATTCTTGTATTCTTGACTGTGTGAGAGTACCTTTACTTTCATCACTTAACTCTATTTATAGCTACATGTAACATCTATTAATTTTCAAGTTACTTTCATACCCATTTCGATTAACAAAAACAACAAGACGCACAATGAAAACACTGTGACAAGTCCAGAAACTGCTAATTTGCATTTGCTCGTAGAAAGGTTCCTTATACACCTGGGTGGAAAAAGTTGGGAAGCTGGGAGGCTCCTTCCCGGAAATTTTGGTCATTGGAGGGAAATTTACACCTTTTATGTACATAAAAATATGGGAGGAATTGTGGAATTTTTGACTCCCTTCCCAGGAAATAAACATTTTTTCCAGCCCTGCTTATACAGCAGAACAGAATCAAAAAGGGCAAACACAACTTTGCAATGGTAGAATTAACAAATATAGCAACTTCATGCATCTATGGTAGAAGTACTTTGCATCTAAAGCCTGCTCAATCACACTTATTCTTGTACTGAATGCACTCAAATCCCTGGACACCCCCTCCCCCCACTGAGGCTTCACCCATGGATGGATCCCTCTCACACCCACTAGGGTCTAAGCACCTCACGCTCACATTTTCAGTTTCTGTGTTTGCACTTTCACAGAAACTTCAACTGCATCTGGCCAGGGCCTCTAGAAAAAAAAATATTTAATATGTATACTGTAAAATGTATGAGCCTTTGTAGGTCATCCACATTGTTGTAGCCGGTGTAATGGTACAGACCACAGAACATAGGGCAACTTATAATTGAACATCTCTCAGCATCCAGATGTGCAGATGAGATGTCACACTGTTTATTTTGCACCCTAAACTTTGACTCCACGTCCATGATCCAGGCATCCACGATTGATCTTGCACCTGAAACTTTCACTACAGTGCATCCAAGTGCTTGCACATCCACTCCAAGACTGATATGGAGAAATGATAATCATTCATCCCACATCCCATCATCTGCACTTGGGGGGGGGGGGTGGCTGCCCAACCCCCAAATGTCAGAAACCTGACTAAATAGGGCAGATATTTTGTCTCAGTCGGGTGGGAAATTGGACAGTATGTTAGGTCTGGATTCCGGCAAAAATTGCCGCCCTCCCTGAGAAAAACAGTCCCGTATGGCCATGCTCCAGAATACTGATTGGGGACTGAAAGCCTGGGGGGGGGCACTAGCTTATTAAACAATTGTTTTTCTAGTGTCCTGTCTGTTTTCATATTTGAATACAGTATATATTTGTATGGACGAATTGAATGAGTGAGTTACCCCCAATCTTTTTGAGTGGATGCTGTGCAGTAAAAGACTCATTTCTTGATTTGCTGGGAACAAACAACTGGTTGCCCCAATCTTGACTTGAAAAATCAGCAAACCCTTGCAAACTTCCTCTTATATACCAAGGTGCAAATAGACGTTTTTGAACATAAATGTAACAAACAACAGGTAAAGCAAGGAGTTACTGTATAGTCTCCTTTTAGGGCTGGAAAAGTGTTTATTTCCTGGGAAGGGAGTCATAATTTTCCACATTTCTCTTCATACTGCCATGTACAAATTTCCCTCCAAATGCCCAGATTTCCTGGGGAGGAGCCTCCCACCTTACCCACTTTTCCACCCATGGTCTCCTTTCTCCAAAAATGTTGTCACATGATCTTAAAGAGCCATACATAAATTAAGATACCAGGGTATATTAATTCTAAGTGATGACTGAACTCCTCCCCCCTTCCCCGGAAAAGTAACTGGTTTTAGTTTTTTTTTTTTTTTTTTCTTCTCTTCTCTAACGGTTAATAATAACTCACTTGCCATGGTTCATCAACCTAGCAGATTCAGTACATGGAATGAAAAATTCAGAAGCTGAAAGGCCTGGCACTTATACACTGTAGGCCTAAGGCTTCAGACTTTGGCATCTGGATGCCTGGACAATGGATGTACAGTACATCCCTGAAGTGGCCCTGTTCTGTTATAGGCCCAGCCTAACTCAAAATCAGTTTCAGTTTCACAACAATTTATTTCAGACTCAATCCATTGCACATAGGCCTATGCCTAGGCTACTAAAAAAAGGATCATGGCTACTATCCATCCCACTGGGCTATCCCATCGACTATACAGTATTGGGGAAATGTAAAGTTTAATTTCAGATTTTTTATGGTAAATGAAATGTTATTCTCAAAATAACTCTTCTGAGACAAGTTTTTAAAAATTGAGTAATGTAGTACAACTATTAGCACTTTGCAATTGACACTAAATAACTGTTATTTGTTTTAGCAAAAAGTCTTTGGGCCTAGGCCTACACTTCATGCATTATTCCTACAGTAGTTCTGGACTTTGATATAGGCTGCCGGATGGATAGTGGCCATGATCTAAAGTGAATTTACATGATGAATTTGAGAATATGAAAAATAGAAAGAGACTAAGTCACTGAGGTGATTACAGGGAGCTTGGAAAAGCTTATACTTTATAGGGGCCTAGCCTAGGCCTAAGTTAGAGGTAATCGAACCCGAGGTAATCACTCCATACTCCATAGCATAAGAACAGATTTGCAAGAGAAAAAGGGAGCAAGGTAAAAGTAAAAATTCTTTTAAATCATGACTGAACCTTGCCCAAGAGTCAGACATTATGAAATGAATATAACTCACTAGGCCTACACTGCACGAAAATTCACCGTGTCGAGATTTTGGATTAAATACCCGCACATCCCTATCTCCCACACGGCTACAGCATGATCAAATAACTTAGGAATTCGGTAAACACAATTAACACAATGTATGGCTATCTCAATGGTGTTACGTGATAAAGGGGGTAACAATAACAACACTAACGTTAGGACTACTGTGGTATAGGGTATCGCACGCGTTCGTACAGAAGAAAGTGACACTTACCGAACAGTAGCAATTTCTCTCTGAAAAACACTGAGAAAGAACTCGTTTTCACGAATCAGCTGATGACTGAAGAGAACCTGTCGATTAATCCAATCGCTTGTTCAAAATGATCCAAAATGATTTTGTTCCAATGGGAAATTCAGATGAGTCCTCCTTGAAACACGTTACTCGCGAACTGTCACTACTACTACACTTAACCTAATATGCCCAGCCAGCTAGCCTGACTTACTGCTGTTGCATGTACAAAAGTAACACGAGAAAGAGAGGGCGGCAACCTATTTATACAAACGCTGCTAGTCATCAATATTCAATCGATAATCTTAAATGTATTTATATAAAAAAAAATACTTCCGTTCACCGCAACTTGACCTTGGAAACAAACAGATATTACCCACTGTCCCAGTGAGAATAATTCATTTCGACTACAATGGGAAAATTGAATTGCATTAATACCAGACCTACGAAAAGACCAAATACTTGGGTGAATAGTGGGAAAACCGCTAGCTTTGAATGATTTGCAATGAGTCATCAGAATGGGGGAAATCCCTACGGAAGTACTGGAGGGACTTTCCATACACATGGTAGACAGCGGGAGCGACAGCGCTACACCTAATTATGTTTGACCCAGTGGCAAAGCTGGGGAAGAGCATGGGAGAAATGTACCCCCATTTTTCAGTAAGAACCAATGCACCCTAATGAGATTTTGAGAAATCCAATCTAATCAAATAAAATCTGTGGTAAACTTTTATGAATAAATACATTAATTCTATTCGTCTTTCGCTTGTTCTTGCCCGCTGACGACGGAAATTGCTTGGTGCCCACAAAATTTCATGCTAATATATAATGCATTTTACTCATGACTATTAAATAATGTCAGTGAATAGCTTACCGTCTTTCTCCGACGGAATCCACGACTAAAATCTGACATCTCTCATGCTTCAGGTCTCACTCTCACACATGGCAATGACGGTTTACGATCACTATTCACCGGCACCGTTTCTGCTCTTTGACAAGACTTCGGCTCATAAAACATTTACCTATGTTTACACTGTGATATCATAGTTGCCAAGAAGGAGAGACAGGTACAGTGCGAGGGCAGAAAAGCTTGCAGCGAATTTTCCGGAAACTTTAGTTTTATAAGGCATTTGCAATGTCAACGGTGGGTCAATAGTGAAGCAGAGATGAACATGGTGACTATCCATGCTGAAGGATGAAATGATAAATTGTGTATCAGCGAAAAACACACTACCTCAACGGTGGCCTTTCCACATTAACAGGCGCGTAGCCAGGATTTTGTCAAGTGGGGGGGGGGGGTGACTCAGGTGGCCTGGCAAATCGGCTCCGAATCCGGGAAGGCACCATTGGAGCGCAGAGTGCCCACACGGGCCAGCCTTAGAGCCCCGTGTGGGGTCTAGGGAAAAAGCCCTCGGAAGCTCCGGGGCATTTGCGAAAATTTGTGAAACTGTGGGCATTAGATAAGTATGTACAGAAGTTGGTTTTAGCCATTGGTACTTACAAGGTTGTGCTTTACTCCTTTTATAATTCCACTGGGTCTGATCAGAAATTTGGGATCCAGAAATTTTCGAGGGGTCATGATGGGTAATCTCAAGTGAACCTAAGGTACGTGCACCTTGGGGGCAAAGCTCGAGTTTGAACGTGTAGGGTCCCTCGTCCCTCGTTAGGGTCCTTGGCGGGATCCAGGGACATAGCCCCAATGGGGGTCCTTGGGGCAAAGTCGCCGGAAGCTATCGCAATAATACATACTCTGTTAAGGAGATTTTGTCTTATTTCACTTTTTGCGAAATTCGATGTTAATGCCTCAGTGTAGGCTAGTATAAGGGCACCTGGTGAGGTCCGAGGGTGTATCTGAGATTATTTCAAATGTGTACGATAGTATGAAGAGTGAGATGTACATTTAGTTTTCAGAAAGTCACAAGTTTGTTTTGCCAAAAGTGTTTCATTTTCGTTGAAGGTAGAGTGCGAAAAGTAAGGTAGTTTGTGAAAGGTTTGTGATAGAAAACAAACGAAATACTTCTTCATTCGTCTCTAAAAGGGGCTTATTGATTTGGTTGATGAATTTCGTGATATTTGTCAACACCTGTTGAGTTTCGCTCACATCTTGATAGCAAATGGTCAAACTAAGTGTTTTTGGTCATCTAACACATGTCAGAACTTCAAAGAATTCTGTTGACCTGCGATAGAGTCATCGTCGAAATTGCAGATGGATTGGTAAAATTAGCCATTCCGACTCTAATAGTATACAGCGTCACGCTAACAAAAACGAATAACGCTCTGAATTTCATTTTACCCTTTTATGTTTTGAAATTTTCGGTCTCGCCTTGACCATCTTCAGCATAAGACTACAATACACATGATAAAAGACTACCAGAGGGTACATACACTGCTGAAAAGAAAAGCTAACAGACAATAGCTTGGTTAATGAACTTAGAGAAAATCAAGTACGTAAAGTGGTATAGAAGGATGACCAATGCTGTTACTACGGTTGAGTATAGGTCGATTGATAATTCTACCGGTGGACCAAAGATGATCATGGTTAAAGAGAGATCCGCCTTGTTTAAACGGTGAGAACACCTTAACAACCCTGTACGTTAAAGAGGACTTGGGCAAGACCGTTAGTGACAAAATTCGGGACCGAAGACACACATCTTCTTACATTACAATAAAAGATTGGAGTGTATTAGAAAGAAAGGTTCAAAATTGAACACAACTCCCATACCGGGTGTGAAAGAGGGAGTGAAGGTCCACAACTAGCAACTGAACAAGAATGCCGTGGAAGACGTACCCATCAGTTATGGTCATGTTGGAATAACTTGCACAGAAGAAAGGAAAGTGTTGACAGTGCACCAAAAAATTCCAAGTTTACAACAAAGGGAGTGTTATAGAGGTCGCGCATTGACGTCATAGCACGTAATTTTGTCGTTCATTTTGGACGGCAAAAAAGACCTGCCTACTACAGCTGGTTGCTTATTTCTTCCATTGTCTTTCCAAATCTTGAATTTCTTTAGGTGAAACTTTCTTTTTCTTTTCTTGGAGACATGTGCAACAAATGCTAAGCAATAAAAAACAATTTTGGCCAAAAATATCATACACCAGCAAGGTAAAGGGCCCTTTTTAAACCAATCTTGCGTGGTAAGTCAATGTAATATGGAGCGGTTTTGCCGTCCAGAGAAATTAATCACGTGGTATAAAATACGTCATATGCACGTTCTCTATTGACCAATTAATTGAGGTAGAGAAAACATGGGAAAAACTTAGGTGAAAAAACTACAGATCTAGTTCCCCGAATGAGAGTAACTGTACAGGTGATAACTACTCTGATTCAGATGGAAGTGAGGTCAGCACAATATCCACATTGATCAATTTTACAACCGGACTAACAGAACTCTTAAAGGCAATAGGCAGTCGCCCCAAAATTTTCTTTGAAAAATCGGCAAACTCTTGCAGATCTCCTCTCATTGCATTACAAGCACCTCTGAAGATGTTTTGAACATAACTCATACAAACAATAGGTAAAGCAAGGAGAAATTCTCCTTGAATTTCACAATTTACCAACAAAAATATTGTCACATGATCAAAATAGGCCAATCATGAACTAGAGTGACACGATACACTCACTTAGATTGGGGTGACTACATACTGCCTTTAATCTCTCCGTCTACTGTGACCCACCAGTCTGCCATTCAACAAATGGGTATACCGCCCTCCTCATCATAACTCTGAAACAGAATTACATATGATCTATGCGAAACAGACAATTAAGGAAGAACCTCTCTAATCACAATCGCAAGGGACAAGACAATGTTAGCAACGAAGCCAAGAGAGGACTTTAAAATCTAAAGGAAAGAGCTAAGAATGGTGAAATCATCATCATTTTGCCCACTGACAGATCAGGAAGACTTTCCATTGACAAAATGCTAAAGCTGTGGGCATGGGCGGCTCTAAGAAATTTTGTTTGGGGGGGCAAACTCAAGTCCGTATTCAGGGAGGTTTGGAAGATCCCCCCGCCAGCAATATTAGTGGTCAGCTCCAGATAGTAACATAGCCTCAGTAGGAGTATGTATAGGCGTAGGGGCCCAAGTTGATGGGGGGGGGGGCTGTAACGATCTGCACGAAAAATAGAAAGAAAAATTTCCGTGCGCGTTCAAAATGTTAATGTACATATCATAAAGGCATGCATCCGTTATCACACCGCATGCCAATTACATACACTAATTTGCCACGTTACTAGCTATTCCATATTGGTTATAATTCTGGGGGAAGTCGTTACAAAAATGATGATAATAATCAGTGGTGTAACCAAGGTTTCTCTCATGGGGGTGGGCAGGCACTATGTTGTGTGATCACCGGCCGGGGGAGGGGCCTATGGGGAGGGGGTGTCCCCCTCCCCCTTTGAAAATTTTTTGAAAAATTAGGTGTCCATACATGCAATCTGGTGCCACATATGCTACCTTTGAAGTAAACTTTTGTGTTTTAGTTTAGGTACTAAAAAAAAAAAATCGGCGTCAGTGACGGGGGCATGGCCTAATGGCTCCTCAAATATACCACTGATAATCATAATATATAAGTTTAACCATTAAAAACACACTGGTGAATTAATACCGAATATATGGGTACTGGTACGTGCAATCCAAATCAGAACTATATTTTAATTACCAAGGAAGTTTTTTAAAGTATCGACTTCCGTTAAGCTACATTATTGCATTATTTTTCTTTCAGTAGGTGCCCGAAAAATTCTTAGAATATTGCCCGAATTTCACAAAAATATTTTGTTGGGGAGCTGCAGCCCCCAGCCCCCTGCCTCCTACGCCTACGCCTATGCGAGTATGGTTATTATTATGTATTACAACGATGCCCGCTCTTCACAAACCCTTTCAGGCAGTTAGTTATGGGAAGACTACTTTAAAAGTAAATACAACCATATCAACCGATCGCGACCGTACTACCATAGGAGTGGGGTAAGAACCAAGTAAAATGGGCAAAGCGGCTTGATTCATTTGCATATCCCCATCTTTAAATATTTGATTGTTTCTTTCATTGTGTCACAATATGTTTCAGCTTTGCCAAGAAGCCATAAAATGTTGGTTTTCTGGATTGTTTTCTTAAACTAACGAAAATTTTGAGCATGAAGACACTTGAAAACGATAAAATGATAGCACTAGTAGTTTGGATCTCAGTATCGTTCCGAAACGAAATTTTTTTAAAGGGGGAGGGGAATTCCCGTAACTCAGAACGACGTCTCATCCTATATACAAATAGCTAGGCCACTAGTCAAAAGTCTCATCCTACTGAGCTTAGATTGACTATTTGGTGTGTTTATTTTAAATCAATTGAAACGGCCGGTATATACTTAAGCACAGAGGTGGAGAACCTTTTGCTTATAACAGACCATTTGACAGTCATAAGACCGCTCGTGGGCCGACGGCGCTGTCAGTTTGGACAAGGGAAGGGAAACCTCTCCTTCTATGGGAAACACAATACTTTTAGACTACATTCCCGTTACAACTCTTCGTAGACAGATGCCTAGGCTAATCTGGCCAGGTGACACTCTGGCAAAACTGCTTTTAGTCGTGGATGATAATCAACACGGGTAATGGGTTGTGTATCTAATGACCCCGAAAGCTCTGAAGTGTCCGCAAAACTATGGACATTTAACTCCAGCATTACCGTTACACTCTGTAAATGACATTATGATGCCTAAGCTTCAGCTTACAAATATCGGAGCGTGATCATTTGTTTTGATTACCTTAGCTCGCACTAACGGCAGGTCCATTTGTGATGTCTGAAGTATATATACGGTATTAGCAAACAAGCAACTGAGAAAACGCGCGCGAAGCGCGCCGAAAAAATGGCGTTTTGAAAGCACTTTATTAATGTTTAACCTTCGCATTGCATTGGAAAGTTATTCACTCCTTTAATTTTAAGCCCACTCAAGGAAAAGGGAGGGCCTAAACCATCTCGAATTACATGTATTTTTATTTATTATTTTCATTTTTGAAAATTGAAGACCATGCTTTGCAAACTTTTGGGGGGGCAAGTGCCCCCCCGTGCCCCTATGGCGAGCCGCTAATGGCTGTGGGTGAACACGTAGTAAGGACATTAGTAATGATTAACGGATATAGGGAAATCGAAAAGAAGACTAATAAACTGGTCAATCTGTGGCCGACTGCATGGTCAAGTGGTCAGAGCATCCGACTTGCAGCCGGAAGGTCCGGGTTCGACTCCTGGCCGGGTCATACCGAAGTCTTTAAAAATGTAACCTACTGCCTGTGTGCTTGGTGCTCAGCATAAGCAATGGAGTAGGGAAAAGACGCCAGTGAGCCACAACTGGAAAAAAGGCCTTGGTCGGCCCGACTTAAACCAATTGGTTAGAAACTGAGCCGTAAAACCTCATCTAACTACATGGTAAGCCAATAACAGAGTCAGAAACAATTTAAACACTATCAATAATGATGTCCCTCTTCTCTATGGCTTGAGAAAAGACCACAAACCTGCAGATAAGGAAAGTTTGGGTGGTCCCCCTTTGAGAGGTATAACAACCTCTGGTAACAAGAATCTGTCATACCTTCTATCCAGGCGCGTATCCAAATGGGGAGAAGGGGGAAGCCGCCCCCACCCCGGGCATTCTTTTTTTTTTTGTATTTTTAAATGATTTTTTTATGACATTGCTAGTAAATCAAAATAAAAAATGTTCAGATGCAACTTACAGGCTACGCACCTGCTTCCATCACAGTGCACCAGACCACGTATCTCATCCGTACCCGAAGCCTGTGATAGCACCGAAGATCTTTTATCTAGAATTAGGGAAGTTAATGTGGGAAAGAATAAAGAATTTGTTATCGGCAGCATGGATGTGAAGGCTTTGTACCCCTCTATTGATGTCGACTTTGCAGACGGAAAATGTTCTGAGCTATTGCTAGAAAATGGTATTAATTTAGATGGGGTAACCCCCATGAACTTGGCCTCTTTCTTAAGGTCATCGAAATCGAAAAGGGTCAACAACTGGCCGAGGACATACAAATGTATTGTCCAGTAAGAGTTGCCAATAGAGGAAGCCTTGGAAAGCCCAGTATTTCAGGAGATGTGTCTAGCCCCAACGCCGAAAGAAGACGGAATAGTTGGATCAAACCGCTGCAAATACCAACCTACGAAAAGATAAGGAAAATGATTGTTTATGCCTTAGAATACGCAATGAAATTTGTTTTGAAAAACGATATGTGTCAGTTAAACAACAAACTGTATAGACAGAAGGGTGGGGGGTTGGTATTTCAATAGATGGTGATGTAGCTCAGGCGTTCATGATTTGGTGGGACCGTGAATTAAAAAAAAAAGTTGGCTCTGAATGGCATCAAGTGTCTAATGTATTCGAGATATGTATGAAGGAGAGTGCAATCATGAGATATTTAGGAAATATGTAGTAATTAAAATGTATGATTAATCATTGTATGCAGGAGAGTGCATGTACACTCTCAAAAACATCTAGTCAATTGGGGCACGAACCGGAGTCTTGTCAAATATTTGACAAAATTTGTTTCAAAATTGACTAGAAACGGTTCAAAAATGAAACTATTCGTTTCATTTATGAGCCGAATCTAGTCAAAGATATGACAAGATTACGGTTCGTTCCCCTATTGATTAGATTCTATTCAAATTTGACTAGGACATTTTTAGAGTGTAGTTATTGAGAAAACTGGGCAGCACGACTCGGATGTACGAGTCATGAGCAAACTCTGTGAGCTACCTAACATGATTCACCCTAGCACACAAGTAACATATAATTGCCCCAGCCTTAATGCTGACGGTAGAAAGCCGGTTTTAGACCTTGGCCTGTATAGATACAGTACACGACAATATTTACTTCACAATAATTCAATATACCTATTATGTTAAACCTATATGAGTAGTCAGCAAGTAATGCATTAAGAGGGCTCTCCGAACATGAAAACAAAGATGCCGATTTTGACTAACGATCTGGTCAGAATAATGAGAAATGTGTCCCTCAGTTTACCTGAACATGAAAGAGTTGCAGCTGTGCAAGGTTTCATGAACCGAATGCAATGCAGTAGCGATTGCATGTATGAACGTTTTCAGGTATATTCCAGGGCAAAGAAACGCTTTAATAAAATAATTGATGATGACAAAAATGGTAAAATATCTTTATTTAGACCTTAAACATGGAAATAGGAAGAACGTGCTATAGAAAAGTCTAGCAAAAATATAACTGGTTTAGGAATCACAAAAGGCTGATTCTGAAGCAGTCCTCTTTGTCGAGGCCATCCCCAGCAGTGAGCTACACACTACTGAAATATAGAAAACATTGTAAAAGACACTGAGCTAAAAGTAAAAGTCATTGAAAGGTCTGGCACTAGATTAAAATATTTATTATGTAAATCCAATCCATTCGATAAACTTTGGTTGTTTTGACGCAGCTAGCAGTTTGTAAGTTATGTAAGATTAAGAAAGGGTTATGTAAGAAATGAGAAGTAGTTTACTGTATAGAGTGTAAAGATTGTAACGGAGAGTTTAAGTGTATTGGCGAAACTACAAGAAGTCTAGGAGAAAGATTTGATGAGCACCTTGCCAGTATGGATAACAAACAGTCTGTATTTTTAATTATAAAGCCAAATGCCACAATGGGCAAGATTTTAATTACAATGCATATGTCCTCATCGACGATCCTATGCGCAGGCAAGTTTCAGAGACAGTAGTATGTATATCTGAATTCAGTCCCAAGCTATATCGGAAGGAAGAGTAGTATAGACGAATCCGGAGAGCAAGTGATGGTCTGATTTCAGTCGGCCATACCTGGGGTCTATCACCTTTAATCTTTCAATTTCCTTGCTTACCTGTATGATGGATGGTTGGACATTAAATTGTATCTTGATTCGTTCAATTTCACTGAACATGTGGGTTTGAAATTCATGTAGAAAATAAATGAAGACGATTTAAGGCTGGTGGACCCCATTAATGGCTGCCTACAGTCACTAAACACAAGCGCTGATCGGATTCGTCTATGCTAGAATTATCAATAGACCTATACTCAACCGTAGCAACAGCATTAGTCATCCTTCTATACCACTTTACGTACTTGATTTTCTCTTCATTGACCAAGAGCTATTGTCTGTTAGCTTTTCTATTCAGCAGTGTATGCACCTTCTGGTAATCTTTTATCATGTGTATTGTCGTCTTATGCTGAAGATGGTCAAGGCGAGACCGAAAATTTCAAAATGTAAAGGGTAAAATGAAATTCAGAGCGTTATTCGTTTTTGTTAGCGTGACGCTGTATACTATTAGAGTCGGAATGGCTGATTCTGCCAATCCATCTGTAACACACAACTGAAATGGTAATGTTAAGGTATAACTGACGTTTAAAATCATTTATTAAAAATTTGTGACCCAGACACAAATGAATACTATTTTTCTTATGCAACCCCTGTTCAAAGACAACCAATGAGCGAAGTTTACGAAATTGATTAACAGGCTTGCAGCTCCTCTTATAAACAGTTCTTGTGATCAGAGCTTCAGCTGCATACGTACGCTGTATACTCAAGAGAGGCGCTTGGATGAGCAACACAAACTACCAGCTCGTAGGCACGTAAAAACTACAAATTTTCAAGTTTTCAGAAACTATAGGAAGTGATACATGACCAAGGAGGCTAATGAGATGCATTGTTATGCAATTATTTCCTTTGAACTCGTCACAAAATAATCAATATCAACTCAATGAGCCACTTTAAAGGTGTGTTCACACAAAAACCGAAATCTGCTGCCTTTTGTCGGCGGGACGCGAAATTTGTAATCTCAAGACGAATGAGGCGATTTTTTTAAATTTCCATTGAAATAAAATTGCCACTATTTCTTCTGGGGAAAAAATTTCCGCGTCCGGCCCGAAAAACGCAGCAGATTTCGGTTTTGGTGTGAACGCACCTTAAGGCAACTCAACCCCAACTGCTGTACAAAGATTTTTGCGTAAATTAACTTCTTTGGGTCATTTCAAATCGATTGGAAACCGTTAACAGTGCACTCTCCCTCAAGCAACACATTTTAGCCTCATCGTTTGTCTTTAATATACTTTTGGCAAGAAGTGTGCTATATCAGGAGAGACACAGCAGTCCTCACGATAGCAGGCCCCTTTGTTAGCCTGGCGTCTTTGATCATCTCAGTGCACCTATATGACAAAAAATTGGAATCTCAGTTTTTCCTAGGTTGCAGAAAATTTTATTCTATGCAATAATTTATTACTGAAGCTCAATGTAACAATTAAGCCTTGCCCAAAACGCATCTATCATTTTATGTCCATAGATCTGTAGACTAACACCCTTGCACAGCCGTTCAGCTGTGTTCTCACATCGCAGCCCTCTGTCTGTTGTCAACCACTTTCATGAATTTTTCACAGTGAAACGATTTCAACTAGAAGGCCTCCCTAAGCGGTGCAGAAATGTATATTTTGAATACGTTTTTTATCAAATTCTATTAGTTTCTTTGTCTCTCCTTTCCTTCCTCCAATTTTTATGGTGAGGGGAGGGACCAGGTTCCTAGAAACCACCCCTGGGTTCGGCAGCTGAGAGGAAAATGACGTTAAGTCATAGTGTCCCGTCATGAGACCTGGATCCCTATGGGAGCACAACCCCTTCACAAGATAACGTTTGGTCGGCATTTTGCCGAATGCACTTTCAGATAAAAATTGCAGTACAATGCCTACGTTCTTGATGTAGGGTAACGCAGTTCGTTGGAATTAAAATAGAGGGCGTCAACCCTTATACATCACAAAGATATTACAAGCATAGATTCCAAACTTAAAATGGCGCGTTGACTCCTCATGGAGGCCAATATAGAGGTTATGCACGTGACGTCAGTGCGTTTCGCTGGATGGAACTGATCATGCGCAGTAAGTGTGTTACCGATACGCGCGCACGATAGCACCAAGTAACAATTGTTGCACAATGTACGCCTGGATGGAAAAATAGAGAAACGCGCGACACAGTGACGTCGGTGCATAACCTCTATATCAGGGCGGAAGTGCTGATCACTGTTCAGTCGTTTTGAAAACAAACAGGCAAATGAATGTCTTACAAAAGTATTAATACTTGTTATTTCGGAAATGTTGTTGACTGAAGAAGTACTGCTCCTCAATAAATTCCACTTTGACAAGAATAACTTATTTCTTCAACGCGGCATTCCACGTATTTACACTAGAACATGAACGCAGAATGACTGGTTTTGCAAGTTCATGGACATTCATTGGTCAGTTTCTATGGTATCATCAAGTGACGCACTTTTATATGCGCGTTCAATTACTTACGCGCTCACAACGGGAAAGCAACTAGCTCGTTTGTTTCCAGAGCGCGCAGAACTGTGCGTCAAGTATTACAGACAATACACAGAGAAATGTATTCTGCGCGTATAGAACGCGTTATAAAAGTGCACGCACGCTAACCTCTTTTAACAATGAAATTTTCTGTGACGCATTCTTATTTTTGTACGCAGATCGCGAAATAGAACGGCGCGCATGTCAAATTCACACTTCCGCCCCGATATGATATATGCGTCTCCATGAGGAGTCACTGAGTGTAACAGTGTAGGTATAGGAGTTTGGAATCTATGTTTATAATATCTTTGATACATCAGCGCGTAAGAATATGCTGTTGAAATTAAAAGTCTGTAAGTAGAGCTTGAATGTCTCAAATAATTTGGTTACTCGATATCTTTTCAATTTTATTTTAACCCTCCGTGGTCAAAGATGGGGGAGTTAATTAGGATAAGACAACGTTTTCTTTATCACCCTGGAGTCCGACAATGTGATTTTTTCTAATATGTTTCTTATAATTTGATACACAGATATGAGAATTTTTTTTAAATTTAAAATTTAATTCAAAAGATTTTCCCTGAAACCGCTTTTCCGCTATGTCACCAGGCAGCCCAGTAACCATGGCCGTACGGGCAGGGGGTTCCTCTGGGCGGCCGCCCCCAAATGTCAGAAACCTGACTAAACCGGGCAGATATTTTGTTTCAGTCGGGCGGAAAATTGGGCAGTTTAATTAGGTCTAGAGTCGGGCAAAAATCTCCGAAGCCCTCCCTGAGAAAACAGTCCCGTACGGCCAAGCCAATAACTTTTAACTTCAGTTTGGTGGCCAGCTATCCTTTAAAGTAGAGGGGGATTTTAACTCTGTCAATGAATGCATTATTTTCCGTTTGCCAGAGCTTTATCTTAAAGTAAATAAAAGAATAATTGCGTTTTTATTTTATTTCTGTCTCCATAAGCAAGCTATAAATAAATTTCGACTATATCTTTTAATATGTATGTGTTTTCATATTATTGTGGGCTGAAGTGGAAATTCAATAAACTAAATTATGAAATAAATTCACCAAAAGAGTTTACCATTGGCCAAGAGATGTTTTCAAAAAGTGCCCTTGTCTGGTTTGTGACGGTCAGTACATTTTTCAAACGTTTTCAATGCCAACAGGTCCCACAGTGATGACTTTGATAAACGTAAACGAAAAAAGGCAAAGTGGATTTAACGTGTTGTTTTAAAACATGCTAGAGTCTAAGCTAAAAGGTTTTTGGCAGGCGCGGCCATCCTAATCATTTTCACCAACTAACTAACCTGCGTACCGGGCGGCACTAGTTTCTTTGAACTTTGGATGGAGTTGCAAGCAATGAATTGTATTTTAACTGAGACTGGGTGAATGGGCCATCTGTATGATTCTATAATCCTACGTGCTTTTAGTTTTCAACGTTTTTCTTTTTAAGACCATCATTATGAATATTCATGCAATCAGGTGACTCCAATCACTCTTAACTGCAAAATGAAATGCACGCAGTATTAATGTTTGCTATTAGAGACGTAGGTGGTGGTATTAGGATATGGTTCATAGGAAATACGAATTACCTCGTTTCATTAAGGGCTTTTCGATAATATTATGTGGTGGGTTGTTGTAAAAATGCATAAAAGGCAGGGTGGAGAATGCATATGAGTGCATCAGAAGGTTCCAGAGCTGAGCAGATTGATCAAGTTCTACCTACAGCAAGATTCTGCGGCAGAAAAAACCATGGCAACCAATTCGCTTACCGGGATACTCGTTGTTACCCTCTTGGCAAATCTTTGCGATGCTAGGGTTCTTGGTGACCGCAACATCCCTGCAGCTACTCAGAAATGCCCACATCTTTGGAAAGAGTATGAAGACAATTGCTTCCTGTAAGTCTTAATGTTTTCAGTTTAGAGTTCAGGAAATTTGTACTGACTTCTGACTTTCTTGGTGAAAACATTATTTTAACCCCATCCACAAATATTCTGTTCGTATTCCAAGGTGTAGAACCTTCAAGATAAGATGAAATGGATTTGCCTAAAGACAAATGCTCACATTAAACGATCATATATGTACCAATAGAAACTTAAAGTTAGGAAATATCTACGGTACCAAACAAACCTAAAAACAATAAAATGGGAAATAAGCAAGAGACATGGTCATTATCATGCATATTGTTCTTTAGTTTAATCTCTAAGTGTTGTTGATACGACAAGACCAGTGTTCTCTGAGTTTTCTCTATCGCATGACTTGCCTGTGTGATAATAACTTCAGTGCAATGCGGTTATGTTCCATTTCGGCACTTCCACCCTACGATACTTGATTATAGCCCCCTCCCCGCACCCCAAAAGTAAAGGAAAACATGGCAGGAATTTCTTATTGAACATTTAATTTGTTCATCATACGCAAACAGCGATTCCTAGGCTTAAGGGGAAAATGCAGTCACCCCAATCAGAGTTAGTATGCCCCGTCTCTCTAATTCATGAATGGCCTATTTTGATCATGTGACAATGTTTTTGTTCGTGAATTGTGAAATTCAAGGAGACTTTCTCTTTGTTTCACCTATAGTTTGCAATAGTTATGTTCAAAACGTCTTCAGAGGTGCTTGTAATGCAATAAGAGGATATTTGCAAGAGTTTGCTGATTTTCCAAAGCAAATTTTGGGGGGCTGTCTAGTGCCTTTAAGTTTCTTCATTAATAGTTCTACATCTTAAAGTGTTTATACCAGGAAAGCCTTTTACCTATTCCCTCTGAGATAATTGTAATGATCCACCTTTTTGGCGGTTCTCTCCTTTCATAGTAACTTCCGAAAATGGGCTAAGCTTTTTTGTCTAATATAGTTCACAGAAACACATATTTATTCCTAGTGCGCTGCATCGTTATTCATCATTTGCGATCAGAGTAAGTAAAACAGTATCATTTTCAATCTCGACTATTATTTGAAGCGACGTCACCAAGAGGGCATGGGGGAATTTGTCCCCCGTCAGCCCCCACTCTTCACACATGCACACTTAACGTTTCCCCCAAATCTTGCTTTCTCCCACTTGCCCCCGGCAACTTTAAAAATTTTGGCGGCTCCGCTGATTATTTGACATTACATCCGATGTGTACAGAGAGAATAGTAATGTCATTAGAACCCCATCTTGGTGTTTGACGTCATGACAAAGGATATGATGTAAACTGTTTTCTTATTCTAACATATTATGACCAATTCGTAAGAATTTAAAGGTCAAAAGCAGTCGTCCCAAACTTATTTTGAAACAATAGCTAAATGTCACAAATTTCTTCTTATTTCCCTTCCAAGTATCTTTCATAATGTTTTAGGACATAAATATTGCATATTCAAGGTAAACCAAGCAGTTGCTCCTTGTAAATTTTACAATTGAGTGAGAAAAATACTGTCACATGATTCTCAAGAGCCATTCAGGAAAAAGGATAGTCTACTACACAATTCTTTATTGGGGTGACTGCATTCTCCCTTTAAATACCCATACAGTAGTATCCTGACGTAGGCCTTAATTTTATTTCCAATATTTTTTGGCTAAAATGTGGTGCTAAATAGTTTTAAAAGCAGACAAAAATATTCACTCAAATTTATTTGCCAAAGATGTGATAGAGCTTTCGGTGACATTATATGGAATGGTTCCCATGTAAAAAAAAAAACTGCGCTGCATCAACATATTTGTCAATCAATTAATATTATTGAGTTGAAATCCAGAGCATAACCGTGGTGGGGGCAGTGTTCGATCAACCAATTTGTTGCCATCCTACTTGGCAAACAATTATGACTTGAACTTTTATTCTGAAATATGACATTTTGGCCTTCAGTTAAATCCGCAAGGGGTCTTCCGCAGGCCTCGGCCTCATAGGCATGTAGACTGGGGCAAGGTGAAACTTCAAATTAAATATATCCGCCCAGAAAGCGAGTCCGATTTTGGAATGTTCCAGTAATCCACTAAAACATAGAAGTTTTCATAAAATTTGTATTTCTTTCCAAAAGTGGAGAAGTCGAAGTGAATTCCCTTCCTTCGTATTTTGGCAAATCTTGGGTTCCTCCCTTATCACGTCTATGCAAAAGAAAAGAAATTGTTGTAAAGCACAATGTAAAGGAGTAGTTTGAGACGATGTAGCACAAAAACGGCGATTTGTTCTCAATAAATGCATGACCGCATTTTCAAATAATTTACTGTGTGAAAAATCAAAGTCAATGGGAGATATTTCAGATATTGGGGGACATGTCCCCCTGTTCCCCCGGGATCGCCGCCCATGGTGTTGCATAAAATTAGAACTGAACGCAAAAAAAAATCAGATGCCGATAAATACTGATATAGTTTAAGAAAGATTAGTGAAAGAAAACAACAAGGCTGTAACTCCCGAGTCCGCACTCGGAATCGAGTCCGTACGGTTTGACTGGACTCGGGATTGGTCCGGAAGGGAAGTCCCGGAATCGGAATTGGCCCGAAATGAGCTGCAGCTGGACTTGGACTTGGAGCCGATTCCAGCTGATTCCATCCGAGCCAACAAAAATGAAAGTTGCCTAGCTTTTTACGTTCATATTAGTGCCCGATTACGTCATTATCTTCCTCGTAAGATCCTTGTCACACTGTATAATAGTCTGATTCATCCCCACTTATCCTATTGTGCTCTTCTCTGGGGTGGTACTTATTGTTCCAGGATTTATCCCCTCTTAGTCCTTTAAAAGAGAGCTCTTCGCCTCATAGTTAATTATCACCCGTCTCAAACAACCCGTGACTTGTTTGCAAAACTCAGCATTCTCCACGTTTTCGATATTCATCGTTATCAAATTGGTATTTTTATGTACTCCTGGTGTAACAACACTCTTCCTAATATCTTCAGATCCATGTTTCACTTTCGACATGAGACACACACTGACCTTACACGTAACATGAATTCTCTTTCTTCTCCCTCATTTAGGCTTATATCTTCCCAACAAACAATTCGTTTCACTGGACCCATTGTTTGGAACTCCCTCCCACTTGACATTCAACGTTGTCACTCTCTGAACTTATTCAAAAAATCTCTCAAACTTTTCCTAATGAGTAAACGTAGCTGACTTTTCTTTCTCATCTAGTTTGTTTGTTTTTGTATTATTCTTTTCTTTCCTTTTTGTAAACATTGTCTCTTTTGTTGTTGTAAAGTACTGTTACGGAGGGCTCTTTCCACAAGCTCCATGGAGCTTTTTTGAGTTTTCCTCCCGAGTCTTTTTTCCAGTTTTATCTCAGCTGTATTATTTTTGATATTGTATAAAATCTAGTGAAAAATGACTCAAATAAATGTCGTCGAAATTAAAAAAAAAAATCACAGTTCAGTACCTGAATGATCTCATAAAGACAACTAAATTACAGGGTAGGCCAGGCTATTAATGTGACTTCTAAAAAATGACGTTTCAATCAAATGCACTCGAAAAATTGTGTAAAATGCTTCTGTGTGATACGCTATATTGTCAAAATAGACGGAATCGGGATTGGCCCGGGTTTGGGGACATTGGAATCGAAATTGGCTCGGAATGGGATTAGCTGGACTCGTACACAGCCCTGGCCCTGGAAATCAATTGACATCTACTCATGGTTCATTTCGTAATGGACCCATTAGAGAAGTCCATAGATTGAGCACATTTTGAAAAGTTGTTTGAAAATTAATTGGGAGGCTAAGAAATACATAATATCCTGCGTCCGGGGTCTCTTACTTAGCTATAGGGGAAACTGAAATCAATTTGTCAAGTGAGGGAGGGTATGAAAGTTTCCCTTATGTTGAAACCTTGGCGGGGGCAATTGCCTCCCCCTTGTACGCATGCCGAGCCGCCTGCACTTGATAAAACTCATATGTATATAGAGCTTGCAACGTATATGGTATAAGGGTGACTGAAGGTCGAAAACAGCCTTTCGTTAATTATTTGTTACAAACTGAAGTAATACTGAAATGTTTTAACAATGGCAAAAGGAGTCATTTTTTTTTCTATTTTGGCTTTACAGGATGTATGCCATACCGGCATCACGGGCCGATGCCAAGAAGGAATGCGAGGAAGTACAAGGTGGCACCCTAGTAGCTATCCTGACAGACAGAGACGATGA